>JAVDPK010001276.1:382561-396879 GCA_034780415.1 Cichlasoma orientale | reverse complement strand
GTCAGAAAAATAAATACTCAAGTAAAGTACAGATACCTGAAAAATCTACTTAAGTACAGTAACGAAGTATTTGTACTGATTATCTGAAGTAACGAAGTATTTGTACTTCGTTACTTCCCACCTCTGTTGTCCAGTTACTTTTGAGCCTCTGAAAATGGGGGAGTTCATGAATAAAAAATGGCTGTAATTAATAAACAGTTATGCAGTATTTTAGTTAAGGCCCCTTAAAGTCTGTAATCACATCTTGATTGTGGTGGTATGCAGGCACAAAATTACAAAAATTAGATCCAGCAGTATTTGGTCAATTATATAACTGTATGTGCTGTATCATTAAATATCTAATAGAAGATTTGGCCAACCATGTCTATAAAGGAACCCTATGAGGTGGAAAATGGACAAACCAGCCTATCATTCAGTGACTCCAAAATAGATGGTATAAAAAAAAAAGTCTTTTTTTCCCCTGCCTTGAATTTATTCACCTGAAATGAGCTACGAGCTTAAAATAGTAGATGAAAGCTTTCCCTGAGATTAGTCACAGCAGTCTGTCAATTCTACTTATGTTACTTTATCATTTCCTTCTCAGATGGAATTCTCCCTGATCATAATTTATGAATATCTGATCCCTAATGAAAATATTGAATTTAATCTGTCTCGGAGGCCAGCATTTCTTTTTGTGTAGCTATCAGTGGACGTCTTCTGAGTCTGATGTGATTTTAGTGAACATGGCTTTTTCATGTCCCAGTGAACATCACTGAAGCTCAACAATGAAGCACAAAGCAATTGTTTTTTGTTTTTGTTTGTTTTCAATTTTAAACAACAACAACAACGTGTATCAAAGTAGTATGTTTGTGTTTTGTTGGCTAAAGAGGTCCACAAAGCAAATGTATGTGAAATATAATTTTTAAGTTAATTTAAGTACAGAGCAAACATTTTGAGCCACCCCTGTTTTCTTTATATTTTGACAGGCTTCAATGAACAGTAGATGGATCAACCAAAGGACCAGATGCATCTCTCAGGTCTCGTGTCAGGTCCTCGCTGGATTATGTTCTATTTCTTAAGGACATGACTTTCAGATACTGATCATCAGATAGTTTTCGCAGGCCTGCTGCTTTTTTCTCCACTCGTCCAGGTTCCCCTGTACACAAGGACAAACCATACACCATGCTGAGATATGCCTAGCTTTCTGCCCATAGCATTTTGTGAATCACCTTGTTGGTGCAAAAATAAAAAAAATTTTGCTGTCAACCATGCATTTTTGTAGTTTCAATCAAAGGAATGGGAACAAATATTGTGCTTTTTGACAGGCTGCTAGTAATAAAGTGCTTAAAAATTAGGTTCTTTGCTAAGTTGTCTATGATGTGCTGACAGCACTGATTCATCCTGTGAGTTAAGTGCCTTTTTTATGTTTGTTTGTTTTTTGTTTGTTAAGCCACTTAACACTGACCTATGAATCATTCAAACAATAAAACATTTCTTTGAAAATGGTCAGGTACATGGACTGGACTTTTACAATTGGTTTTGCCTAAATTAAGCAGTTTGAGCTTTTGTTTGTGAAAGGGACTTCTCTGGATCAGGTAAACACCAAATCATAAATGCTTGTTCATGGAACATAACGAGGGTTTAGCATAAATGTTTCACAGATTTTTTTTGATGGGAACCTCCTGAGAATGCTTGCTTAGCAATGATTGATAATGTACAATGATGCATAGAGAATGAATAATGTGTGATGAGCATTAATTGACTGGCACTGAATGGAAGCAGACATTTACTCTTATATCATCAATCATTAAATTTGTTCTATTAAACATCTATAATAAAATCCTGTAATGATGTGAAAAGAATCACATTTAACAGCTGGATTCTTTCTAACATCTTCTAAGCTTCTTGATATTACAAAGAGCAGGCTGGGCTCTGGCAATTTCACAAAATGAGCACAATTTCTCATAATGCTGTACTTCCCTCTGCAAAGAAAAAAAAAGACTGAATTACTTTTTCCAATCATAACATGATTTCACAACAGCAGTGCGCCTAGTGTAAGGCATACGTTTGAAAGTGAAGCAGAGCGGTACAAGGTAAGAACACTGATCATTTTGGTAATACATTGTATAGCTTAAAGAAAAAGTTTTAAACCCTAAGGAATTGTTATTTCGGCCTTGATTACTCATAATATGCGGTCTGAGCTTCATCTATGTAAGCAACAACCTCCAGATGTTTCCTGTAGTTCCTGCATGATGACCGGTGTTCCCTAAAAAACTGTTTTAGCTGATCAATATTTCTGGGAAGCCTTGATTGAACAGCCCTCTTCAGGTCATGACACTGCATCTCAATTGATTTAAGGTCAAGACTTGATGTTGGCCATTCAAAAACATAAATATTCAATTTAGAATCCGAAAAACTGTATTAATCCCCACAGAGACATTGTTTTGCAAAGACTTATGCAAATTTGAAGCAGCTGCAAATGATTGCAGAAGTTGAAAAATTATACAAGGTGCAGAGTTTGGAGCTTTGTAGCAGTTATAAGGGACAGGCATGGCACTAAAGAGTGCCGAGTAGAAATCTATAAGATAATTCCATAACCACCTGTGCACCCAGAGAGCCAGCCAGCAGCCAAACTGGGAAACACAAGAGCCTAACATGTGTTGCTATGACACGAGCACACAGGTCCACAGCTGTTTTGACTGTGTGGTGGTAGGCATATCCGCATGTTATGAAAATATAGATGTATCTAATGGTAATTTTTTTTTTTCAAACTAGCACTTGTTTAAGTGATACGGTTGGATTAACCAGTGGCTCTACCAATCAAGTTTGAGCATTCAAATAAAATCCCCATTCACAGTGACTTCCCTGGTTCTGTTCCCAAGGTAGCAAAGCAGCCCCAAATCACGATGATCCCTCCACCGTGCCTCACAGAGGCGAACATGTGCTGGTGACAAGAGCAGTGGCTGTTTCACTTGGCTGGTAGAGTCACTGAAAAAAATGTAAGTTAGATCACAAAGACTAATTGCACAGGTAACATACTTGGTTATTTTCTGATGGAAAACAGTGTTTTTCACACATTTCTTCACAGAATATTGTCCCAGAAGTCCAGTGGAACAATGTTGGTTGGTTTTTTGGTTGGTTGGTTGGTTGGTTGAGACCACTGGCTTCCTTCATGGTATCATTATCTTAGCACTATTCCTAGTTGGTGTTTTTTCTCACAATGAACACATACACACGTTTTTTGCTAAGTACAGAGATTTCTCCAATTTTACTCCATTTGTAAGCATTTTGTCATATTATGCATTGATATAACTCAGGCCTTTAAAAATGCTTTTGAGTTTTTCTAGCTTTGTGCACCTCTTTAATGATTCAAATCTGAGACCAGGTCCATACTCTCTTGTGGACCTGCACATGCATAAACATGGACAAATGGTTCATATTAAACTAATTTCCTATTTTCTAGCATGGTGCACTTGTACAAAGCCTCACATACACTCTGAGGACGAAATTAACATTACTCAGACCCTGCATACACAGACAGGAAGGCAGAACACCTGTGAAAGTGGCTGTGATCGAGGCATGGTTCACTCCCACCTTCCAGTCTCATTTTTTTAATTGTCACACCTGACTCCAAGTAAAATTTGGAAAGGTTTTTACCTCAGAGGATACTTACTACTTCTAGTTTGCACAGAAAGTGATAACACAGTGTGTTCAATGATGGCAAAGTGTGAGACCAATGATAACACATATATATATATATATATATATATACTAGACAGTCATATGGAGGAAGTTATACTAAAGTTGTATTTTTTTTTTAAGTTAAAAAGTTTCACAAGCTACAGATGGATTTCTTTTTTCTTTTTTTTAAATTAATTCATGAAACCACTTTGTGATAAAGTGTTTGAGTACATTTCACAGTTTGGGTGCATTTCTTCTATTCTTACGAGATTGCGTGCGCTCACAGTAGGCTACGGCTCCTGGACTCTGGGAAACTGTCACTGTGCAGAACAGCCTGTTCCCAGGTGCAGTCATATCAAGGCTCGCACAGGACAGCAATGTTTGAACGCCCTAATCCTCAGCCTTCATTCTTTCCAAACTTCAATAGCTGCCGCTGTTGCCACTTCCCCCACAACAACTGCCTCTGTAATGTTTTGCACACAAACTCAAAGAGGGCCCCGGCTGCAAGAAATATTCGTTAGACCTTCAAAGGGGAGCCGAACCTGCTTGATGATAAAACAGTGTTTTGACCTATCTCTTTGAAGAGTGTTTCAGTACATGAACTGTACCAAAATCCTGTGCACGCACACTTTATACAAACTGCCTTGTCCATGCGCACATGCGCGCGCACACACAGATACATGGTCATACATACAGAATGACAGAGAAAAGATGGATAGCAGGAGCGAGTATAGTCCATTTTGCGGGAACCCTTCAGATCAATCCAAAAAGGAAAGGGCAGGGTTCTCGCCCCATCAGAATAACAGAGTCTGTTGACCTTTTTAAATGACTGAAAGATACGCTAAGGTAAAGTAAACAGTGGTTTGCTTGCAGCATCATGGCACGCTGTATTGATCCCGCTTCTCAGAAAAGGTCATGCACATGAGAGGTGATTGTTATTAGATAAGCAAAAAACAGACTGTGAACTTTTCAGTTTTGCGAGCACAAAGACAGACAATCCATGTAATTGTATTACCTCAGTATTATTTCAGCACTGGAAGCTTATTCATACACATCGCTGTGTTGTGTATGGTACAGTACTTTCGCTTGGCTTTGGCCGGACATCTGTGCTGAATCAGCAGCAGGGCTGTGTGTGGCAGGTCATTAGCTAACGAGGGCCAGTCTAATGTCTGTTAAATAGCTAATAACTGCAGTCAGAAGGAAGGCAGCCAGAAGAAGGTTGGATGTACTTTCAGCAGTCTCCATGTGAAGCTTTTTAAGTCTATAATTCTTTATAGTCCCTTTGGCGATCAGGTCAGACTTTCATTAAAAAAAAAAAAAAAGTTAGGGGGCTGAAAGTTCGACAAAAAACAACTGTCACTGTCTTTCATCTATCTATCTGGCATCTATCTATCCCCCTGCTTGCTTCTTTCTTTCATCTCGTCTTTTCTTTTCGGAACTGGAGCTCGAAAACCATAAATAATTCATGAGTGTAAAATTGTTCAATAGGCATGTAAAGGTACCCACTGTTACGCTGTATTTTCTCTTCAGCAGACACCCTCAGGTCCTGCTCTATCTTTGGACTAAAATGTGATTGGTTATCCCGTCTCAAGTGTATACATCTATGCATAGTTTTCAGTTTTATGACCCGCACAGAGTCCTGGAGGGCACAAACACAGTTACAACATGCCTGCCAACTCCGGGAACTCCACACATCTGCAGATCTGTTGAGAATTGTGAACAAATTGCAAGTTTGGGCACTTGTGATCAATACGCGGCCCTCACTGCATTATTTTAATCATTAAAAACATTGAAATTCATGCCAGAGTTTCACTTTTTTTTTTCACTTTATGCTTTGCTAGCAGTTCTGAACAAACTGAGTGAATGGTTTACAACTAGCTGAACAAACCTAATAAAAATAACTGGCATGCAGCAGGAGAAAGCCTCATTTCCCTCTCTGGTTAAGTGCTCTTATAATGATGTGGAAACAGTGGATACCAATCCACTGTATACAAAGCATCAAGAACACATTTGGAATCAACACAACGACCTTAGGCTTCTCTTACTTATTCTAACTTTTGACATTCTTATTCCGTCAATTACTGCTTCAAAATGAAGATAATATTCTTACCAAGTGTCTCTCACTATCAGACATAGCTGTGGGACTTGCTTATCCTCATTTCTAAATTTTCATTTTCAGACTCTGACTGCCAAGATGACGGCAATCAGATTAACTTGACTGCAACCCATCTGTTCCGAAAGATGCATTTGACATCACAGATCCTCGGTTTTCCTGTGTGTTTGATGTAAGACACATTATCATGCCACATGTGAGCAGCTGTCCCTCTCAGCTGGATCTTAACATAATCTCGACGCACGACACACGAGGGCCTAAGAAGCCGCCGTATATCTTCACATATGAATGTGCATTTCACCGATTGCCGTAAACCATAATTCAAGTTTCAAAAAGGAGCACAAAGTCCGTTAAACATGAGCATCTCCAAAGGACTCTGTGTAACGTTAAGGATATTAATTATCATCATTATCGTCATTTCAGTGACTTACTGATGAGTGCAAGCGCCCAAACTTCTGCATTTGAACAGGCCTAATAGCTTCCAAGCTTTCAACTTCTATTTGTTTTACCAACAAATCAAGAACTTCACAGCTGGATTGAAAACCAGATTTAAAAGCGACAAATCATTTCTGCAACAAGTGTCAAAATGTCAGCAAGTCTTGTGTGTGAAGTCATTCTTCGAAGGGCCAGAGGGAGGAAATTGATGTCTTAAAAATAACCCTGAGCACTGCAAGCAGGCACATTTTGTCCCATTATATCTAATTGAATGACAGCAAAGAAAGGGCTTTCACTCACAGAGCACCAGACAGCTGCTTCCACGGCGACAGACGTTTATGAAAATGTGCAGATTTATTCTTTGCGGGTGTATTTATTCTTTTAAATGTTTACTACATATGGAATAATGATTTAGACCAAACTGGACATGATAATGTGTCTCTGCGCTGTGCTTTGCCTGCGCGTCCCCTTGCTGATCTCTCTGTGCTGCTGTGAGATCGCCAAACTGCCACTGAGATGGATAGAGGTCCATCAAACTTTGATGAATGCCACTCCGTGCCTGCTGCTCCGCTGCTTTGCATCTCCGTCCTGGCACTGATTTCCATCCCTCGGCCTTGCAGAGGGGACTTCGACACGCGAATGTATCCCAATCAGAGCAAACTGAGCGACCTTTTTAAAAGCAGACAAGCACTACGCACACACCCACCCACACACACACACAGAGGAACATATTGCCTTATTACAATAACAGCACAGCTAGGGCTAACTCTCCGTACATATCCTAAGGGCAGAATATTTGCCACAGAAGCACTTTACAATTTTCCTCCTGCGAGTCAGTGAGGACAGGCAGAACTGATGTCAATCTCACACTGTCAGTTTCAAGCACATAATACACCATGAGAATACATCTTTCATGTCCCCTGAATGTTTGTAATTCTGGGGAGCAAGAGAAGCAAGCATGAAATAGCATTTTAGCTCTCTGGAAATCAAAAACCAGCCACAAGTTAATGTAAAAATAACTGAATAACCATGATAGTTCGCTTAACCCTGCCCCACTTAGCTTACTGTTGCCACACCTGTCTAATCCCCGATCTTGCATGCAGAATGATAATGGGAACAGATTTGCCCGTGAACCATTTATCAAAAATGGCTCGTTGATTTCAGGCTGGTGATGGGAAAAATTATTATTTTGGGAGGCAGATTCATTATGATTTCCTCACTAACGCTTTCGCTTCCTATCTGCATAAACAGTGTTAAGCAGTAAGCTAAGTATCACCATTAAGTCAAGTGAGGCACCAGTCCCTCATTTAGTCATTGCCATGAGCTAGAGGGTCCTTCTCTGAGTCTCTCTTTAACTCACCAGCCATACTTGGTTACTCACCAGGTGACTCCTTCAGGGCTGGTGTCTCATTAAACTCGTGTTCGGTAGGCGTATATGTTCAGTCCCAATCAGTTTCCAGCTAATCCACTTACAGCGCGTCACCACTGGCTCACTGGCCTTTAAAAGCCATTTTTCTCTCCAGCTAAAGTCTGTTGAGGCAAAGGAACTAACTGCTTCTCGAAGGACATTCAAAGCTCTTCTTTGGATGCTTGCTGCCTTTTGATCTGTTCTCCGTCCAAATGATCCCACACTGCTTCGATAATGTTGAAATCCGGGCTGATAGTGTTCCATTGTGTGTTTTTCTATCCAGGTATGCTTTTACTGCATTGGCAGTGTTTTTGGGATCTTTGTCATGCTGAGAAATTAAGCCGTTGCCAGTCAGACGCTTTCCAGATGGTATTGCATGGTGGATCGAAATCTGATGATACCTTTCTTCATTCATGATTCCATTAATTTTGACAAGATCGCCAACACCAGTGGCTGAAATGCAGCCCCAAATCATGACATTGTTGTACATTTCTTCTGACCTCCTCTGAACACAATAACAATTTGAACCAAATGTTTCAGTGAGTCCTGTTGACACTTTTACCAGCTGTTGGGTAATTTGTAGATCTGGTTAAAGAAATGGGAAGAAATTATATGTTTTTATGACAGGCTGCTACTAACAAAATGCCTAAAACTGGGTCATTGCTAAGTTGTTTTAGAGTTAAATGGCTTAACGTGTAAACAAACAAACAAACAAAACATTCCTCTGTAAATGGTCAGCTACAAGGACTGGACTGAAAGTGAGTGAAAAAGCAGCCAATGTCCAAAGAAAAACTTCAGAAAGCCTGGAGAACTATTTCTCAAGACAACTTACAATAAAATCCGGCTCCTTGGAAGAAAAATATCAAGACATGAGGACTGACTCAAGACTTTTGCACAGTTCTGTGTGCAGGACCAAAGCAGGCTACTTCATTGTACCCTAGCTAGGTGATAATTGTTTACTAGCTAGCTATTTCCATGATTTATTGCTTGTAAAACTGTATGTTTCTTTTTTTTTTTTCATTATAATTACAGCCACTTTTGGCTAATTCTAACATATTCTACGGTAACAACAGAGCTAAGCTGCCGACATCACCTTCCAAAATCACGGCGAGAGTCCGAAAAGACTTCATCCCAAACACTATGCCACATACTGCGTAAATTTTAGGTGGATGTACCGATCCTAAAATGTGTTTCCCAACTGAATAGTTTAAAAGTGACCTGCAGTTTTGGGTTATGCGCAACAAGGAACTGGTGATTCACAGATTTTAGCAACAAAACCTACAATTACACGTTTAATTTGCGCCCGCTGCGACAAAGGATATGGTCTGAACATGGTGGGTTGCCTGTTTGCCACAGATGTGATTACTCAAAATAGTGTCTGCAGGCATAGACCAGGCACAGATTCTTGGCTCTGACTGCGCCAAGGCACACACACATTATTCCAGCACTTAGTCACACAAATGTTCTCTGTTTGATACACAAGATGGGAGAAAATGAGAATGAGAGAAACTTTGGTCGTTATAGGTCCTTTTTATTTGCTCCCAGTCGTGATTTGACATCCCCCAAATCGTAGGATTATGAAGATGCATGAGGACCTTAGGGCATTTCCTAAGCTGTCTAAATCTGAGACATGATATGGCTCTTATTAGATAAGCAAATGTGTATGTAAATACATAATACATGACTGCCGGTGTCTTGTGGTGCCTAAATGAATACAGTAAGCGCTTAATGGTTTTGTTTTATTTGAAATTTTCTGTTTTGTGAGCACCAGCCTGTTCAAGGGAAAATGGGGGCTGAGTGACAGTAAAAGGCAACATCATCCTCAGGGGTTCAAAGCACTCCCAACCCTCTGTATCACTGCCTGAAAGCCCTCAGCTACAAATGAACACATAACATTTGGTGTGTGTTGTTTTGAGTGGCTTGTTGACGTGTGAATCTGTCCTTGTGAAGCAGAATATTTCTGACTTGGGCATCTGCTTCTTGCTGATACATACAAATTCCCAACTTTTATAGCAATGAGAAATGATCTGGTCTCCCAGGGCGGGAGATGAGTAATGTGTGTTAACACAAAGTGGAGCCCAGCATCGTTTTAATGTGCAACAGCACGAAGATGGAGGTTTCTCTACCAACGCGAGCCTCCATTACAAGGCCTCACTAATCCATCCATGCAAATCCATGTCCAAAATGCGCCTTTTGTGTATAATCCCGACACAATTTCTGTGGGATTAGGATTTAGCAAAGGAAAGGGGGAAAAAAAAGTGACTGGTGGAATGCA
The DNA here is from genome assembly GCA_034780415.1 of Cichlasoma orientale. Classification (NCBI taxonomy): domain Eukaryota; kingdom Metazoa; phylum Chordata; class Actinopteri; order Cichliformes; family Cichlidae; genus Cichlasoma; species Cichlasoma orientale. Next base: position 386,988 of record JAVDPK010001276.1, on the reverse strand, counting down.
GTGCATCAAAAAAAAAAATATCAGTGAGTTGTGTTCAATTTGTTTATCCCTCACTGCCTTTACATGTTACATCACATCAAAGATCTGGCGCCTTGAAGGAGGACATCTGCTTCAGACATATTTCAACCAACTTCTGTTTGTTACTGTGCATCCTGTGTGTGTGACAAATAACATGTGCACCGCAGAGCCACAGAGGTATTCTGCATGTAGCACATATTTTACACTGGATCACAAGAATTTACTCTACTCCAGCCCGCACTCCACCAATTCACTGCCTTTCGTAAGGTAAGCAGTCGTGATATGTTTAGTACTCTTCAAAGATATTATCTTCAAAGCCATCTGTTCTAGAGACAGTCGATCAGCACACCAGAGCGCGGCCCCTCTGGAGGAGAGGAGGTGAGGCAGGTTTTTTTTGGGGGGGGGGGGGGGTTAGTGCAACTAAATTCAGCTCAATGATTAAACTCGCCAAAAGACGGATCATTTTCTCTGATAGATTTAAAGGGATAATTTGATATGGCAGTTGCACTTATTCACCTTGTTATTAGCTTTTATGAAGAGTTTTCTTTGAAATCTGATATTACTGTTGGCAGCCAATTAGCTTAGCTTAGCATAAAGAGCTGACTGGCTCTCTCTGAAGGTAACAAAGTCCAAACAGCACCTTTTTGTACTTTCTTGGGGTTGCTTTTTTTTTTTTTTAACAAGCCAGATATGCTGCTGTTAGTGATCTTTACAGGTGCTGGTTGGAAGCGTTTGCTATCTCTGGACAATATTCTTGGTTAGGCAGATTGTTAGGACGACAAAAATGTTAAAAAATATTTTTTGAAATACTCTTATTCTCTTGTGGTGAGCTGGTGAAGAACACCTGTAAAACCACAGCAACATTTTTATAGTTTGTACAAAAAGCTATAACTCATTATATAGGACGGCTACAAAGGTCCTTGTGAGCAGATTGATGTGCTTCCAGATAAAGCCAGACTACTTTTTTCCTTCTTTCTGAGGCGTGTACTGCGAAGCCAGATTAATGGGTTGATTATGCCGAGTTTAAAGTTTTCTGTGGCACAAACGTGGCTTTTTTTTTTTTTTTTTTTTTTTTACTTGGCTGAATGCCAAACATATAACCAGGTCAGTAGCAGGTTATATTCAGAGTTTCAGTAAAACTGGAAGTGCCACATTTTCACTGATACTTTTGTTTGCAGCATATTTCAAGCGCAGTATAGATTCTCTGTAGGAATACATTTTATACATGCAGCTTGCTGAGCCGTACCTTGCTAAATGTGTCCAGTTCAGAGTTTCAGCGCTCTAATGTGCAGAGCCATCATGTGCAAAATAAACAGCAGCTTTAAAATATAATAACACAAGCTAAAATATTTTACTGCTCTGTGCGTTAAATCCAAAGATTAATGTTTTTCTGCAGTATTAATCTCTTGTCTTATTGCCAGCAGTGTTGCATTGTCTCTGATTGGAGCAGGGGACACTCACAGGGATCGTTTTGTGCGGCGGAAGAGTGACACGACACGTAAATTTATTCTGAGAATCAGTCTGAATAATAGGAGTGCTTCATTTTTTTAAATTCCACAATTATAGCTACGGTTTCATAACAGACAAATACTAAAGTGGTATCAGTGTTGTCCTATTTTTTTTGCCCCAAATCCTTTGAGGATTTATAGAAAATTAGTAATATCAGACAGAAGGCAAAACCATCCTGACCATCGGCATCCTTCCTGGTTTTAGACTATGCTCTCAGTGCTGATACGGAACACAGCCTGTTTACAATACTTATGGAACATGCTGCTATGATCCACCTGGTGACCACTCTGGGGATGACCATCTTCTCTGGATCACGACCCAGTGGATAGCAAAGAGCTGCAAAACGCAACACAGTCTATGCCAAACGCTTCGTTTATAAGCAGGGAAAAACAGGCTTGTTGATTTCCCCAAGGACACGGTACAGTTCTTCCTGGTCGCGCTGCATGAGGAAAGAAGTGCGCTAATCTATTTCACACTTTCCATTTTATTTTTCACTTGCATGTTCTCCTGAAGCAACAACACCAATAAATAATGCACTAATGTTAACTCCCCAAACAGGTTGCCCCAGAAATAGCACAGTGTATTCTTGTGTCATTTTAGGTTATTAAGGAAGCCTCTATAACCAGTGGGCTTTGCTGAGATAATCTCCTGCTTTGCTTGCGGCAGCAGAGGACTTTATTTTCAGAGCAAAGCCGTTTGTCTCTTGCTTCAGGGGAAATGTCAATTGTTTATTACTACTATTTCCCTCATATCTCATGTATTACCTTATGTCAGTGTGTAACACAGTGAAGCTTAATAGGGAAATTGCTGCTCTTCGTGCATTAATAATGCAGCCTCTTGTTGCACAGAGGGTCATCTTAAGAACACTGGCACCAGCTGTGGGACGGTCAGCGTCTTTACTGGAGAACGCTCCGGCAGGATGGATATTGAATTATTCTAATCTGTTTTACAGTTAAGCAGTGCCTCAGGATGGAGATTCTACACCGATTGGGTGGTAAAAGAAACAGATACCTGGGTGCTCTATTGCTGCAGGCGCACTACAAATCATCTGTATCTCTTCCTGATCTCGATTCAGTTTCAAGTTGCAGGGAACCACAGCTTAGGACATTAGTCACAGGAAAAGGAGAAGTAACTCGCTCAGAAAGCCAGAGTGTGCCTGCTCCTAGCGCCTATCTGAGACACAAGGAGAATCTGCAGCAGATTAGTATGGTTTTAACAGGAAATGGAGCCTGCAGTGTGCTACGCTGGAGAAATTTGGAGGAATTTGGTGAAATCTGTCATAATGAGGGATTGAGACTGTGTCTTTCATGCCGGTAGGGCACAGGATGCAGAGGCGTGAGTCACTCATCAAGCTTTCGCAGAGTGGAAAAGAAAGAAAGAAAGAAAGAAAGAGAGAAAAAAGAAAGAAAGAAAGAAAGAAAGAGAGAAAAAAGAAAGAAAGAAAGAGAAAAAAAGAAAGAAAGAAAGAAAACTGTTGTTGGTGTATTTATTAGGGCCTGTTATTTGTAAGTACTTAAAACTTGGTGGGTTTATTTGTTATATTTGCATCACATTAAAATGCTAAAACAAACAAACAAAAGAACTGTTAGATGGAGCATCAACATGCAGTTAAAATACATAACAGGCCATTTTATTCAAGTGTAATTATATCACATTACACAAGTCTGGATGCATTTATACGCATAAATATTTCTTTGTGGAGTTTGCGTGTTCTTCCCATGTCAGCGTGGGCTCCCTCCGAGTACTCTGGCTTCCTCCCACAGTCCAAAGACATGCATGTGGTTAGGTTACGTGGTGACTCTAAAGGCTGTAGTTGTGAATGTGAGAGTGGATGGTTATCTGAGAATAAAACCTTTGTATGTACCAGACATGTTGGTTTCTGCTTTGAGGTGTTGCATTTTACCTTAAAGGTCTTTGGAGATGAACCCTCTTCTGAAGTTGCAGCATCGTGTGGCCGTGAGACAAACTGCAGATTTTGGAATTTCTGCAGAAAAAGAAAAAAAAAATCAGCCCGTTCCTAAACGTAGCCCTAACGGTGGCAAACCTTAGCTACAGCCAGCTAAGTACAACACATCACCAGTCCCTGGACTGTACGGAGCTTTCAACTGCAGAGATAATAACCCTTTAAAAAAAATCTTTAATCTGTAATCTGCTCAGTTTTGAAAGTTAATCCCTTACATTAGCCTACCCAACAGCTCCCTTCTGTGGACTGCACATCAGTTTGTGTGGTTGCTTCTTGAATACTTACATGTTCACATTTGCATTTGCCTCCTTTTCCAAGATACTTCCCAAGGCTCCTAATACCTGAACAGTCTGATCAACTTGCTTGATGCACGGGTGCGGGTATCCTCTGCTGCATACTATCTGCACCATCCAGTTACCCACAACACCCTACTCTGCTTAGGTTTGCAAAAATGTTGGTGCGTCTGGAGAGGCATAATTCCCTCCCTACATGCCTACTGACTTCCAGTTTATCTGCAAGTCTCTACGCATTTGTTAGGTTGTTATTAAGGAGTTAGAAGGCTCTGCCAGTGCTGAGGCTGCATCCATAAGGTCTATAAGGCACTAGGACCTGACCCCAGGCAAGCTGGACTGCAAACACTTTGTGAGATCAAAGCAGTGGGACCAGGCCCGAGCATCATCTGACCTGAATTCAATTAAAGCTTTACAGGCAGATCACAGGGGAGGCTAAAAGAGAGAAAAAGGCAGTTTCACAACATTGTCTCGGAAAAAACTGATGGACAGAAAGAGGAAAGACAAAAAGAGGGAAGTCAGATGACACTTACTGTCTTGTACAAAAGCTGTATTTCTTTCCTTCTCTCGCACACACACACACACACACACTCACACACACACACACACACACACACACACACACACACACACACACACACACACAC
>JAVDPK010001276.1:369715-380797 GCA_034780415.1 Cichlasoma orientale | reverse complement strand
TTTATTTATTTTTTTTTGGGGGGGGGGGGGTGATAGGATCAGCGCCTCCGTATCCGATGTACCACCATCAGTCACCCTGCTCTAATGCCAAAATACAGACCCCGGGACGCACTGCTGGCCACTTTATTTCCAGCCATACCCGGGATATTAAAAAAAAAATCACTCACACACAAAAACCTCAATAACATTAGTAAGAATAATAACAAGATCATCTCTAGAACTGATGTTAAAACACAAAGTGCAAAAACACACACGAGGAATTTTGCATTTGCACGTGTTATTAGCCCATTTGTCATCATCAGGGAAGCCCTGAACTGAGATTTCATTAGCAAAATAAGGTTTATCCACATTTATATGCTGACAGCAAAATTATGATGTAAACGCAAAGCTCATTTTTCAGCAAAGCGAGTATAAATTTAATTGAAAATTGCACCCTATTGTTTGTTTATCATTAGCCAGTAAGCCATGCACAAAATAACCTGTCAGGGTACCCTAAGTGGGCTGCAGCTGGAGAGGTGAATATTGGGTTACGCCAATTGGGCAGCACAAAGCTTGGTCCTTTATAATTGTATAAATGTAATTCCCCACCTCAAAAGGAGATTGTTGGGGGTTGCTTTAATTTATCTAACTGTAAATAAAAGGAGATCACAGAAATAGTTGAATGCATTCAGGAAAAAAAAAAAGTCCCACTAGGATTCACACCTCATGAGCCCAATAGCCTTAATGGTTACAAGGGGCAATCTGGGAGAAATCTTACTGACATTTGATTTTCTATTCGTGTAGCCATAATCAGAACACCATCAAAAGTGGGCGTATGGGGGTTTGAAAGTATTGAATAATTTCAGAGATACGGCATAATAAAAGGCAGTCTACCTTGGGACTGCTGAATCAAAAAAAATAAACCGATTTAGCAGAGGACAGCGCTCGGCCTTTCTGGAAATATTTCATATAAAAATACAAGGCAAACCGCAGTAAATCAAATCAAAGGGGTCGCGGGTTCAGAGCGGAAAGGTCCTATCCTGCTGCCAGCCGGTAAGTAGATCCGGACGTGCGCAGCGCGGAGAGATACCGCGCACGTCGAGTGTGGGAGAGAAAGGAAAGCAAGGCAGTGAGGGAAAAGAGAGAGCCTGCCTGCTGGTGGCAGATGGGGTAACGGAGAGGAGAGAAGTCCACGTAATACCATGCCGAGATTTGGACTACATAAACTATATGCAAAACCTCCCAATCTCCGAGAGTAATAATAAAAGAGGTATGTAAGTTGTTATGTTTGCACTCAGTGGGCTTTTCTTTTATTTTTTGCGGTCAGCGGTGCTTAAGCGTCGGCATCTCTGTAACGTGTAAAAAAAGTTAGGTCTGCTATTGTGAGGTGCGAAAGAAACCAGCCGCTGCTGCTTTGGCTGTCTCTTTGGAGAAGTTTAGTGTCCATACAAACTAAATGTCGATTCCCCCTTTCTATAGCATGCGCACAGAGTTTGTTTGTTTTGTGTTGGAAATACGCGTTTTTTTCCTTCTTCTTCTTCTTCCCCAAGCAAATCTCTGCTAAGTGCTCGGCTGCCATCGTTTCAAAGTGAATGGCTGTAGTTGGGGGATGGGGTTAGGCATGAAATAGTCTCGAGGCACTTAACTCATTTTCGTGAAACATTTCAACTTTTTTTTCTCCAAATGAAGACATATGCTTAGAGGTTTTAGAGTAACAGAATATAAACACATGGACAATCTTTTGTATCGTATGCGCTTAAAAAAGAGCCACAAGTTTGAGTTTCTGTAAAAAAAAAAAAATTCTGCAGCGCTTGTCCACAAACAGATGGTTCTTTTGTACCTGCAGGCTATAGTTTTAGAATAAAGGTGATTGGGGCGCAGAGCTTGTTACTTATTAACCCTACATAAAACATTAATAACTAAACTTTAGTGGGGTTATTTTGTCACGTCAAAGTAAATATAATGTAGTTTTTTTTTTTACAGCGCACTCCTGCGCAGACATAGCAACGGCTCGCTTTTTATGTTTTGTCTTTGTACGGACTCCCACACGGAGCCGGAGACGTTGTAAAGCGGTTGTAAACGAATGAATCTGCAATTTGAAAGCAGTTTCACAATCATCTGTCCTCTGGTTTTAATTTTGATTGTACTTCGACGAGATTGTAAAGAGATTATTTCATTTACCATGCACCTTTTTCTTTTTTCTTTCTTTTCTTATTTTTGGGTGCATTTCTGCACCAATAAAGGTCCAGCATCATCGTCCTTGTGTACTAATGTGTTATTTAGTAAAATTCGATTTTACTAAAAAATGTTCTGGGAGGCCAGGAGTGTAAATTATTAAATTCCATTTTACAAGAGAACCTAAATCTTTGCTTTGTCTGTGCTTTTTCTTAACTCATTAAGAGGATGTTTGGATAAATGAGATTTCCATGTTGTGAAGGGCACACATGGTTGGCATCTGGCGCTGTGCAGACATGGGAGCAGTGCAGGCTTAGATCTTGTCACCTGACTGACAGCTCTGCTTCCATCTTATTTCCACTTGGAACCTGTTTAGTCGTTTATCAGCCTTATCATCACTTGTCATGATATTTAAAGGAGTCTGGGAATGTGTGGCATAAATATTATGGTTTTCAGCATTTTGGCTGGTTTTCCAGGCTACTTAGATGGAGAATGATAGTAGAAAATGGTGATTTCACTTGATTGTTATTGTACTGTTCTTAAAAAATATTTCCTCAGGATTATAGCTCTAAAATACTTCTGTTTTTCTCCTTCTCAGGTGGTTCGGTGACGATCAGGGTACAATAATGGGGAAGAACTGGGTTCCACTGCTTGTGCTGCTCCTGCAGCTTCTCTGTGGCTGCGCAGGGAACCAAAGGATGGTGAGGGCCACCTCCATGCAGTTCACGCACTCTCTTTACAATGCCACCATATATGAGAACTCTGCTGCTAAGACTTACTTAGAAAGTCACACCAAAATGGGGATCTATGTCACAGACCCAGAGTGGGACGTACGGTACAAAATCATCTCTGGAGACAATGAGAACTTATTCAAAGCAGAGGACTATCTGCTGGGAGATTTCAATTTTTTGCGAATAAGGACCAAAGGAGGCAGCACTGCCATTCTGAATCGGGAGGTTAAAGACCACTACATGCTGACTATTAAAGCTTCTGAGAGAAACACCAACTTGGAGTGTCGCACTCGAGTTAAGGTGCAGGTACTGGACACCAATGACCTCAGGCCTCTCTTCTCACCAACATCCTATAGCATCTCTCTGCCAGAGAACACGGCCATACGCACAAGCGTGGCCAAAGTCACGGCAACTGATGCGGATATCGGTACGAACGGAGAATACTACTATAGTTTCCGGGAGTTGACGGACATGTTTGCAGTTCATCCAACGAGTGGTGTGGTGACACTGACGGGCAAACTAGACTACTCTGAGACACAGCTGTACGAGTTGGAGATCCTTGCCGTGGACAGAGGGATGAAGCTGTATGGCAGCAGTGGTTTCAGTAGCATGGCCAGACTTACCGTGAGGGTGGAACAGGCCAATGAACATGCACCTGTAATTACTGCAGTAACCTTGGCCCCTTCTGATGCAGACCATGACCCCACTTATGCCATCGTGACAGTGGAGGACAAAGATCAGGGACCAAATGGAGAAATAGCATCATTGAGCATTGTGGCTGGTGACCCTCTTCAACAGTTCAAGGCTGTAAGAACCAGCCCCGGCAGTAAGGAGTATAAAATAAAAGCAGTGAAAGATGTCGACTGGGACAGCCAGCCTTTTGGGTACAACCTCACTTTACAGGCGAAGGACAAAGGCAGCCCCCCTCAATTTTCATCAGCTAAATTGGTACATGTCACTTCTCCACAGTTCAAAGTGGGCCCCGCTGTATTTGAAAAGGCCATTTACAGAGTCAATCTGAGTGAATTTGCCCCCCTTCACACACCTGTCACTATGGTAACAGCTGTGCCAAAGTATCCACAGCTAAAATATGCTTTTAGACATAAATCTGACAAGAACAGATTTACCATCAATCCAGATACTGGCTTAATCAGCACTGCGGGGCCAATCAATGCTGATATTTCCTCGCAGTTTCAGTTGGATGTGATTACAAATGACAAAAAAGCAGCAACCAAAGTGATTGTTGATGTGATTGATGTAAATAACAATGCACCTGAATTCCAGCAGACATCTTACAAGGCCAGTGTTGATGAGAATGTACCCATAGGGACTAGTGTGGTAACCGTTAAAGCCACTGATCTAGACAAAGGGGAGAATGGCTATGTGACCTACAGCATTACCAATGTGAGCCCCCAGCCATTTGTCATTGACTACTTTTCTGGTGTCATCAGTACCTCAGAGGTCCTAGATTATGAGCTCATGCCCAGGATTTACAATCTTAAAGTCAGAGCATCAGACTGGGGATCTCCATTCCGGAGAGAGGTGGAAGCATCAGTCATCATAACATTAAATAACCTGAACGACAATAAGCCTTTGTTTGAAAATGTGGACTGTGAAGTCACTGTGCCAAGAGATCACGGTGTGGGAGAGCAGATAACAACAGCGTCTGCCATAGATGCAGACGAACTGCAGCTAGTACGGTACAGTATTAAAGCTGGGAATGATCTTGATCTGTTTGAACTGAACCCAAACTCTGGCATGCTTTCACTGAAGCACACGCTGAGTGAGGGAGAGGCAGCTAAAGTCTCTTTTCATAGTTTACAAATTGTTGCAACTGATGGCGAACACGAGACTCAGCCGATGATTATGAACATCACTGTCATCACGGCACGCAAGCCCGTCCAGTTAAAGTGCGTTGAAACTGGAGTCGCTACTATGTTGGCTGAAAAGCTGCTTCAGGGCAGCAAAATCCACACGCAGACTGAGCCGGATGACAACTTCATGGACTTTCACTCAGTGAACCGGTACAGCCCTCAGTTCTCAGAGACTTTCCCAAGTGTGATTGAAGTTAAAGAAGATCTCCCCGTTGGGGCCCGGATTGTCCATTTAAGTGCCACAGACTCAGATAGTGGCTTTAATGGGAAACTAGTGTATGTTATTTCAGGAGGAGACACAGAAAGCCGCTTTATAGTAGATATGGAAACCGGTTGGCTCTTGGTTTACTCTCCTCTTGATCGAGAAACAGCAGACCACTACACCCTCAACATTACAGTTTATGATCTCGGGATACCACAGAAATCCTCATCGCGCCTCTTGGATGTTAAAATCTTAGATGCCAACGATAATAGCCCCCAGTTTTTGCAAGAATCTTATTCAGTTGAAATAAGTGAGAGCACACCTGTCGGGACTGAAATCATCCAGGTGGATTCAACCGACAAGGATCGAGGTGACAATGGAATCGTCAAGTACTCAGTTTTGGGAGGCACGGATCATTTCGCAATCAATGAAAATACTGGTGTGGTGACAGTGACAAGACCACTGGATCGTGAGCTCCATCCATTTTATATCTTGAAGATTGCAGCACGTGACCAGGCAGTAAACGAGCCTCAGCTGGTGTCCACAGTGCCACTTAAAATCACCTTGGAAGATGTGAATGATAATCCACCAAAATTTTTCCCCCCTAATTACCGTGTAAAGGTGAGAGAGGACCTTCCTATCGGTACAGTAATCATGTGGCTGGAGGCTCATGACCCCGATATTGGACCTTCCAGTCAGGTACGATACAGCCTTATTGATAACGGAGATGGGAATTTCGAAGTAGACAAACTCAGCGGTGCTCTGCGAATTGTTCAGAGTTTAGATTATGAGACAAAACAGGTGTATAATCTTACAGCGAAAGCTAAAGACAAAGGGAAGCCCATATCTTTGTCATCAACCTGCTTCATTGAGGTGGACGTGGTGGATGTGAATGAGAATCTTTACAGGCCTCTGTTCCGATCGTTTGTGGAAAAAGGATTTATAAAAGAGGATGCGCTCATTGGGACTTCAGTGATGACTGTAACAGCTGAAGATGAAGACAGAGGCCGAGATGGAGAGATTCGATACTCCATCCGAGATGGGTCTGGCCTGGGGGTATTCTCCATTGATGAGGAAACTGGTGAGTCTCTTTATTCACTCGATCTATGTGAAGCTTATGTTGAAAGACTTGCATAAGGAAAGTATTATGCAGTTAGAATTTATTCAGCCATGTTCCACTGTGTGGACTAATGAGCTAAGGGAGTCTTCTAAGAGGCGAGTGCAATTCCCGATTGCAGTCGTTTTTCTTCTTTTGGAGAGTTGATGGCAGGAACAGATGGACTAGCTCTTAGACCTGGGTGGACATTCATGAATAGGTGCTGGGGTACAGGAAAGACATATGCATGCATTATAAAAAAGTTTGAATTTGGAAAGTGGTCAAATCTGTTTGACCTAAATCTAGAATATTCAGAATATATATATTTTTTCAGTATAATACCAGTGGCACAGATTTGCTTGTGGATTTCCTATCATGCTGCAGAAAATATGTTAATACATGCTCAGCTGCTGAGAATGAGTTCAACAGCTGACTCAAATTAGCACAAAATAAGCAGTCTGGAATTCTTGGAGTTCCTGCCCCAAACATAGGAATCACCTGAGTTGGATATTTGGGCCTGGCTCCCTGCCCTCCTTTTATAAGTTAGCAACCACATTCTTGGTTTACTTAATGTGACTTTATTCCCCATTTGAAATTAAATTTCTCTCTGCACATTACATATTTAATGACTAAATGAGGCGGTGAAACATAATGCATAATACATCGATTTTTCTTGGCACATGTAACCTCAAAAGTTTATGGGGGTTCCCAAGAAAGCTGGAAGTGTGATCTATCAATCTGCTGCTGAATTTTACTGTTGTGAAAGCGGCTTATATCTATAGGTTAATGTTTAGTAAGAATCAGATGTATGTGAAGTATTCAGTAAGTTGACAGGAAGTCTCCTCAGTGAACCTGTTGGGAAATACCTTCTTCTGTCTCGTAAATTTAGCATGAGAAGATGAGCCTTTATGAAGGATGCATCCTCCAGGGCTGTTTGTCAGCTGTTGTGTTTGTGATTGTTTCTGAGGTAGTGGTTGGATGTCTCATTTGTAATAAGATTTTTGTTTTATGAAGACAGATGCTGGGATATTTAAAGCTTGGACTAGTGACAGTGTGCTTTCATGGATGCACAGATGAGTTTTAAATCAGTTGCTTCCTGTTTTTGTACTTTGATATTAGTTGAATCTTGTACAGATAGCCTGGATTTAACATATTTCACCGGGGTGTATGGTATATGAGAATATTTTAAAAATATAGAACTAAGTCATATATGAATGTGCATACGCTGTCTAATACCAGTTACCTGAAGATATCTTGAGTGATTGGATGCTTCTGACCCATCTTATGCTATGCTAATGTATCACTTTTAATCATGTGCAGTGTGTTTGCATTGCACATTTGTACGTTCAAATGATTCTTCTCCTGCTGTAATAATGTTCTTATAAATGCAGTTTTGTGGGGGTTTAGCAGGACAGTTTATATGATTCGACCTTTTAGTATCAAATGTCATCACTTTGTCAAGATGGACATCTGTGTGGAATTTCATAATATTTATTGTGTGAATTCTTGGGATATGACAAAAATATCTCTTGTGAGGTCAAGGTAACCTTGATGTTTGACGACCAGCATCTAATCAGTTCAGTTCCTCGAGTCCAAATCTAAAGGTGATCCTGATATATTGCGTTCATGAGTTGAGTTATGTTCAGAGACTTATGAGAGCACATTGACCTTGACCTTTCACTACTAACATCTAATCATCTCATTGCTAAATCCAAGGCAGTTTTGTGACAAATCTGAAAGAAATACCTCCATCCTTCCCCCAGATGGACAACCCAAAAGGCCCTCTGTACTGAGACGCCACCTTGTCCTTACTGCTACTACTAATATTAATGTTGATGGCGCCACATGCAGACCTGCGACTTGCATGTACGTCTAACTGAAAATCCCATGTAGGGCACAGATTCTGGGAGCCTGGTTTGATCTTCCACTTAATCCCTGAGGCCTATATTAAGCGATTATCAGGAGGTGCAATGATAGGATTGTCCTGGGCTGGGTCCTGTTATTATGGATTACATCTGAGGTCAGTAGACAACTAAATACAGCCAAGGTGGTAATGCCGCTCCTATGATTTCACTAGATGAAGGGTGTGGTGTGCTAAAGTTGCCATATGCCTTTAAAATATTGTACCTCCAAAAGGAAAATATAAGCATGGGTGCGCACCCGCTATATACTCTACTGCAGCTGCATGTTGTGAATTTTAACCAGGCTGTTTTAAAATCGTTTAAAATTAGAAAACAAGTGAAAAAGTGGTGTGGGGAAAACTGCCAGGAGCCACACACCTCCAGTTTTGAAATTTGTTTTTCTCAGTGGGAAGTAGTGCAGGCAGACTGCAGAAGTATTTTTGTGTTTTACTTGATGCTTGCGTTGCTGAACCTGGGCATGTGTTTGTTAAGAGTACATCAGTCGCAGTCTTGATGTGCATTGTGTTGTTTTGCTTGTTCCATCACCACATGTATAAAAACCCAGTTCATTCCTCTTAAAGTGGCATCCACAGTAACACTATTATGTGGGTCACATAGTGTTGCTACGGAAAGCATAGCACTCTGTGGTGGTTGATGCTAGTAGACAGTGAGTGACTCTTGAAGAGTAGGAGTATCTAACAAATCTAAACAAAGGATGTATTGAGACTTTGAGAGTGGCGTTCATAAACCGCCCAAGGAACAAACAAATTGTTTCAGATGGTGATTAAAAAAAAAAAAAAGAAGTGGTGTCCATTGTTGCTGTTTATTGAACACCAACTTGTCCTCATTTACATCAACTCCCAGTAGAAGAAAACCTCCTATGCAAGCCACGTCTTCTTCTATTATGGTTCCTTTCCGTTAGCCTGCTCAGGGAGTCCATGGCAACTGTTTGTCCAGACATTCTCTGTGTTATTAAAAGCTCTGTGGTTACTGGATAAGTGCCATCTTAATTTAAACATGCCCCTGTGAAGACTCTTTTCTGGGCCTCTTCCCATGCTGCACAATAAATTCATTGCTCATCAATTTTATCAGAAACTTTGCTGATAGTGACGTGATTTTTGACTAGAAAAGACTAAGAGCAAAAGAGCTCCGCTTCTGTATGCTTAACATTATACCAAGAGCCAACGAGTTCCAATAGAAACACAGCATGACAGACTTCCTGCAGTCAGATGTGAGGCTCTCACCATTCTGCCCTGGTTAATTCAGCTCAACTTTGAAAGATACTGCCACAGCTCAGTGTGAGAGGTTTTCTTGGAACTAAGCGATGGTGTACTTTTTTTCTTCTAGTATTTTTGTGGGAAGCAAGCATACACTTGACATTGTTTTACATGTTGTGTCCCTAGAGGTTAGCTCATATGGGTTTCCAATTTTGTGGCAAATGGCTCATATAGTAACTTATTAAAGTATTTTACAGGTTTGTCTTTTAAAAGGCTTTGCGGTTAGTACTCTAAAATGATTTAAAGCAATTTAAAGAAAGGCTGCCGCTCCTGCGCTTCTATTCCTCGGCTGATAATATGGCTGTAGAGCAATCCAGTGAAGAAGTGCGTGTGTCACAGGACTCATCACAAATTGATGAGTTTCCAAATAAGCCTGTCCCTTTTACAGAGTCAACTATGATGGCACTTCTGCTCTTAAGAAAGGGTAAAATCAGTAAAGTCATAATACAAGTAGTATAATACCATTACCAACAGTTACACCCTACTGAGGTGAAAAAACATTTAAAGTCATGTGAGGTGAACTTCCAGTGCTAGTCCAAACAGACTAGCAATAAAACTATGCTTATCTCAATGAACCTATGCAAGTCTCCACTCCTCCAAGCACACCTGACTCAACCTGACACACCTAGGCAAGGGTTTTTTTTATTGCCAGTGAGTAATCGTCTTTTCATTTTCCTTTGTCTGGAATGATCGACGAAGAAGGCAGTGTCAGGAAAGACAAGAGGAATGAACCACCTTCACAGGAGCCCTTTTCAGCGCCATTAATGAATTATTACATAATCCAGTCTCATGCTGTGGGATTCAGTATTTATTGGTAAAAGTTTCTGATGGTTTGAATTAAAGAGTTTGGAACAATTGAACAACTCAGTAAATTCTCTGAGGTCTAACTCCTCATGTGTGACATTTTGCATTTCTTTTTCAAAACATAGGGTTAGGGTAGGGTTGTCACTTGTGCTAACTTAGGCCCCAGAGGGTAAAGAGTATATGTAGCCAAACAGTGTGACGAAAATAACCTGACACAATTGCCCGAGTTAGTAGCAATAGCTCTCCTGATTCTGGCATTGGGAGGAATAGACTACCTGTAAAAAACAGGGTGTTTTGAAAACACCCGCGCATTTGGACAACTTTGGACTTGCCCAGCCTAATGATAACTGCTAGCTCAATTAATATTTGCATTTACAGAACTCATACTAGGAGTCGATTCAGACTAATTGACAGCGTGCCAAAGAAATCATTCTTGCGCCTACTTTTTGTTAAAATGGATGGCAATGACTTTAGTTGAGCAGAATTATGGATTTTGACCTGGACTATGTACCAGGTCAGGACAAAATGATGGAAAAAGAACAGTGTTCTAAAGTCGTGGTTTATAGCTGTGCTTGTAGATATACCTGTAGAGCTCCAGTGTCCTTACTTATAGTATATAACTGTGTATGTTGGAAATATAGATCTAAGATGAAAATGGAAACATTTACTAGTTTTTAACCAGTCTCTAACATATTCCTGACCGTCCAAATGAAAGCAGACTTTCTTTATACATGACCCTTTTTTTTCGTTTTTGCACGTTATCAAAGTTTTGGTAAACCATTACTACAAAGGAACTGCAACTGAAGGGTGTTTTTCTGTGGAGGTGACAATGAAGATCCAGGCAGAACTTACCTTGGAAATATATTCAAAGGAAGTTGTGTCTCTGCTTGAAGTGAAATGGTCCAGTGTACAAGGTAACCAAAGCAGTGTGTTGAGTCTACATGAGGCACAGATGCTGATTGTATAATGCAGGGATGGACAACTCCAGGCCTCGAGGGCCGGTGTCCTGCAGGTTTTAGATGTGTTCCTGATCCAGCACACCT
>JAVDPK010001276.1:353476-369615 GCA_034780415.1 Cichlasoma orientale | reverse complement strand
CAGGTGTGTTGGATCAGGAACACATCTAAAACCTGCAGGACACCGGCCCTCGAGGCCTGGAGTTGTCCATCCCTGGTATAATGTATGCATTGCCCTTTCTTGTTGGATAAAATATGCATTGCCCTTTCACTTGAAGCTGTTTGCAGCCTGTGCTGTGAAAGCGCTCTTTGTGGAGGCAAATGAAACAGTTTGATGCATAATGACAAAGTCCTGTTCCATTACCACAAAAAGTTGCCAGTGCTTCACTTCTTTTTCCATCATGATAAAGTAAACGGATCCTTAACCAGAATAAAAAAGATCTCTGCTTGTACATGTTTACGGTCAGACTTTTGGAATTTAGTTTAGTTTTAAAAGTGAGAACTGTTGCCCTCTGTTGCTTCTTTGCTATTCAGAGCCTATATGTTTGAGATAAAAGTTAGACTGCTAAGTGGCACATGATCCCAAATAGTCTTTGCTTGAGTGCTGTTACTCCGGAGATGGGACCAAGAATGTGCAGCGGGACAAAGTTGATTGTAGGTTACTAAATGAAAAACACACTTTCCCTCGTTAAAAGTATGTTGTTCTCTCAGTCCATTAAATCTTTTTAAAGAAACCTTGAGTTGCCTTGTGCAGCGGACATGCTGCATTCTGTGTTTACTCATCAATTAGGTCTGTACCTTTTGATTTATTTTAGTTTTCACATTTGGAAGCTTTGTCTTTAAATAAGTGGGACCCAGGGTATTCTTGGAAGTTCAGCTCAGCACCAGCACTGCCTTTTCTTCAATTTAATAAAAATTAATTGATTTCCTTGTGTAGGTTTGGTGACTTTAAAGTCACTGACTCTAGACAGAAACACTGTCCCAAAGAGCAGTGTAAAGCATAAAGTACTACATAAAGGAGTGATGTTTTGAAACCATTTCCATCCTCCCCAAAGACACATGTGAGCATCTTCGGCATGAGGCTCTCTCTGCTTAATTATTAAAATGCTCTTAGACTTTTTTTTTTTTTTTTTTTTAAGTTTCAGGAACAGTTTTAGGCATTTATATCAATTTGAGTCCACCTGATGTGTGACACGTGACAGCACTGACCACCGATGCACTTCAGTTTATTGAAGTGGGGTTACAAAAACACATTAACATTCTTTTTCAATAACGTATGCTCATTTTTTTTGGTCTGACAGTTTATTAGACTATTAAATATAATGATAGTACTGACTAGCCTTTGAGGAGTAGTTAACAGCACATAGATGCAGCCTTGTGAAGTGCATTCCAGCTGCTGTTAAAGGGTATACGGATAGGAGGATGTGCTCAAGTTTCAGTCTTAACAGCTATCCAAATAGGGCAGGATGCCTTGTAGGAAAGGAAATAAAGGCTTGGTTCATGCAATATTAGTACGTTGTTTCTCTCAGGCTTCCTATCATCACTGCAGATTTGTTCCAAGCTAAAGACTCAGAGATTTTGAAGGAAATATAAGGAGACAGGAGCATTTTTAACTGTTGAAGAACTTTGTTGTTGTGTTTTGCTGTTGTTAAAACCATAAGGAGGTACTGATTTATTTATTTTAATAGGTCAGAATGTAAAGCGATAATATGGTCTCTAAGGAAACTAGTTGCTTTCAGCTTAAAGTCAATGGCACAGCCTATACAGTGATAATATGGGTAGAAATAGATAAATGAATCTCTATAGAGGCAGAGGTACAGCCACGTGGTGTATAGAAATGAATGGAGATGGTGTCATTGTTATCAGAGGAACAGGCAGAGAGCTAGTAGGTATAGTAACTGATCCTAAATAATACTGTGATATTGAATCAAGGAATATTGCTCTGAGGGCTTTTTGAAAGGCCTTTGAAATAACAATGTTCCCACTAACAATGAAAGCTTTGTATCATCTGCTACATCCCAAAAGCTATCTCAGCTGGAATTAATAGGCATTTTTTAAATGGGAAAAGAAAAATCAATTCAGTCATGCACTGCAGATATGTAACAAAAGATTTTTCCTGTCTTAAATGTACAACTGAATGATTTTCTTGATGATTTTTCTTTAGACATGGTTTCTTTTTTTCAGTTTTTTATGTATAAAGTTCTGAAGTCATTATATTGCACATAAAAGCATCTTAGTCCAACAAACTTCTCCTAAAGCCAGCTGTGGGCAGGAATTTTGTGATTTCTACAAGTAATTGCACCTTCAGTGATGCATGAAGTAAAATGACTCAGTGCCTCACTAGGTTGTAAAAGCTTGTCTGGTATGTTGCGATAAAATGCGTGTATATGTAGATATATTTTTTATGTGATGATGTGACACCCTGATAAGCTGCGAGACCGATCCCAATTATGACCCATGTATGAGCTTATATGAGTCATGTCTGTTTAAAACAATGTTGTGTAAATGTATTTTATGCACGCAATTAGCAGAAAGATTAGCGTGTCAAATTTGTGACCATGGTCACTTATTTCAAATCTAATTTGAAATCGAATATAAACTATGAGAAAAATTATATAGTGCACACATGCTAAAATAGGACCGGGTGATACATTGATTTTTGTAACATATAATTTCAAAAGAGATCTCTCTTTTTTTTTTTTTATAAATTTATATAGTATGATGTAGTGTATGTAAAGCATGTCTTGGTGAAATTACTGCCTGTTTGCATCTCAAATTTTACAGATACATTTCCTCTATATTTTTATTTTATTATAATTACTTTTCTAAGAAAACAATATCATTTTAGGTATTAGTAATTTTTTATCAGAAGTCAAGTTTTGTGTTTTTTCAGACCTACTTCTCATTTTTAGATTAAATTAATTATAATGACCTGACATCTAACATGTTGCTTTTGTGTAAAATGCCAAGATATAAACAGAGTATCCCTATTCCTATCCCTAAGCCTAAAAAGATGATGCCATTATTTTTGGTCCATATCTGAAGCTTTCTAGATTTTTGTTGGATAGTTTGACAGATGTTTAGTTTCAATAGATTATTTGAGTCTTTACAAGGAAAGGCACTTTTTTATTTTAATCATGCATTCTGATTTTTTTAAGCTTTCAAGCATTTATACCAATAAAGCTCAACATCCTTAATACACTTCAATAGTGGGAACTTTGGGATGATCTGATATCAGCAGAAAGCTTAGTTTGGGACTCTTTTATTACTTTAGTCCCAACAAGGAGGTAGTGGAATTTGAAGCATTTTGCCAAGGCTGTGGAAAGAGAGGGGATGGTGGGGGTAGGGGGCACTGTGAAAGTTTATGTAAGCATAGGAGCTCAAGGCCTGAGAAGGCTGAGGAATGTGGGGTAGAGGTGAGACAAATTAACACAGCTAGTTCAAAGCAAACCCCGACTTTTCAGCTGCAGAATGAACAAGGAAGTGGTTTATGTTTGCTGCTCAATACAAATCTTTTAGGTCGTCGATGGTCAAATGCAAATGACTAGAGTCAGGTCAAAGGTGCAAAGAAATCAGCACAAACAAACAGGTTCTAGTAGCTTTTCCAAAGCAGATTTCTCCCCTCTTCATTCAGTGGCTAACTCCGTCTTTCCTGCAAGTTCTCATTGAATAGACTCATCGGGTACCTGCACAGGATGTCGATTTAGAAGTGATTTTGATACCCAAAATACCCGCTGGTCTCGATAGCTGAAAGTCTTTTGGCTGTCTGAAGGCTCGACCACACTGCCACTGCGCTCAAATAGCTTTGAAGAACAAAGCCAGAGGGAAAAGAAAAGAGCAAGGGAAAAAAAGCGGAAAGCAAATCTGGCAGAGGCTGTTGCACAGTCTGCTTTCTTTCTTGTGGCCCAAGGGCAGGTTTTACTTCTGCCTTACTGGGTAGACCAGGTATATGGAATGGGTGTGGCGAATAAATTCTTCAGATTCATTTTTCATGTGCTTTGTTAGTAACAATTCACCCGAGGCCATGGCAGATAGCGTTCCTTATCTGCCGTTTCAGAAATTAAAGGTCAAGCCTAGTCAGTTTTCTTTTTAAATAAATATGAACAAACATATTTATTTAAATATTTATTTAGATACTGTGTCAGTAACTGGAAATCTGTGAATAATAACCTCCGCAAGATCCTCTTTAAGTTTTTTAGCCTCAAAGTATGAAGTTATATTGTGTATGCTTAAAGCTAAAAGGTGAAGAGCTGCAAGCAAAATGCATGACCCTGGTGAAAGTGGAATTGTTCTGTTACATTGGTGTCTGCCACTCATATTGATAGGCACTCAAGCATGGGCATCCCCTTGGCAGAAGCACAAAAGATGGCTCACACTTTCCCAATTGTCTCTTCTTTTCCCTAGTGTGTTGTCTTTTGATGTACATGTGCATGTTCAGACATGACTACCTTTCCTCTGCTGTAACTCCTCTCCCCACAACAACCTCTTATTCACTTTACTCTTTAACATTTGCTTTGTAATGTTTTCTTTTCTACTCCTCTCCTTAACAGATGTCTGAAGTGTGCACCCCACTATGCTTTTGTGTTTCTGCTCAAGATGCCTCACATAAGTGTTTGCATTTCTTATTTATGGCAGACATTTGCAATTTCCTGCATGTTCCCAGCTTTAGTACACTTATAAATGAGTCATTATCATGGTGTTTTAGTAAATTATTTGCTAACCTATTGCAATCATTTCCTGTCTGTTAATGGTATTATCTAATTTTTCAGAAAGTTTTTCCTCCTCTGTGTTGTCAGCTATAATTCATTATATATGCTACAATAGGCTCAGCTACTTTGCATTCTAGATTTACTGCCCAAAGTTATCTTTGCTTGGAGCTCTCAGCTTTGGGAGCTACCTATTTTCCCTTGCCTGAATACCCCTTCTTATTACAAGCCCCAAGCTAAGTTGAGAGAGCTGTAATGATGACTAATGACAAGAGAGGATCCCAGAAGGAAAAGGCAGGAAAGCTAAAGTAAAGCGGGGCACGAGAATAAATTAGCTGTACACCCCCAAACTCCCCTGCCTTGGTAAATTTGAGAATTTTGTGACAAGTCATTTTGGGTGTTATCTCTTTTTACAGGAATCTTAAATTACCCAGGCTGAGAAGTTTGTCTGCTCTCAGTAACACTTCCTTCATCAGCTCATTGAGTTACAGTGAGTGAAGAAAGGCAACAGCAGCACAGAGACAGCCTATTGAAACTATTTGATAGCACTGGGTGATGTCTACTTAGCTTACCGTGTGTGCAGTGGAAAGTAACAACAATGTGGCGTTAGTGGAGTGTGGGTGTGTGTGGTTGGGGGGGCTGCCTCATCCTCCTGATGGGCCACGGCAACGACCAAACTATTTGAACCTTTGAAATTTGTATTTGTGATTTTATGGAGGCTCCTTATCTGGGCCACCAGGAAGTGGGGTCTAAAATGAATTAACTGTGCTTGGGAATGATACTGGGTGTGATTCCCTTTTATTAGCTTCAGATAATAACAGAATCAGAAAAGAACAATAAGTTTCAATTGCCGTTATCAAGGTTATTGCAAATAATACAGATACGGAAATGGCTGCTACTATAAAGGTTTCCATTGTCTGTCGGACATTTGGGTGCATTTTGCCCTTCGCAGCCTTAGATATTGTGCTTGTGCTTGTGCTAATAATCCCAGTTCACATGTGCCAAGTTATCCAGATAACTCACTGTTGCAACATTATTGGCAGGTCCTTTTTTTTCCATGATTTGCTCTTTATTTTTTTTTACTCTTCTTTTTTATTATTACTCCTCTTGAGGATGTTTGATTTTGCTAAAGGAACACAAGTGTGAAAGAAATATCACAGTGTAGCCTCAGTATGCATTTATATTCAGGCACTAACCTGATTCGTGTGAATAAGCAAAGTGTCTGCTATTAAATGAAATTCACAGTGTTTGGAGTAATGGGAAATAAATGGGAAATAAAAACAGTAAGAAAATGGAAAACAATTTGAAGATAAAGTCCATTTTTATTTGTAAATTTGGTCATGATCACTCCAGATAATCCGGGCATGTGGTGCGGGAGCAGTAATTAAGGTATCACTCTAGACTCTGGTACATTAAGGATGTGTTTGGAAGTCTGATCACAAGTGAACAGATGTAGAAGTGTGAATTCACCCAAAATGTTTAAGATGCATTTCGAAATAATCTCTGAGGTCACAGAATGGCCGCATTCTTTTAGCAGCATTTTGTGCTGTGGGACACAGTAAAGGACCGCCTACTCAGCTGCTGTGTAAAAAAAGTTGGATACTGTTATATTATTTATTTTATCAAATACACAAGTCAAAGTAAGGTCCTCTAAAATCACTGTAGCCTACCTACGTGTTTAATTTTGTTCAGGCTGTGGGAATTATATTAACAGATTGAGACGGGTTCACATTTGAATTCGAGGTTATTGCGGAAAACAGGTCAGTTCTGTTAGTCCGCTCAACTATGTGGGCCTCTGGCATATGGGCTTGGCAAACAGAAATAATGTGGGCTACGTGTTTAATTGCATAGAGTCTAAGGAAGTCAGATCTGCTCACAAGTAGCTGGCATATTTATAGCTGTCCACGTGTGATCGGATCACCCAAGGCATATGTTAATGCCAGGTGTCAGGGTCCATAGTTGTATTTATGACACTTTTCACCAGTAAACTAACACTTCATCACAAACACACATCCTCTCGCCCAAACTGAAACACCTGCCCCTACTGAAAGGCACACAGACTCACTTTTCCTTTCCTACGGTGCATACTGAGCATGTGGCGCGCACTTGTGAGGTCAGACGGGGATGAAAAGCTCTGAAGCAAATTTACTCGTTTGAACTTTGCTGCTAGCGTTTTCAGCAAGAACTTTCACACTGCCATCCTGTTTCAGGCGTGTTAACATATTGAAACACATGAGGTATTTATTATAGTACTTGAGTGAAGCAGGCCATTGTCCAAAACATAAGAACTGCACTGCTTATAAAACCATTTACACAAAACCAGCTACATAGCATATACACTGTTTGCTTTTTCAGAGTAGAATCTCCTGATCTGCCATTCTTCAATTTACCATTGTAAACATATACAACTCATATACAACACATGTGTGTCTGAAAGCTCTTTTGTGTTTGCTCAGCTGAAGGTTACATCCCCCACATGGCAATGAAATGTAAACAGCAGAACAGTGTAAATATGCCACCTTGACGTGTGTCAGGCAGAGTCCCTTCAATCAGCCCCTACATCTGCCTGTGCAGGGGCAGCTGTTGTTTACGCTCATGTGCTCTCCATCACCACCGATCAATTTCAGAGACCACTGATAGCACAGGCAGTAATGTGAGGTTCAGAATCATATGTTGCACATAAAAATGTTCTCTAACACGACAAAGACTTAATTGTTTGTCTTTTTATTCTTGCAGGTATTATTCGAACGCAGGAACTGCTGGATCGGGAGACAACATCTCACTACTGGCTAACAGTCTATGCGATGGATCGCGGCGTGGTGCCCCTCTCTGCTTTCGTAGAGGTCTACATTGAAGTGCAGGATGTCAACGACAATGCGCCCCAAACCTCTGAACCTGTCTACTACCCCTCCGTTATGGAGAACTCCCCGAAAGATGTGTCGATCATCCAGATCAACGCAGTCGATCCAGACGCCAAAGCCAGTGATAAACTCACCTACAAGATCACCAGCGGGAATCCCCAGGGGTTCTTTGCTATTAACTCCAAGACAGGTAAGATTCCTCTTGCTGGGATAGAAATTCAAGCCACTAAGGTTTGCATTATTAGAGCAGGCAGTTCTCTTGAGTCATGAGCTTATATTGTGCTCTAGAATAAATTATAGCTGCTAGCTGAGTACTACAAGGACATGAGCTCATAGTGTAAAAATATATAAACAACAACACTGTCTTACATGAATAAAAGT
This sequence comes from Cichlasoma orientale, assembly GCA_034780415.1. Classification (NCBI taxonomy): domain Eukaryota; kingdom Metazoa; phylum Chordata; class Actinopteri; order Cichliformes; family Cichlidae; genus Cichlasoma; species Cichlasoma orientale. Next base: position 361,809 of record JAVDPK010001276.1, on the reverse strand, counting down.
CACATGCTTTTCATGTAAACAGAGGAGAGTGATTAATGCATAAACACGATCAACAGGAAGTAGCCTAAAATACCACGTATTTTCCTCATCTAAACACATCGTCTACATAAATATGACAAACATAAAGATTGTAGAAGTATTAACTTATCCTTTGCTTTTGAGACATACTGTAGCGCACTGCCGGCAAGGTGGCGAACTTCGGTGAGGTGTCCTGTTTCCTTTCTTGAGAAAAGGAAGAGCAGTGTGAACACACTCACCCAGAACAGGAGTGGGTTGAGCCTACTGGGGTTTTTCCACTCTAACACTCTAAAGTGTGTGCTCATATGGCACTCTGGAAATGGTGTGATGATTAATATTTCATTGGGCTCTTTTAAAGTTGCTGGAGCAGGCTATGTTTAGTTGAATAGCAGAAGATATACTTGTAATAGGTGCAAAGTGAAACTTGTGTACAGACAGGCCTTTTCTGTAAATCTGCATATATATTATTTTAATTGACTCTGAAATCAAATGTTTTAAAATGTGTTCTACATTTATGCTATTATGTTGATGGGACATTTTGAAAATGTCAAATTAATCAGGTATATCAGGTATATCAGTGTAAAGTTTAAGTTAACCATAAATAGATTGCAGAAATGTTTTTCTTTCTTACCTTTTTGCACAAAGGTCTCTTATTGTTTTGAAATGCTGGTGATCATTAGACTGAAGAGGAATGGATAGGGCAACAGTTGCTCCAGTTTGTCCTCTGTGACATGTGTGGTCTTGTTTCCCAAGGTAGTCGCATCAACAAACTGGAGGTATTTTTGTTGGAAGTGGCAATGTGAATTTTCTGCCCAAATAAGGATTCATCATGTAGCGTTCCTCCCAAACAAGCCTCACAGTAACGCCGGGCACTCCCCACTGCACAGGAAAAAAAAAGGAAAAAATAAATGATGCAACAAAAGGATAACTTATGAACATATGGTTGGTGTTTTGTCTGCATGCATGACAGAGATCAGCTTACATATGCTGATAAAAAAATCTGAGATGCTGAAAAAGATGTGCCGGGAGGCTGAACAGTCATCTTGCAGCAAAGCCCAACACTGTTTTCACTGTAGATTTTAGGCAGTAGAGAACTTTTCCTGAAATCTATTATATTTTAACCTTTTGTCTGGTTACGGATGAGTGACCCATAATAATATAGGATCATAGCTGAAAAGCAGTGTTTACACAGAAACAGCTGATTATGTGGCATCACTTTTTCTTGCAAGGCAGCAAGTTAAATTTTTTTTTCCTCACTGAAGATGACCTTTTGCTTTCCCCTAAATAATTCCTTGATTCGAGCTTGCAGATATGTTTTGGTTTCTGGATTTTTATAAATGCCCATGGTAAAACTCGCAGTGCATCTCTTATTTAGCAGTTGAATAAAGTCTTCTTAGCCCACATATCTGAACTAAATATTTCCTACTCCGAGGATTACAGAGTATTTATGAAGCTTATGGTCAAGTCCACTGTGGGCAGAACGTTTTTACCGTACAATTTGCAGGATCATTTTGTGGTTCATTCTTCTGACTGTCAGAAGAGCTCCTCAACAAAAAAATAAATGGTTACACTGAAGCAAAAGGATGAGACCCGTTCATGCATATCAAAGCATGTTAAAACTTTTATCAGTGGGACACCAGAGCTGTATGCGTCAGGTTCAACACAGAGTGGTTTGGACACGGAAAACTTTGAATCACTGCTCTGTTGCTCTGATTTGCTTCTTTCTCTCTGTTTTTGAAGATGGCAGCACTCAGTGGAAGTAGTGAGGTAGGTGGGCAGAGAGAACATGAGAAAACACAGATCCCAGTGTAGCTGGGAGAAGACAGTGTAGCAGTTTTCACATGTGAAACTCTGACATTGCTCAGAGTTGCCTTTTCTCACATGTAGAAGCGGGAGGTTGTCTGCATCAGGCGAGCTCTTGCTACTAGAAATCCTCAGTGGTTTAGGCTGAGGTGGCACCCGGTCAGAGTCTGCAAGAGGCACGACACGTGATGCATACTCGGTTGCCATGAATTCTCTCGAGAATTACCTGCGCTATTTATACATTACATTATCCAGGCATTGCACTAGGAAGCTGGCAATGTGACATCATATTTTTTTTTGTACGGTTTAACTGATTTGGATATTTGCGTTCCCACTCCAAGTAATGTCGGAAAGGTTCAGAGCCGCAGTGCACGTGTGAAAAATGACTTGACTTATATAGAGTGCAATTTTAAAAGAAAGACAGGAATAACCGGGCATTCTTTGTCGAGAACTTGGAACTCTTTTATTTATTTAAGTTTGTGGTATTAAACAAAGATCAAAAATATCCTGATATCGCTCCATATTATCAACTCAGTATGGCATTCTCACCGCATATTACAGGTTTTTGAAAATGTTTAAATTTATAGCATGCGAGTCTCTGTAATTACATGTTCTAAAATTGCATTGGAAGCATAGGCCCTGCCTTGGCACATCTACAAAGCTCCACAAAGCGGAGGGAGAAAGGAAAAGACGTTAAGGCCTATGTTTTTTGTGTGGGTTTCCAAACTTCATAGGCATGTGTTCCAAGCTAACTATCTAGCCTTCTATCATGGGCTATGGCATTATGCTGCTTCCAAGCAGCCAGATCAGATTCAAGCATATATGATGGCTTCACTTGACACCTTGGGTGGCGTTGGTTGTCCTTTTACCACACAGACCCACACTGTAAAGCCCAGGATGAAAGGCTTAGGCTTACTTTATTACTGCCAAGTAAACAAGTACTGCTGTTTTGGACAATCCCAGACTTTAGTTTGTCATTAAAGTGCAAGGCCAGCTCTTCTCTACTGCAGGACACTATTGCAGTCTCAATGTCTGAAAGCTAAGAACCTAACCGCCTGATACAGGCTTGCTTTTGAAGGGATTGAAATAGAGAAAGAAAAACTCGGCAGATCTGTATGGGGAGAAAATTGTGCCAGTCAGCTGGTTATGAATTATGTTCTAAATCAATATGAGATCAGTGAATTTAAATATTGCTGTGCAGGCCTAAAATTTTCTAAAGATGAACCAGTGCTCAGTTGTGTGGTGGCACAGATCGCATCCCTCCCACAGACATGACCACAGTTGTTCCAGGCTCTCCAGGCTTTATTTGGCAACTAAGAAGAGTTGAATTTCCAGGATGAAGACTATAGGCAGCAGATCGCAGCATAATGTGAGACACATACATGTATGTGTCTCATGTATGTGTTTATGTTTTTTTACAGTGTAAAGCTGTTTATTACTTGGTTGTACATCTAGAATCGTGATAGTTTGTCTACATATACTGCACTTGAGACAGCCAGCCCACTAGCTGTCTACTTTTATTTTCTCTGTTCAAAGGATTTGTCAGTGCTGTGAGCTAGTTCATCAGAGGTTGTTGACACGAGTTGCCCACCTATTCTGTGGGAGAGTGAGCAGCATTCATTACCTGGTGAATCACTCGCTCTCTTCTCTGAAATGCTGCTGCTATGCTATGACTTAGTGGACTTTGAACGAGGGTCTTATGCCAGAACATGCATTTGTTAGGAAAGGGCAGCCAAGCAGAACATATAGTCAGAACACACACTGCATGCACATAAACACACACACTCAGGAAGATTTACATGTTTAAGCCAAGGAAACAGTGCTGAAGTAAAGATTGCTCTGATAGCTATCTTATCTTGCTAAATGCTCATTACTCCACTTCCTGGTGTACCCATGCCACCTTTCTTTGTGTGTTGGTACTTTCTAACACTTCCCTAATTGCCCTAATGTTGTTCATCAACTTATAGAGTAGATTATTATCAGTCTGTGTTAACAGACATTATCTTGATTATTTTGGCCAACATAGTAATTTCGATTAGTTAGCACAAATATTAACCTAAGTGTTATCCAGTTACTTAAAACCTGTCTTTTCACAAGGCACTTCCTTAATGGAAAAACTGAAAAATAAATGAGAATAAGAGGTAAGAGTTTAAGGCGCAGGCTAAGTTTGTGAATGCCCAGGGGGAAAGAGAGTCCCTGGCAACAGGGGACTCACATGCCTTCGGGAGGCCTGCATGGTAGGCATGGAGAGTGTGACAGAGAGCCGAAGCCAACAACCAGCTATCACGCGCCTCAAAAGGCTGCAGAAGAACGCAGCTTGCAACCCTTAAAAATCCTTCCACAGGGTATCCAACAGAAGCCTTGTGAGTTTTACTTCTCTAGATAGATCTTGTTGAGCAAAGACTGCCTTTGAGTCATCAGCTGCACTAAACAAGTATAAACCTTTGGGGAAGCGCACTGCTATAAAGAAAAGGGCTGAATTTGATAACACAAGAAAAACTGTTTTGTAGTGAAAATGAAGCCAAAAAGTTTTATCCCTATGATTTTGTTTTTACAATCATTGGAAGCCAAAAAAACATTAATATATATGAGATTTATGCCTAAAGCCTGTTGTAAACGCGACCCTGTGATAATGGCATCTTATGCCTTGATTATACTCTGTTGAGGACATGGACACGGGCAGCTGGAGACCCGATGGCCGAGCAGTCATTCATGTTATACTTCTTTGAAGTCCGCTTGAAGTCTGCCGCCTGGGGCGCATGCGTAGTTGGTGTATTGTAATGTAAATTCTCCACGGAGAAGTTTCCACAGTCACAGAAAAACAGGCAGGCATGTGGACGTCGACACGGACTCTTGCACTCGCTGTCTGATGATGAAATTGACATCACTTGGACCCGAGTAGACTTGCAGATGCAGAAAGTATTATCGAGGCTTAACAGAATTTGTCACCAGACAGTGGTAGCAACAGCTGACTGAAGGGCATGACTCCAATATGATATGGCTGCTTTTGCATGACCGTTTTTACCCTTTAACCCGAGAACGCTAACACGATCACTCTCACGTTCACGTGGGTGAAAGTCAGGGGTCATGAATTCTTATTGTTGAAGTTGCATTAAACAGTTTTTGCCACTTTCTTCTCCTGAAGCCAGCGGCTAAAGATAATGCTGTAGGTAATGCTGTGGCAAGTTCGGATGCCATCCACCCCGGGGTTGAGCGGAAACGTTCAGGAAGCGGTCGCTGAGATTTGCTGCTGTGAATCACCCACGTTTTTGTGGCGCTCATATCGACTTTCAGTAACGCCTGCTCTCTTCAGGAGAGAAAGCACACACGATGTTATCTGCAGTTTACCAAAGGCCCAGCCACCATCAGGGGAAGTGAGATAGGAAATGGATACTTCCAACAACTTCCTGATTATTTCCTGTGATTTGAGGGCAAACAATTGTCGCTGCTTTCAGAGAAGATTATGAGAAGAAAATTGTGAAAGAAAACAATTGCTGGTTTTCCACACAAAACTTCAAAGAGTACTCAGTTTAAAATAAAAAATCTTTTGTCAAATAGTATCAAATGGCGCACAGATTTGAAAATTAAATTGAAGAAAATTGATTTTGTATGGAATTTCTTTTGAGATTCCCGCAGAAATGGACGGATGAAAACACTAGATTGCTTCAGTACAAAGTGAATAAACAAACAAATTGATGCCAGATGAGCAACCTCATGATCAAAATACAAAAAAAAAAAGAGAAAACATGTCCATGTAAAACGAAGCACAGTAACTATGACAACCATCCGCGTCATCATCACCAATCAGACGGCACCTTTGATTTAATATTTGAGTGATTCGGTTTTGCAGAAAGCAGCTGAGAAGATAAAACACTGTTCCTGACATTACAGCATCATCACACAGTCGGCTTACAGAGTGCAGTGCTTTGGCTTTAGCGTTTCCTAAATTAGCTCTATAGACGTGGAAGGAAACTGTTAAATGCACATTTGTAAGCTGTTTGCCATGTGTTAGCTTGTGAAGCTCCTGTCATATCACATGTGACTCAGCGAAAATGAACTTTCTAATTATGCCAAATATTTCATTCCTTAAGCTCGGTGACATCACAGCTACTCATTAGTTGGTAAACTGTCATAGCATGCATGCTCCTGCCAGGTAAGTCTGCAACATGCTAGCATCATTCAGTGACAAAAGCTATGAGTTCTTCTTTCTACTCTCTTCCTTCTTTGCTGTTTGCTTGCCATGTAAGCTTCCTTAGCTAGTGAGTGTCAGAGTTTTAATGCATTTTTACTGCCCCACGAAGCAAAAACAAACAATCAAAGCTTTTAGTGTAAATCTGTAAAATAATAACTTGCTAAACAGGGTGGACTGTAGCCCATGTCACAGTTTAGACGTTCCTATTGAGACATAGGGCGACTGCTGTCAGCCAAATTTACAGATCAAGGTGATTTGAAGGACTTTTATTACCATGTGTTTTGTCTTTTTTTTAAGTCTGCAAGTGTCTGTTTTGTAGTCACACATGTGAATGAAATGCTTGAGTCCCACGCTGCCAGCATCACCTTTGTCCTGCTGCCGTCCTCCTTCCTCCTGTGTGGCCTGTGTTTTCCATGCCAAAAAAATACCCAGTCTTTTCATTACAGTAACCTCAGATGCTTCCTTTAATTTGAAAACAGGCTTCTGGCAGCAAGGAAGAAATATTCGTTAGCGAGGTTTACTTTGGCCACTTTGCTTCACAGGCTTAGTGTGACCGGTGGTGACTGGCCTGAGCGGACCAGCAGCTGGCCAATCAACTTGCCTATATATATTTTGCCTTGGATATATTTTTTTATTGGCCTCACCATTGGTTATGTCTAACCCTGTTATGTGTACATTTCAGAATTCACTTGCCTTAGCTTCTCCATTGCATCCAAATCAAACAAGAATTTGGGAACCTGAATCCTGAAACTTTTACACGATGCATTTTCAGATTACAAATAAGCCTGCTAGGTGCTGAGAAATCTCAATCCTCACCCTCTTAATACATTTCACTCATTTTTAACAAAGCTCTTATGTCCGTGTTAGTGTGCTTTCATTAGCTTATGTGGCTTCTCGTGGTTGCATTTGTTAAATTCTGAATGATGAGGATGTTTGTTGGACTACACATGCTTTCAGGTAGCATGCCAGGACTGCCAGCACGTCTTGTTCAGCAGCATTTTTGAGACTGTGTTATTAAAAGTGAACAAGCAGCTCCTACTTTGAAGCAGCCATCATTTATAAACTCACACATTTGGGTTTGGATTTGGATTTTAGTACCAGTACACCACAATTATTTTGAGAGTATTGATTGTATCATGAGTAGTGAAAACAGGTTGTTTTGTCCATGATGTTTCAGTCTAAAGTGACACACACTTAAATCTTAATGAAGCTGAGAATATTGATACACCTGTCTGAGATCTAACGTGGAGTTTGTAGGTAAGAAATATTACAGTCAGTGTTTGTTATTTCCCCCACAAGAGAAAAATAGTAGGCATTTAATTGAGGAAGCAAACAGCTCACAAGTTGTGTTTTTTTCTTCTCCTCATATCCAGATATGAAGAGATTTTTTTATTTTTTAGTGGGGGTGGTAGAGGTAACAGATCAATCTTCTTAACAGCTTCTGCAGTGTATTTCTGTCACGCTGGAGGAACTAGTGCAACTCTAAATGAAAGCAAAACACTAACAGTGAGCTGAAATGAAATAAGTGAACAATAAATTGGGCAAATAAACATACAATGTTTTGTTTTTAAAATTACATTTTTTTTCACTTTGCTTTGTTGGAAAGATGAGGATCTCGTTAGGGAGGCAGCCAGTGTGGTAGTAAGGAATATTCTAATGCGCTAGATGTACTGTATGCACAAAATAAATTAATAATGGCAGCAGGGGCATGCATGCCTCATTGGCACACTGTCAGTCACACATCCACAAACAAAGGAGACCAAAATCATAACAGCAAAAAGTATATTAATAGAATCTCCTATTTATTGAAGCATGCAGCACAGACCTTTGTGACATGGCTATATCATATTACGCCCTCACTTTTTTCCTCCTCGACTAGCTCCCTTTTTCAGCTTTGATGTGCTTGCTTCTTTCAGTCACAGCTCAACGTCTGTTCATCAGCGATACTAAATGTCTCCAGCCACTCAGACACCCAGCACATTCCTGATTGTCTGGAGTCACAGCTAAATGTATGTCACATAAATATGTGTGTCACTCTCAAGACTGCTAATCACAGCAGCAATGAACCACCCTGACAATGCCCTGGACTCCTTCACTCCCTTTAGGCCACCATTTTGGAGCAGTGGTTGTAGCACTCAAGGCCATGGTTGAGAGTGCCACTGCTGCTTTTCTGTTGTTTTTCTACCCCTCTCAAAACAGCATGGCTATAATTACTGTCGGCCCAGCTCAGCCCACGCCTGAGGATGGCTTTTGTGTGTGTGTGTGTGTGTGTGTGTGTGTGTGTGTGTGTGTGTGTGTGTGTGTGTGTGTGTGTGTGTGT
>JAVDPK010001276.1:342720-353376 GCA_034780415.1 Cichlasoma orientale | reverse complement strand
CACTGTCGCCAAGTGCTTGCTCATAGGGGGTCATTTTGACTGTTGGGTTTTCTCTGTAATTATTGTAGGGTCTTTACAATATAAAGAGCCTTGACGCGACTGTTTGTTGTGATTTGGCGCTATATAAATAAAATTTAATTGACATGGCTCTCAACCTTTGCACAGTAATATGAATAAATTATAAAACAGGGTGAATTAAGAAAAATTAACTATTTCTTTGTCTGAAAGAGAACATTTGTCTGAAATTGTCTGAATAGATTTGGATGCAATTTGCACCATCGCTGTCTTCCTTCACAGACACACTGAAGTTTTTGACATCTGACCAAAATTACTAGACAGTTGTGGCCTTACTGAAGCCATTTGTTGCATTATGGGAAATGCAGGATTTAGCTCTTCTAAAGCCTGATCCACACAAAAGACTGAGAAAAAATGATGAAGGGAGTCTCTGTCATCTGCCTCCATTCTGTTCATTATTTTTTCTTTACTTTATAGAAATGCAACAGTTACTCACCCTGCCCTTGAGTTTATAAGAGAACATTATAAAGTTGTACAAAAACATTCCAAACTAATTTTGCAGTAACAATATGAATCACAAACACAACATAACAACTAACCCATAAAATTTCGCTCCAGGGGGTTGATTAATTAAATAAACAACAAAAACAAAAAAACTAATTGTCTGGCTCCATTCCTGTTAAATACTCAGTCATTGTTATGTGCGAGTGCATAATCACACTCTGTGAGAAAGCTTGTGTATGAATGTGCGTGAGAGAGAGAGTCACACAGACACACACACACAACCACGCACACACGCAGAGACCACTGACCCCAATAATCCTCTTTCTCCCAGCATACACATCTCTTTCCTGGGTGGAGCTCCGCTGTTGTCATGCCAACCGGCTGAGAAGAGGAGGAGGAGGGAGCGACGGCAGATAAAAGCAAACACTCTTGTTTCTCTGTGGGATGTAGTGATGACCAGTGAAGCGGCAGAGACATGCCGGGCCTGTGTCGAGACCGCACTCATTACATTACTTCTGTCTCCTCTCCTTCATTTTGCTGACAGCTCTCTCAAATGAGTGACTCGGGCAGCAGTGTGTGTGCGTGTGTGTGTGTGTGTGTGTGTGTGTGTGTGTGTGCGTGCATGCCTGTGTGTATTGGGGGGGGGGGGTCCTCTTGGCACCCTCCTGTCCTCATCATGGGTGCATCTGCCCTTCCCCTCCCCCACACTTGGTACTTCTCTCCCACTCTCATCTTTCCCCTTTCACCCTTCCACTCCTCGCACAACTAACCCGGCTCTCTCGAATCTGTTCCTGTGTTTGAAATGATGAAACCGTACTGCTGATCACCTTCCTTTTTCCTACGTTTTTTTTTTCATTTTTTTTATTTAATTGAGGCATTAAAGTGAAAAAAGCTCCCTAGACCTTGTGGTTTAATGAGATAGCAACAATTTCTCTTTTGTGCTTCAGTTCATTTGATCATTTAAAACTCAAAAGTGCTCCTTTGGCACCAAATGCAACCACTGCGTCTGACTCATCGTCACACCCCTGATGCTCCTCTGAAGACTAATCAAATGTTCAAACGCTGGGTACACCCAGTGCTAAAGAATTATCCCTCCGACTCATCTTAATGAGCATTTTAATAAAAGTAAACCCTTGTAACAGCAATATGCTTTCCTAAAAGCATCACTGTCAAATCAAAACACTGTACCCCTGCAGATATGCCCTCCTCTCTTCTAAATGCCTCTTCATTACTTGCTTTGGCTGGGCTTGCTCCTCAGCCACCAATAATACTTATTTGTACACCACTTCAATTATACATTAGATAAAAGTCTCATTCCTCTGGATAATTACTGGGTCACAGCGGGGGAAACAGCGATTCGGGGGCTGTAACAAAAGGAGAGGAGATAAACACCTAAAGGCTTAACAAATGATTTATAGAATGAAATATATTGCATTGTAGAAATAAATTTGAACTTGAGTGAATTTTAATTTCATTTTCATTTATGAAAAACTGTGATAGCAATCGCTACATGATTTTTCTTCAGCATTTTTTTTTTATTTTTTTTTGCTACTGACGATGTTAAGACTGATTCGAGTGCTTCCAGTGTGACTGACGTGATACGTTGCTTCATGTCAGTCACAGGGCTGCTTTTGAAGTGACGCTGTGGGTTGATTTTTTTGGACCTATTTCACATAAAAGCTACATGAATACCTTTATCCTACAAAACTGACTCCAGATCAGTGTATACATACACCAGTATATCACCCACTCACAGCACACATTGTGCTGTGACGCTGTCACTGCCTGAAGACTGCCTCATTATACCAAATCTGCACACTGGACTGGCAACCCCGTCACACAATAAAGAAAGAGTTACACAGGTCGCTCTGAACTTCAACAGTATGTTAATTTGCCATCACTATATCCAGACCACAGCCCCCTAGAAAAGACCACTGACAAATGTATTAAAGGGCCCCTCTTGTGCTCAGTTTAAACTCTCATCTCTCAGCCTATGACAGCTGGGATAAGCTTCTGCTAGAGCAGCTTTGCATGATTCACAGATCAAAAATAATCCTTATTTATTTTACACTGGGCCCTGGTGCAGCTCCTCAGTCCTTCCTCTGTTCATCGTTCTTCTGATTGGCTGTTGTTTGCAAACAGAAAGTTTGAAAAGTAGGTGGGTGGAGTTTGTGTGCTCACAGCCTAAATTGACCACGTGGCTTCATTGTTTGAAACTTTAGTCATGTTTTATATGAGTCTCCACAGTTACAGCCTTATGACACAAAAAGTAGTGTAGGTCCCTTTTGTGGGGGCAGAGGTAGGAAGCAAGATACACCTGACTTTAGATCAGGAGACCTATGATGCATCTGGGATCACTTTTAAATTTAGTTTTAATTGTATTGTAAGTTACTTCGATTTTAACTTGCAGTTTGGTTGGCACTACAGCTGCTTAGCACAAACACTACTGGGTTGAGGAAAGATCCTGGTTAGAGTTAAACATCTAAATGTCCAGGCTGCTGAGCTCCACGCAGCATATTACGAAGGTACCTTCGACTGCTCCCTTATCTCCAAAGGGGTCACTACAGCGGATCCACATGTTTGGTACAGATTTAATGCCGGATGCAATTCCTGAAGCAACTCTCCTATTTATCCGGGCCTGGGCCCGGGACTTGGAGAACACTAGGTTGTGATCCACCTCGGGATGGGTGTTGTGTCTGTACTGACATGCCTCCTAGAGGTCAGTTAAGTTAAAAATGTAACTATAAGTTGTGATATCAGCCTGTCCAGAGAGGTTATTCTGCTTTGCTGGTAGAGCGGGACATGCTCTATGAGCTTAAAATGAAATAATCCAAAAATTCAGCATGCCAATGGAGAAAGTTTGAAATTATTTTTGGCATACTAATCTGGGCACAATGGCTCCTGCTGAGGGCTGGGTTATGTCAGAACTAGGTGTTATGATGTCTCAGATCACAGTACATAACCAAAGATGTGTATACTTTTTCAATAAGAACAAAATGACATAATGCACCCCTGTCGGTGCACAGGTAGGTGGAAGTGTGCCTGAAACATCCACCCAAAGGCCAGAAGCTTGTGCTGCTTCAACAAAAATGCCAAAAAAGAGGTGTTATCTTAAAAAAAAAAAAAAAAAGGATTAATGTATGCACAATCACAGCAGTGTCCTTGTGGATTTGTCCTTACAGAAAAAGTTAGGAGAAGATAAAAATAATTGTATAAAGCCGAGATTGCTGTGAGCCTGCTCAATAAGATTGTCACATAAAATAACAGGGTGGGTACGGACTCCCAAAACTCCTGACTTGCAGTGAGTGGAAATGTGTTTAACTTCAGAGACTAACGGATCATTGTTAATTTAGCAAGTCAAAAAAAAAACACTCGTTCTTTGGTAACTTTCAGCTAAACAGAGCAATACTTTCCCCGGCTATGAAGCAGGCAATTCAAAGTGAGAGCTTTCCTGCTCTTTCACTTGTTCTACTGATGCAGTTGAAGCTTCTTTCATCATCAGCAAACTGACGCACAAAGAATCAGTCCTTCATTTCCCCGTGTCTTCAACCCCCCCCCCCACCTCCCCGTTCCCTTTCTCCTGTTTCTTACTGTATGCTGCTTTGTCTCACTAACTGCTCTAATTATTCAAAATCTGTCTTTGCTGCTTCCTTTTTTCTCCCTTTGCTCCATTCTGATGTACAGCAGGGATTTCTGCAATGCTGCTCCACATGAAGAATAGGCTGACCTAAAATGTAATATTGAGACAAATGGGGAGAGATAACGATCGGGTTTTGAATGAACACAAATCACAAATAATTGATAATAATGAGTTGTTTGTATTTTAGTATGATAAATGAGGATGGGGGGGGGGGGGGGATAAAGGATGAGTGCAAAAAGCCAGTCTAGAAGTGTACTGGGCACCAATTTTGTCGAGTAACAGCATATTTATGAGCTGATAGAAGCTGATGAGTGGCGAGAGCCTCGTCAACATAAAAGCAAACCTGAGGCTGGAGTGAACTGACTGACTTCACCATATTTTGAACTCCAAAGTGAGAAGAGGAAACCTCTCGCTGTCTGCAAAAAGTGAGCCGTCTGTCCTGTGATGACGGCGGATTGCACGGATGACAGGTTTGGTTTTGTAAAGCCAAATAGGTCAGAGCTTTGTAGATTCTCAACAGGTCTACTTTGCAAATGCTTTATAGTGTGGGAAGTTTTTTTTTTTTTTAGAAAGTCCAACAACTATAATAACTAAACTATAAATGATACAGTAAAGTTCTTTTTCCTCGTGTCCTTGAGTGAGTTTCTTGGTAGCCCCTCCCCTCCCGCTAACTTTATCTGAGCTGCTCTGTTGTGTTTAATGTTTTTTCCTAAATTAATTTTTTGAATTATTGTTGTTAATAAAGTTACCTTTTGTTTGTCACCTTGACCATAATGTACTATAAATGGATCCAGACACTTTGCTGTGGTGCTCCAGATTGAGCACAAGTTCAAGTTGTTTTATTTTTTGTTTTTTTTTAGATGTTTAACCCTTTATAGAGCAAGTGACTACATTTGGTCATTTCCACACACTTTATATGTGACAGCCATCCCATGCCTCAGTGAGGCTAAGAAGCATGTGGTCTTGAAAAATGTGTTCATGAAGAATGTTATTTAAAGTCATAATATACATGTTGTAATGTTCTAAAAAGTGATGTTGTAATGAATCTGTTATATTGTTGCTAACGCCATGAATGTGTTTTTCTTCTACAATTCTTGGAATTTTTTTCCCACTTACAAGCAAGGAACCAAATATGGTAACTTCACCTACCTTGATTTTATACATATGATATGAAACATTTTGTAACAAAAGTAATTTAGTCTCATGTCCTCCAATAACCCTGTAAGGTCGAAATTTTGAAAACTTGTTAACTTTGACATGACAGGAAACTCTGAGTCTTCTGTTCCAGAAGAGCTAACTTAAACTCTGAGTCAGTTATCGGGTTAACAGACTCTGTAAACCTACCTTTCTTCAGATTTTCTTCAACAAACTCTCAGTTTCTCCCTGACTCCACCCGTCCTGCTGCACCTGAACCAACTGACTGATACTGCTTCAGATGTCAGACAGCTGCTCAGCCACACAGCACAAGCAGGGTCACATAAATTTGCACAAATAGATCTTTAAAAAACAGGAGATCCTGGTTATTATTTTGTCCTTCTATAACCAGTAACCAATATAAAGGACAGAGACGGGGATTGCTGGACATCGTTGGTTTATTATCAGTTCAGATAAAAATCTAAATGCTACCTCTTTCTAAGGCTGTGACTCTGCATTGAAACATTTATCATACATCACTGTAGTAAACACTTGCCATGTTGTAATCAGTTGCACTGATAGGAAAATCCCTGTCACAGGTGTTCAGTTTGAGCCAGATGAGACTCTAAACTAAATGTAGTTTAAAGTGAATGTTTGAATCCAGGCTGCAGATTCTACGAATGTGTTCCGACAGCATTTCATGCTGAAATATGTTCATATGATGAAATACATTTAAAAAAAGGATGTTTAGTAACATTTTGAAAAAGAAAAATATCTAAAAATTGAAAGTCTGAACCTTGACATTGTTTTCTGTGAAAATACTGGCTCTAGATAATGTTGTCACAAATAAGTGTGTCAGTTTTTTGTTCCATGCCTTCATCTTCAGTTGTTGTCACCTGCGTTTTGTCCCTGTCAGGTTACAACTGATGAACTAGAGATGCGTTCATATTCCTCGGTCCCCTAGATTAAAATGAAGTCCCTGCTGCCAAGGTGAATCAGGGCATCGGAGCCTCCACTGATGATGACGTTCTCTACTCACGCACTTAACACACTTAACTCTGGGTGAGCATACTCTGAGTTGACCGAACCTACTGCCAGTCAACTCAGTAGTCTACTAGTCTACTGGAAACCTAAGAGTTTCCCACCTCAGAGTTAATCAACTCAGAGTTTAGTGTTAAACGTAGAGTTTGTTGGCCCTCCTTTCTGGAACAGGGCCCAGGACTCTTCATAGAGTTTACCATCTGGTCAAAACAGGCGACCGTCTCGGCAGAATTCCATTAATCAGGCCTTTGAAAGACACATGACAGACTGCATCGCACAAGAGAAATATGAGAGCAGGAGCAAAACGCAGTGAGTATGAGGAGTAAAAAAAAAAAAAAAGCAAGATGTTCTGGTTTTCATTATTGATAAATCTGTTGTTATTTTCTTAATTAGGCAGTTAAGTCAATGAAGAAAATGTCAGAAACAAATATCAAATGCCTTACTTTGTGTGACTTGTGACTCTCAAACCTGATGCATTCAATTTACAGTCACCTTAAACTGAGAAAACATTGAAAACTTTTAAAAAGCTGTGTGTAGACCTGTGTCTATCTGCTTGAAACGTCCCCCAAATGATTAATGGATTATCCAAAAAGTTGCAGATTTATTCCGTGGCTCTAAATCAACTGCTGCCTCTCTGCTGTGCTTCAGGCTGAAAAATCGTGGGTGAGGGCTGTGACTATCAATTTGTACATATTGCTTTAAAATATCCTAAACAAAGACGAGATTCGATTTTTTTTTATTACTGTGATGAACCTTGTTTAATGAGATAGCTCGTGAAAAGACTGCAGATGCTGCTTGTGTGTTTGGAAAAGGGTTGATTTAATTATTTTGAACATCATTAAGAAACAGTAGCGTAATTGCTGCTCTATGAATATAGAAAGCCCATCCTCTCTCAAACTATACATGAGCACATGAGCCTGGACGCCCGGGGCAATCAGCATGTAGAATCTAACAGAATATTACTGCACGTGCTGTATGATTTTATGCTATAACCAAATCCACAGCTTTACCACTATGCATTTTTTTTATGAAAGAGATCCCTCTAATATGAATGATTCTTCAAAATAATAATGAATGGGCTCCTGAAATAAAGCCGGCCAGAGCCGCAGAGCCATGAATGAAAGCGCTCGATAACTAGGACGCTTTCGGAGCCGCGGAGTTGCTCTTGCACAGCTCGACCACCGAGCGACAGTGTTTCTCCCTCGAAATAAAAGCGCTGCGCTCCGAACTGTTTGGTCACATGCTGGGAAGGTTTGAAGTGGCGGCTTCATGTCACACATGCGTAAAGACAAAGTGAATGGCACACGGGCGCAGAAGTGACACCGAGGTGACCAGAGAGGGGGGGAGGCTGCCAGAGCCGATTCACAGTAGTTGGGAAGAGCTCACTTTGGGGGAGAGGAGAAAGAAGAAGAGGAGGAGGAAGAAGAAGGAGCAGCAGCGCGCGTGTGGAGGGGACGAAGATGAACCCCGCGGGAGGTTATAGTATCCCACCACCAGCGTCCCCGAAACCCGGGCTCTAGGAGTGCAGGTTGAATTTGGCTCAGCTGAGAAAGTTCGGCGACTGTAGCTGTACAATGGTTATCAATGGGTCTCACCTGAACAGCTCCTCACCAGACCCCACTGACACTGTCTTGAACCGCCCGCCGTGGGTTGCCACAACTTTGGGGTGCTTCCTCATCTTCACTACGGTCGTTGACATCCTGGGTAACCTCTTGGTCATCTTCTCCGTTTATCGGAACAAAAAGCTCAGGAACGCAGGTGAGCCCGGGGAAAGTGTGTGTGCCTGATTACTCAGCTGGAAGCGAAAGGGAAACTCTGTTGAGTAACAGCCATTTGCAAAGTGACGACCAGAGCAGCTGAAAATACATGCTTATTGATTACAGCTCATATTTTGTTTATTAGGGGCTGTATTATGTTTGTGTGACAGAAACATGCCGTTTTGTTTTTGACGTGTTTAACGGCTTTCCATTTTTTAAAATCTTAATTGTGAGATGATAATTACGAATACGAGCCAGCATGAAGATGCTTGCGCTCGCAGCAACCTTTCCTCACAGCAGACTAAACGCACAATCCATGTTTTTGTTTATCTTTTGTATTATTTATTTATTTTTTGCGTTGGCACTTACTCCTCTTTATTATCGAGGCTAGTTGTAATAAATAGTTACAGACTTCAACTTGCTTTAGCCTACTTTTGGAGCTGATATAATTTCACCGCGGCGTCTAAGCAGCCTCAGAGGAGAGAAACATTATAGCGATTATTGACAGTCTGAAGCGACGGGGAAAGCCCAGCACTCATCCCGGCACTGCTCACACTAATGCTTCCCGCGCTTCTCCTTTATCGCTGTTATTCCAGCCATATATAATTCAATTTAATAAGGATAATATCATCAACACGTTAAAATATTGCCAGCTCGATGATGGAACTTTTGCCATTTGTGTGGGCTTTTTATATACGCAACTGACCGGGAATGCAATTATGATTTCGGGCTGCGGATTAAATTGTGCGCCCCCGAGTTTGGATGAGATTGACACAGCGGTATTTGCTTTGCTCAGCGGAGGTGGTAAAACGCTCATAATTTAATAGTCAGAGGACAGATCGCTGCTGAGAAAACCCAAGAGGCTCCTGTCGTGCTCAGGTCTGCGCGCATTAACTGGCAGCTACGCATATCAAGGTTGTCATCATTTGGAGGCTGTAGTTGGGTGATTTGCTAAACACACTCCTGACATTACAATTCCGCGCACTGCAGAAATGTTAGGGTCAGAATAGATTTCCATCATGCGGATAGAGAGCAGGGGGGACCCCCGTGAGATGTACAAGGATATGCAGGCTCCCCTTACTTTGAAAAAGCGTGCACAAACCGCTGCCATAGCTGGATTAGAGCTGCTCATAACACAGTGGTTCTGAGGTGGATATTTGTCTCAGACTGAAAATAGATCTGCTGCATGATATTTGGGACAAAGTATGAGAAAAGAGAGGAGATAAATTTAGGAAACAGCATCTTTGAAGTTGCTTCATTAATTACAGCTAATTGCATGTAAGGAGGTCATAATGAACTTGCAGGAATTTAAGCAAGCATGCAGTTCATTTATGTTGCTTCAACACTTTAATGTTGCATGCCAGCTTGAATGAGACACATTTTTTTTCAGCTAATCAGACAGTTCCATTTTCCACCGGTTGTCCCTCTCCAAGAAAAGTCTGACACTTGAGAATCAAAAGGAAGTTAGAGGAAGGATCATCAGCTTCATTGTGCATTGCAAAACCTTCCCATGAATGCAAATGATGGCTCCGAAAGCTGGTGACGTGGTTTCTCAAGTTCATGCCTCTGAAGCTCCTTTGCTACTTTTCCATTCAAGTTCCGAAGACGTGCATGGCTAACTTAAGTCTCTTTCAATTTTCTGTTCAAAAGCCATTGGCAAATTGTCTGCAAATTGGCAGACATATTGATTGAGACAAAAGCTTTTGCAGTCATACTTTAATCAGCGTTTTTGTTACCGGATCTTATCTGTGGGAATTTGATTCCAGAAATAATTGACCACATTTTTTTACTGACCAGCTCCCAGGAAGCAGCTTTAACGACTGTACTTTCCATCCAAAAAGGAACTTCCGTTTCTTTTCTGGAACAAATGAAATCTCCTGTGTAAAAAAAAAAAGAAAAGGGAGTGGGAATAAAAAATTGTTTGGCATGAACTAAATGTTTTTAGAAACTGCACAGCAGTTCGACATCAGGGGGATAAATTAAATAACAAGTAATGAAATATACTCAGTGGAGAACCTGGCAGGCAATGTGGTCACATATTGCAGGCAGCAGCAGGACTGCTGTCTCTGCATGGCCAAACCCTCCGTCAGCGCATGAAATGGCCAGAGAGTGAGTGAGCGTGAAGCCAACAACACATGGTGAGCGCTTTGAGCTGCGTGGCTGGATGCAGAATCAATGCTGTGAGCTCTACTCAATGCCAGTAAATCATCTTAAATGTACCTGTTCTCCTGTAGATGAAGGGGTTTTTGAAGAGGAGAATGAATAATGCCAACAAAGACGTGTCTGAAATGACATCTTTGGCGTGCGCTTCACAAAAAGTGGAACATTAGCTCACGGAATATAATCTGAGATTGTTTTAATGTCCAATTTCTTTATAAGAACAAAAGAGAAACCTTAAACGAGTTTGTTGACACGGTGCCATGCAGTCCCTTTGCTTCCTAAAGAATGTGGCCCAAGACTCGAGGCTTATTTTACAAAAGACAATGAACTGATTTGGCGTGCCGTGAAAACAGGTCCATATCCAAAATTTTAAGTAAAATGAAAAAGCGCCGTGGTCCTTGGGGG
>JAVDPK010001276.1:253790-319356 GCA_034780415.1 Cichlasoma orientale | reverse complement strand
GAAAGAAAGAAAGAAAGAAAGAAAGAAAGAAAGAAAGAAAGAAAGAAAGAAAGAAAGAAAGAAAGAAAGAAAGAACTGCACTGCCTGCCAATAAACTGTTATTACTCATATTTTTGGGAGTGAACTTCAGGCAGATCTACAACCATACTGACATTTTTACAAAACCTCATCCTTTTTATTACTTTGACATTTTGAAGATCCTGTGGACTACCTGTGCTGTCTGGCAGACACCGTCAGTGTTCTTGAGGCCTGTTATGTGAGAGTCTGAAGTGCAAGTACAGTCGCTTTAAGTGGCATGTCTGTGCCCTAAATAAATGATATTAAAAACAAAACAAAAAGGTCTCTAAATTAAGTGCAATCTAATATTGCATGTAACACAGGTGTTTAAATGTATATTCAACATTCAACATGACACCATTTTCATATTAACGTGCCATTTAACTCTTGATAATGTCTTTACCCGTGACATCACTGATGACATTTACAAAAGCATAAAAGCAGGAAATGTTTTGTATTGACATTGCATGACACCAAACATCTCTCCACAATCTCTGGTGAAATTATGAATGAAGGGAAGGGCAAATCAATCGTGACACCCGCTGAGGTCTCTGTTCCACCTGAGACAAGGAAAAACACAGCAGATAAAAACATCAGGGGCCTGGAGCCTGAAGTATAAACAGTGTGTACACCTTTCCCCACACATAAACTGCTACGGATGAAAGGAACAGCGTGCAGTGGACTGTACGGACCTCACGCATGCACTGTATTGCCAAAAGTATTCGCTCGTCTGCCTTCACACACATATGAGCTTGAGTGACATCCCATTCTTAATCTATAGGGTTTAATATGATGTTGGCCCACCCTATAACACCCTCAATTCTTCTGGGAAGGCTTTCCACAGGTTTAGGAGTGTGTTTATGGGAATTTTTGACCATTCTTCCAGAAGTGCGTTTGTGAGGTCAAACACTGATGCCTTTGGTGATGTAAGGCTTGGATGCCCCTGCATCCCCATGCAAAGCCATTCCATGAAACTCTCTAAACACTCTTCTTGAGCTAATCTGAAGGCCACGTGAAGTTTGGAGGTCTGTACGGACTGAGTGTATAGAAAGTTGGGAACGTCGGCGCACTATGCACCTCAGCATCCACAGACCCCACGCTGTGACTTTACGTGGCCTACCACTTCATGGCTGAGTTGCTGTCATTCCCAATTGCTTCAACTTTGTTATAATTCCACTAAAAGTTGACTGTGGAATATTTAGTAGTGAGAAAAATTCACAACTGGACTTGTTGCAGTGGTAGCATCCTATCACAGTACCAAGCACATACCAATCACTGAGCTCCTGAGAGCGACCCATTCTTTCACAAATGTTTGTAGAAGCAGTCTGCATGCCTAGGTGCTTGGTTTATACACCTGTGGCCCTGGAAGTGATTGGAACACCTGAATTCAATGATCTGGATGGGTGACTGAATACTTTTGGCAACATAGCGTACTTCTCCGAACCCCGTGCCTGCATGAGTCAAACCTGATATGATGAAGTAAACATGGAGACTTTGCTGGAAGATAGAATTAAACATGAAACAAACCAGCTCTAACATAAAAATGTTCACAGAACTAGCAAATAATTATGTGTGTAATGAATCTTTTTGGGCCATTTTTCCTTTAGAAGTTTTTCTTCTGTTCCTTCTGCCTGCAGTATGATCACCAAATAAAACACATTTTCTTCGCTTCTCCTTTGAGGGTCTCGGTTACACCTCAGGTGAAAGTGTGCTTCTTTGCTGCTGTTTTTATTGTCTAATAATTAATTGTCTAATAAAAAGTGATTTTAAATGCAAACGAGCAATCAAAGTGTCTATATTAGGGATGTCACAGTACCAGAAATTTCTTGATATTCAATTAGTTACCACAGTTTAAAAAAAAAGAGGCTTATTATTAAAAAAAATATACTCTCAGGCTCGAGAGGCGTAGGACCCTCGGGCTCTGGACTTGCAGGTTCAGGTTCAGGCTGCTCAGCAGGGCGAACAGGCTAAGACTTGGGCTGTGGAGGACCCCCTGAAGATGCTGCTCAGCAGGGCACGTAGTCTCCTCTGAAAACTGGGGCTGTGGCAGCTTTAACTCGGGCTCGGGATGCACCAGATTCTCCGGTTGCACAGAACCACAACAGCCCTCTTCAGTTCTGAAAGAATTACAGCTTTAGTACATATGCTGCCTACAGGATCTATGATAAAACAAACATGCAAAAAGTACTGCTGCATTATCAGAATTCAAGGAGTATCATTGAGTATTGGTTCTGGTGACAGAGGAAACATAAGGACATTGTATAACTGACACATTAATACACAGGACAAAGATGAATGGCATATTTGCCTCACTGCGTCTTTTGTGGTCATTGCTGTAGTGTCTGCTTCTGCAGTGGCACCCAACTGGAAAATAAGCTCCACCAGCTGTTACCCTCAGTGTAAGTAAACCAGATTTCAGGGAACCATGGAGGGAAAAAACGAAACAAATCTGTCAATTCTGTACATACTGAATACCTACAGGGTATAGTGCCAGAGAAAACCAAACATCAGGATGAGTTGGTGCTAACAACTCTTCAACAATAAAAATGGAGAATAACCAAACATTATATTTGGCTATGGTTACTTTTTTCTACACTTTCAGAAGAAAGTGGAGCCAAGCTAACATCAGTGGACCGAATGAAAATAAACGCCTAAAGCTGTGACTGTGTGAACCACACAGTGGTCTAGATTTGCGTCTTTAATCTCTCATTGCATTATTTACATTGAAGTGCAGTCATATTTCATTGAATGTAAGCAGCTATTTTTAGATTTTATGAAAGACGTGTAGACGTTATCTGGGCCACATGCAATTTTGTGTGTCTGCATGTGTGTGTGTTTCCATTGCTTTTCTGAAGCAGCGAAAAATTAAGCAGTTTAATCTGCATTCAGTATTTACATGTTAATGTAGGGAAATACAGAGAAGATGACGCTACAACATCAAACTTACGTTTTGGCTCCAACTTCTCATGAGACTGTGAGTGTCATAGCCCTCCCAGTTACATGGATAAGACACAAACTGATACTAGAACTAGAAGTTTTCTTTCTGTCCCAGACTTACAGCTAGATCTCTTAGAGTGTTTATTAATCAGATGCACTGCAATGGGTTCACTATGCCTGTCATGTTTCAGAAGTTCAAACCAAGGCAACTATGAATGCAGAAATACTCATTCTGCCAAAGGGGTGCATTTCTTACAGTCTTCAGTGTCATATAATTTATAGCATGCATATTCCATCTGTCCATCCGTTATTAGAAATGGAACATTAATGTCTTTTTTGCCATATTTTGGCCAATTCATGTGGGCATCGCTCACTGGTAAATGTGAAGAGGACGCTGCAGGTTGTAATGTATGAAAACCAGAACAAGGATGATTATATAGACACAGTAAATCAGATTTATTAGTTATCCATTATTTGCTAGATTGAAAAGAATTTGAGATGAGGTATTCTGTATCAGCTGTTCTTAATGAATGTGAAGCTGAAGTTCAACAGAGTGCAGGCCAGGCTTACTGCGTGTAGATTTTATTGGCAGCATCCAGGAGTGTGTTTTTGTGACGGTTGGTTGGAGCTGACACTATCTTACCACAGTGCAAGTCAATGAATGAGATAGTACAGTTGCTCTGATTAAACAGGTCAGTGATCATCAGCTGAGAGACTCACAGACTCAAATGAAAGCTAAAAAACCATTAATGGAATACCAAAGCAAATACTACTATAGATATTAACACATACAATAAATTATACACTGTTTTTATAGTCGCGATATTGTTTCCATAATTCACTGATGCGTACTCTATAAGTTTCATAAAAATAAATGCATGTTTTAAACCTTATTTGCTGACAGGATAAAAGATAAAGCTGTATGGATTATGGATTAAACTCATGAAGGTCGTAAACTGTCCTTGACGCTGTGCTAATTTACTTCCTCAGAGGATCCCATTTCACATGAACTAGAGTCAAACAACTGTGTCCATATATATAAAAACAAAAAAACAAAACAGGAAATGTGTTTGCATATCACAGAAAATTTAATTATAGCCATAGGACATATGTAAGAACTGTAAACTACTATTTTGGCTATTATTATTTCTATTATACACTCAACACCCATTTTATTAGGTAGACTTATTATTTGAATTTTGTGACATGGTGTGTTATCCTGCTTAAAGAAGATGGTAAACTGCGGTCATAGAGGGACACGGGCACTGTCAACAAGAATCCCCAGATACTGTGGTGTTTAAATAATGTTCAGTTGGTACTAAGGGGCCCAAAATGTGTCAAGAAAATATCTCCCACACCATTTCACCACCAGCAGACTGAACTGTTGATATAAGGCAGGATGGATCCATGCTTCTGACCCTACCATCTGAATGTTGTAGCAGAAACTGAGACTCAAACCAGGGAATGCTTTTCTAATTTTCTGTTGTCCAATTCACATAAACCCATGTGAACTGTAGCCTCAGTTTCCTGTTTTCTGAATGGCATGCCACCTGGTGCAGCCTTCTACTGTTGCAGGCAATCTGCTTCCAGGTTTTATGTGTTGGTCTTTCAGAGACGCTCTTCTGCATACCCTGGTTTTAGCAAGTGATTTTTGAATTACTGTTGCCTTCCTATCAGCTTGAAGCAGTCCGGCCATTCTCCTCTGACCTATGACATCAACAAGGCATTTTCACCCAGAGAGCTGCCGATCACCCGGATATTTTCTCTTTTTCAGACCATACTCTGTAAACCCCAGAGAGAAAGAGGAAAATCCCAGTTGATCAGCAGTTTCTGAAATATTCAGACCATCTGGCACCAACAGCCATGCCACGTTCAAAGTCACTTAAATCACCTTTCTTCCTCATCCTGATGCTTGATTTGAACTTTATCAGGTAGTCTTGACCATATAAGTAAAATTTTACTTATATAACACCTCTCAAGGCAAACATCACAAAGTGCTTAACAACATAATGGTAAAACATAAAAAAAGGTAGCCAAATACAAGTCTAAAAAGATACATTTTTTTAAAAGACACCACCAAATCCACAGCTCTCAAGCTCAGAGTGAGAAATTCCCGGAGCTGGGGGGCCATTGTTGCAAAAGCTCTGTCTCCTTTAGTTTTCAGCCTCATATGATGTAAAGCCAGTAGGCCCTGATCACATGACCTCAGAGAACTGATGGGGACATATGGTTGTAAAAGTTCATTGATGTAAGCTGGTGCTTTTACACAATGAGCTCTAAAAGTCAAAACCAGAATCTTAAACTGGACTCTGAATTCAGCTGGATCAGCAATGGTGTGACGTGAGAGTACCTGGAAGAGTTCAGAAGTCTTGCAGCAACGTTCTGAACAAATTGGAGACGTTCCAAAGAGTTTTTGCTTAGACAAGCGAACAATGAGTTACAGTAACCCAAATCTGATTAGATAAATGCATGAATAACAATCTCCCATTCAGAGTGTGACACAATGGGTCCTAACTTAGCAATGTTTTTTAAGTGGTAAAAACAAGCGTGAATGAGAGCTTTGAACATCCAGAATGAAAGCAGAGTCAAAAGTTACCCCAAGGTTCCTATAGAAGATTTAGCAAATGTGGCAAGGGGACTAAGAGTTTCCTAGGCACAAATTTGTGAGGGGTACAAACAAGGACTTCAGTTTTTTTCTTCATTAAGTTGGAGAAAGTTGTCGGCCAACTGTTGATAAAGTCTGAGCACCTATATGGGATCTGTAGCTTAGAAAATGGAAAGACGGTGATCATTAATCATTTGTTGAGAGATCAACACCATTAAAGGGAGATATAAATTAAAACTAATTTCTCAGCAGTAGATGCGTGAGCTAACCACAAGACAAACAGGAGACAGAGGGACATGAAAAGACAAGTTAAAAAAATATATATATAATGATGATCAGAAATAAAGATGTCCTTCAAAGAAATAGAATCAATGTTTAAACCCAAAGTAGAAATAAGATCCAGAGAGTGTGCTTTGGCATGCTCTGGCCAAATGCATGCTGGGTAAAATAAAAAATAAAATGAATCCATGATGCTGATAAAACTTCTGGCAAAGAGGTCAGAGTCATCATCAATGTGCATGTTAAAATTTCTGACCATAACCAGTCTGGAGAGCTTCAAAGTGGAAGATTAGAAGTCACTAAACTCTTTTAAAAACAAGCAATTCAGGCTGGCTTATGAAGGAATAACCATCAGGGCAAAGTTCAATGAGGGATGAAGAGCCCGAGGCACGCCGCCAAGTTTCATTTAGAAATAAAAAATCCAATTTTTTGGAGAGTATAATATTGTTCAACAAGTATGATTTACTAGTTATTGATCGGGCATTAAATAGCACCATGCTCAGTGAGGTAGAAAGCCTGATTATTAGCAGAAGTTTGAGTTAGAGGACGTAAATACTGAGAGTTTGAACCATGACCCTCATAAATTCTACTCACTGAGGGGATAGAAGGCCAAACAACTGGGGAGTTGTTTGGAGGCACAGTCTCACACAGCCAGGCCTTGAACATCCAAGCCAGGATGTTGATGCAAAATTCCCCTCCATGGAAACAGTCTGAGCACAGATAAACAGAAATGCTCGATGTCGCTTACCAGCCAGACGCCGCTTTCAGAACAGTCTGAGCGTCACCTGGACACCAGCTCTTCTCCCTCTTCTCCTTCATGGTCTGCATGTACCCAGGAGGGCACCACCGAGGGCACCGGATGAAGATCTAGCCACCAGCAGTAGATGATGGGAAATGCCAACACTGGAGGATGAGGTAGCTTGACCAATCATTGAAGATTGGATAGACAACAGCATCAGGCGTTCATAAACCAAGGCAGGCAATACATCACTGATACGGAGCGAAAACAGTAGAGCAGAGAAAAACAAGAGCAGAGTGGAGCAAACTGCGGAAAAGCCCAACAGAGGCCACATGCCTAAATGCATTGAGTTGCTGCCATGTGATTGGCTGATTCGATCTTTGCGTGAATGAGCAGTTGGAACGGTGTGCCTAATGAAAATGTTAAAGCAGCTATCTTTGTGACAGCCTAAATGTTTTGTGTTTGTTCTGTAACTGAAAGAGGGCCTTTATTTTTCAGAGCTTTGAATCAGTGATGTCACATTAAAATTATAGCTACAGTATAGTGACTGTATAATGCAGGCTTGAAGGCCAACTGAACAACAAAGGTCACCATCACACTGATGCGATGGTGACCACTGTATATTCTATTTCTTTAAAAGTAAAGGCATTTTTTTTGTTTTTTTGTAGCAATAATGACTGCACTGTCTCTCTCCACGTGTCTGCAGTGCACGCTTTAAATAGACAGATACTGCACAAATGCATCGATGTATCAGAGTAATTAAGGAAGTCTTGATGGTTTTTCAAAAGGATAAATCACTATAATAAAAATGTGTAGATAGCTATTTTTAGCGCTTCATTACAACATGGCACATTCAGACCATCCAATCTATCCCTTTGACAGACAGATGATGCCTTCTGAATATGGAATTAGTGAGTGCCTCCACTGCGTCTTTGTGAGATTTTTTTTTTTTGACTTTTAATGACAGTTCCAATTAAGAAGTCCTCCTCGGGTCGTGGATAAAACAGAAAAAAGAAATGATGGATGGGTTTAGAGACAAAGAAAGAGAGGGAGTCCAGAAAGAGACACGCAAAGGCAGCCCCAGTAGGAGAAAGCTGTCTGCTCTCTGTTTCAGTTCACCGTAGGGGTCCCTTTTAGCAATGGACCAGGCACTGACACTTCCTCCTAATGAGGGAGCAAAACGTCTTTTGGACAAGCTGGGAAGCCATTAATAGTGTTAACTGGGCTTGCTGGAGGAGAATATATCCTCCATGACTTAGCGTGTCTCTCACTGTGGTGGACATACACATGCAAGCACACACATATCTTTTGCACCTGAAGTACCACATTATTTAAATTTCTCTTTCGGAGCTGCTTTATTTTTGCACCTGGAAAGATCAAATGTGCAGTTACATTCTCGGTTTGAGTTAACAGCGTCAAAAAAGCCTGCCACTTGAAAATGACTGACCAGAAGCTGAATGTGGAAGAACAATCCAGAGCAGCTGCATGAAACATAACTAATTAAAGGTCATTACGCCTTCATTGTCGGTCATTGTGTTATCCTTGGCAAGGATGTAGTTGTCAATTTCAGAAAGAATACAAGTGTATGTTTTCTTTTAGATTTTAGTCACATTATTGTTATTATTATTAATACTGCTACTACTGTTGTTGTTTTTCTTCTACACTGGGTGACTTTAATACTCTCTATGTAACGTCTTGTGATTCACGGCATAATGTACAGTGAATGCTGTGACTACAGGCCCACTCCTTGATGTATGTACCAAGATGTTCCCAAAAAAAATGCATATAAAAAGTTTATTTTATACAACAGGTTCAGCATTGTCGCAGCATGGTGGTGCAGTGGTTAGAACCATCACATCACAGCAAGAAGGTCCTGGGTTTAAGGGTTGCCTTGATTCTAGAACTTGATACAGATATCCCGAAAAATACTCAGTACCAGTGGTGTGAGGCAACTTTCACAGGCAAGGAGAGACTTTATTTAAAATATACTCTCGTGAAAGAGGTTACATGAAGAGGATGTCGGCCCTATGGATTCTTTGACACCCAACATCTAGACTGACGTTAAAACAATCAGTAGCTCAGTGATCCATAAGCCGCAAGAAGCAACTGCCATCGGAAGGTCAGGTAAGGGGGGGGGGGGGATGTCATCATCCCCACACACACCAAAGAAAAAAAAATTTCCATCCATAACTCAAAATTTTGAGAAATTAAGTCAAAATTTCGAGAAAATACTTCAATAAGTATTTATGTGTTGTTATTTATGTTCAAATAACACATAAGTATTGTGTTGTTTGTTTTTTCATTATTTTGATATCAAAAGGTACCATAAATATCAGTTCTGGTGAGATCCCTTCCTGGGTTTGAATTGATCACCTGGCTGTGGCCCTTCTGTTCTCCCTGTAAATGGTCTAGTTCTTATAGAGCGCTTGTTTACTCTAACTGAGCACTCAAAGTTTGCATTCAACCATTCACACAAGCACTTCAGTGTGTAGCTAAGCACTTACTCTCTAACATTCACACTCTGACGCTTGCGCCAGAGAGCAACTTGGGGTTCTGTATCTTGCCCGAGGATACATTGGCATGCAACCCGGAGCAGCCAGGAACCGAAGCACTAACCTTCCGACTAGTAGGTGACCTGCTCTTCCTCCTGAGCCACAGCCACTCCTGCAGGTTCCATGTGTTCTTTCCAAGTGCTCTGGCTTCATCCCTCAGTCTAAATTTCTCAACTGCCCATAAGTGTGATCATGTGACAGCCCTGCAATAGACTGATGACCTGTCCAAGGTGTTTCCTACCTTTTGCCTCAGGAAAAAAAAAAAAAAAGTGAAGAAAAGTTGAATTTTAGCCCAGCAACTTCATACCTGGATGCACTTGAATCTTTTGCCAAAACTACTGAGAAAGTTGTTTTGTGATGTGAACTCTCTGTGAATAATATAACATCACAGACTAAATTCAGAGCAAACAAAATTAAAGCCATGTTCACACTTCGTCTATGATCAATTACAGGACAACTGAAGAAACTGACACAAACCAAGTTGGGCAAAGACAAATGACTTAAAAAAGTCAAGGAAATGCATTAGAGTGTTGTACCCCTGCTAGGCCCACATACTACACACTCTTATACAAGAGTCATTTCCCATGAGAGCAGAGCTGCCAAACACGAAGTCACCTTGTCTCAACTTGGCTAAGGGTTAGGTGATAGACTGCTGTGTGATGGGGCTTCTATACCTTGAGCACCACATTGTTTCTGTCATGTCCACTACTAGCCAATTATCTGTCATGTTCAAGAAAAGATCAGTCCGCTGTATGCTGTCTCTTCCAGTCACTCCATTACCTGATAGAGATCTTAATATAAAGAATATGCATTAAACAGCTCATCGTTCCTAAGCTGAGCAAGCATATCAGTCATGCCTGAATTTCTTCTCAGCGCTCTCTGTTCATCCCTCACGAATCAAAATGACATTTCACTTAGCTTAACTTGTCAGAATTTTAACAAATTTATCTTTGAGGCAACGTAAATCTTACTTCTCAAAATCCCATTTTGATAAACAGTCAGCTCGAGAATCCCTGAATATAATAATGGATCAGATGCTTGTCACTTCAGCTGGAAGGATGCTCAAAAAACTTTTTCTCAAACTTGCTTATCGCAGATAAAAACGCACACGCACGCACACATGCACACACACACACACACACACACACACACACAAATTTGCACAAAATGATCAGAACCAGTAGGTGGAACAGTGATTAGCACTGTCGCCTCACAGGAAGCTGATCCCAGGTTCAAATCCAGGCTGCGGCACACCTGTCTGCATGCTCTCCCTGTGCCCATATTGGTCCCTCCCTGTGGCCTCCTCCCATAGACTTGTGTGTGAGTTCGTTACTTAAGATAACTGTAAATAGGTATGAATGGTTGTCTGTTGCTCTGTGACAGACTGGTGACCTATCCATGGTGAAGCAGCTAGGATAAGCTTTGAGCTCATATTGAATAAACAGAAGGAAACTGGACTGATGAATGGAGTACCTCAAAAAGCTTTTTTTTTTTTTTTTTTTTTAGTATTGTACATCCGTGTAGACTTATTAGGTTTTTATCAGGATAGTTTATGTTGCAAAGTCGGTGGTATTGCATTTTAAAAATAGAATCAGTGTAATTCTGAAAAACAAAACAAAAAACAAAACAACCCCCCAAACCAAAACGTGATTCCAGTAAAGACTTATTTGACATCTTTTACAGATACAAGTAAAGAAAGTTGTCTTTAACTGTCTTTTACACTTCATACAGTAATAATGTTAAAAAAAAAAAAAGAGAAGAGATTTCAGTGTATGGATTTTCTTGAAAGCATTTAAAACAAGTTATTACTGATCGCCATGCTAAAAACAGCAGATATACTGTAAATTATTAACAGGTGTGACAGTGGATGTATTACAGGGTTACCGCTGCTAAGCACTGTAATTGCAGTGACAGCTCAGTTACAGGTCAGCTTTATAAAAATAAATATGAAGAAAGTTCTGAAAACTCAAACTTGTGTACAAGTTTCCCTCCCTTCATCTACTGTACCTGCAAGGCCTCTGATTATGAAGATTGTCATTTAACGTTAGAGCACCACTAAGATATTAAATTGGTTAATGACTGCTCATTAAAACACAGTTTCCAGTGACTATTTAAAGCCCTTTTAAAGGGGATTTGTCTACTAAAGTCAGTATTTTAATCATCTAAGGAATATTGTTGAATGACATTATTCAAATAGGCATAAGAATACAATGATCTTTTAAAAACTGGATTTAAGAAGTAACAAAATTTTTCACACAATCATCTTAAAATATCTGTTCGGACTGAACCGACTGCCACCACCACATTTGCAACCCCTTATAAAAAGTGTTTATTTGGCACTGACATGAATTTGCTGTTCTCCTGCGCTGCACATTGCTAGTATGTGAGGTGTTGTGCCAAGGGTAACATATGGGGTTAATGAACTGTGTTGTACAGGGCATATGGTTTCTTCCTGGTAGAAAAAAGATCTTCCTCTTTTCAGTTGGCTGTATCTACCATGATGCTCCACTGTTAACGGTGACGCTCTCAAGGTCATTGCATTATACTTTTGTTCGTGCCTCTTTCTCTTTGTGGAACTGTGATGGTGATTAGTGCTGTTTTCTAGCCTTCAGTGGCCTTCAGGACAAAAACAGTTCCCTTGGTAGCCTCATGTGTTCAGTTCACAGCAACATAAGAAAAGACAAACACAAGCAATTTCAAGAAAATTAATGCTGCAATGTGACAACACACAAACACTGAACTATTAAATGTCGCTTTTCATTCTCTTTATTCAGCTATTTATTTTTGCATTTTTTGCTTCTATAAACCACGCTCTGTATGTAAATATGAATAACGCGTTTCCACTTTCTCCGGTGAAGCCTGCATCCGACTCTGGTGGCAGATGACAGTGCTCATTTCAGGTAGATTTTAGCTTCCATGTTAAGCTTTCATAACATCAGCCTTTTATGCAGTCAGTGATTAAAACATTCTTATGGAATAATTCAGATTGTGGAGATATTTCATTTCCTCAGGTGGTGTTACAAAGGTCACTTACATGTGAGGCTAAGCGGACGACCTCGGAGCTTTACTTTTAAAAAGTTATACTAATGCAATTCGGTGTCATCCTGGAGACACAGTGGAGATATGGAGCTCCACTTTTTAAAGCACAGGAGAAAGTTAATATGCCATATAGGTCATGTCTCATATTCAGAGAGTAATGTACAAATTAATGGTCTGTTTTTGTACAAATACTTTCAGATTGGATGGGGGCTTTACATGTGTTTATCTATATTGCTGGATTTTCTTTCCCTTGTCTGTGCTTGCTGCATCAAATGCTTACTTGTAAGACCTCTAACTCCTCGAGGCTCTTCCTCTGTGATTGCATCTGTTCTCACAAAATATAATGCTTACGGCTTCCTCCATACTTAACATTTAGGTTGCGACTTCTATAAAGTGAACAAGTACAATTTCAAAATAGAAGATGTACTCGCGTAGAAGCAGAGGTCCAGTGGCTTTTATTCATGCTTGAATGTGATAGTGTGAGACACATTACAAATTATCCTGATATTATAGCTTAGTATTTAGCCCAAGGGGGCGCTAATTAATGCCTGAGATTGCACTCTAATTGTGCAATGGGGTAAAAATAGTTGGGATGACCGTAAAAACAAGATAAGTGTACAATAATAGGATGCATGTTAATAATTGTTCTCAGATATGACTATTCCATTTTTCATGGAAACATGTCAGCAGTTCCACTGAACTGCTGATTAAGTTATTTTGAGAGACAGTGCAATTAGGGGCATAGGCTTTTCCTGTAAATTTCCCATTGCATATCTGACAATTTTGACATGTGTACAGCTTTTTGTGCTGTGAGGTCCTACAGAAGCCTGTCAATGAGTGTCTGCAAAAAGACAAAACTGAGTAACCCTGTATAATGTGAAGATTTTGAATCATCTTATACTGGACAATTTTATTGTGTATCATGATGAACTACACTGTATTGCCAAAAGTATTCAGCTCAGTGAATTCCAGCGTGGTACCGTGATAGGATGTCACCTGTGCAACAAGTCTAGTTGTGAAATTTCCTCGCCACTAAATATTTCACAGTCAGCTGTTAGTGGTATTATGACAAAGTGGAAGCGACTGGGAATCACAGAAACTCAGCCATGAAGTGGTAGGCCACGTAAAATCACAGAGTGGGGTCAGTGGATGCTGAGGTGGTAGTGCACCGAGTTTGCCGACTTTCTACAGAGTCAGTCACTACAGACCTCCAAACGTCATGTGGTCTTCAGATTAGCTCAAGAACAGTGCATAGAGAGCTTCATGGAATGGGTTTCCATGGCTGAGCAGCTGTAGCCAAGCCTTACATCTCCGAACGCAATGCAAAGCTTTGGATGCAGCGGTGTAAAGCATGCCGCCACTCTAGAACAGTGGAGACGTGTTCTCTGGAGTTATGAATCACGCTTCTCCATCTGGCAATTTGATGAGGGGGGATTATGGTGTGGGGTTGTTGTTCAGGAGTTGGGCCAAGCCTCTTCGTTCCAGTGAAAGGGACTCTTGATGATACAGCATACCAAGACATTTTGGACAATTTGGGGATGGCACCTTCCTCTTCCAACATGACTGCACACCAGTGGACAAAGCAGGTCCATAACCACATGGATGAACGAGTTTGGTGTGGAAGAACTTGACTGACCTGCACACAGTCCTGACCTCAACCCAATAGAACACCTTTGGGATGGATTTGAATATTTTCTCTGCACACTTTAGGCCCCTTGGTACCAGCTGAACATTGCTTAAACATCACAGCCTATCTGAGAATTGTTGCCAAACATGTCCATCCCTTTATAACCCCAGTGTACCCATCTTCTGATGGCTGCTTCAAGCAAGATAACCTGTCATGTCACAAAGCTCAAAACATCTCAAAGTGGTTTCTTGAACATGATGATGAGTTCACTGTACACAAATGGCCTCCACAATCACCAGATCTGAATCCAATAGAGTACCTTTAGGGTGTGGTGGAACAACAGAGTCACATCATGGATGTGCAGCAAACAATGGCGCAGCAACTGTGTGATGCTATTATGTCAGTATAGACCAAATACTGAGGAATGTTTCTGGCATATTGTTGAATCTACAAACTGATGGTCAGACATTCTCCTTCAGGATTTTCTGGTAGAGAGAGGAATTTTTTCACAGCACTTTATATGCCGGTCTGTCTTCTCTACTCGTGCATTTTTTCAAATGATAACACTAATCTATCAGTATGATTACTGATGCTCATAGACGTATCCTTAGAAACCTTCCAGTGTTCATGCCAGAGTAAAATATACTTAATTTAGGTAACAAGTTATTTTACGTCTTTCAATTCAATATCATGCATCCATATTTTTGTGACTTTTGGAAACATGCTATTGGTTACTGCTGTTGCCTCACAGAGTGGATTGTAAGCTTTAAAGCCCATTTAAGTGTATTATATAATGTTTTCCACTTCAGTTAATACAGTAAAACCTTTAATCATTTCATCCTTTTTTCCCCACTGAGCAGCTCTTCATTCTGAATTCGATCTCACACAAGAATGTTTTGCTGTTTTATTTTTATTCACCACGCAACAGTCAAGGTTTCTTCCTTGTTAAAACATGGTGCCTACACTAGTCACAATGAAACTCGAATGATGAAAATTCGACTGGAGACCCCAGTGTGTTGCTGACTAACCTCAAATTACTTCTTTCCACATTTCCCAGCTCTACGTATCCATGTTTCTCTTGTGAACTTTTCAACCAAAAAGCTTTAAAGCACCTTTGCCCCCACAAATCTACTAGTAGTTCACTTTGATGGCTAAAAGTGGCACATGTTATAAGAAGAACACATAAACACACATGCTAACAGCATGGACATAACTAGTCGTGTCCAGTTTCACATACCGCTACTCTTCAGATAAGAGAACAAAGTGCATCTGCACTATTAACAACTAGCTAGATTATCCCTGAGAGCTTCACAGAGGCAAAGAAGAAGAAGAAAAAAGCAGAAAGCAGGTCATTGGGCTCTGAACAGCTCCATCAGGAGCCCCACCTGTCTTTGACCACCCTAAATCACTAAGACCCCCTTTGCTGTGTAAAATATGATTAAAAATAAAGTAAAAATGTGCCATTGAAATCATTTAAACTCTCTATGCAATCAAAAATAATACAAAGACATCATTTCAGTGTTTTTAAAATGGATTTGTTTGTTTTTCTTGTTTGAGAAACAATATTATGTAAAGTTGTTTTGCAACCAGAAGAGTCGCCCCCTGCTGATCACTGCAGGAAAGAATGCAGGTTTAAGGGACCTTTGCAGTTACTTCACTTTTCAGACCCAGAAGCTACATCAATTTTTTATAGTACAGGGTTGCAATAGTAAAATATGTATATAAACATAATAATAAATAAAGGACTGTGGTTTGGCATTGTCTTGCTAAAATCAACACACTTCCCTGAAAAATGATGTTGCCTGGCAGGCAGTGTTGTCCAAATTCAGCATGACTGGTGCCTTACAAGTTACCCCTACCAAGTGCACTTCCAGTCCCATTCCTACATGAATACTGTACTAGCTTTTGAACTGTGCACTGGTAAGACATATGGTCCCTCTCCTGTTCAGCGTCAAGGATCCATGATTTCAAAAAAATAATTTCAAGCTTTGATTTTGTCCTTTGACAGGATGGTTTTCCATTCTGCCTCAGTCCATCTTGAATGAGGTTTAGCCCAGTAAGGTGAAAGAATTGCCGGATCATTTTTAATACACATGTTTTTCTTTGCACGATGCAGTTCTAAATTGCATTTGTGGATGCTGCTATGAACTGTGTTCACTGACAGTGGTTTTCAGAGCCCATGCACTGCTTTCAGTTATAGAACTGTCTATTTTTGATGAAGCACCGCCCGATGATCGGAACCATCCAATTTTGTTCTTCGACTTTGCTGCTTCAGTATAGAAATCTCTCCCTATTTCCAAAATCTCCTAATGTAGATCATGAAATCTCACATTTTCTTGCAAATTTAATGTCATTGACATTAAATTGACCATTTACCCATGCAATCTTTTACAGAGTGGCAAATGCCTCGTTTAGCCAATCATAACCAAGAACCAATCATTAGTTGAAATCTTCCACTTGATGCTTCTTTCTTTCTACTGTTGCCCAAGTCCAAATTTTGTAAATGTGTGTATTAACTTAAAAATGATCATCTGTTTTCCAAAAAAAACAAAAAAACAATACAAATTTGTTTCTGCTTCAACACCTGATACTCTTCTTGAAACACTGCATACTCGCTTGGTAGCCCTTGCACTATCTCCAGTGCAACAGGATATGAAGGCTAAAAATTTTTTTTTATTAATGCAATGCTCCAGTGTTCTTGAAAACAGGGTTATACCTAAAAATATGTATTTGCTATAAATCTATGCACTTAATAGATGGAAATGATTACTAAATGTAAGACCTGGAAAGACTTACTATATTCTTTCAGAAAAAATAAACAAAACAAAAACAACCTGAAGACGTAGAAATGCAGTGGATTTTGTCACATGAACTTGTAAGAGTAATCAAGCGGAAGACCTTGCTTGTTTACAAATGAAGTTAAGTGAGATGGAATTTACAGTTTATTAAAAGAAGAAAGATCAACTCCGATGGGAGATGAGGACGGACTGATAAAAAGTGTGTGACTGTGCCTGCGTGTGTGTGTGTGTGTGTGTTTGTGTATGTGTATTGCGCAGTTGGCTTGCTTGCTGCTTGGTTGGCATATTCTCAGTTGGATGAGAGGACATTTATGTGATGTCAGCACGCATTAACCTCGCTGAAAATACATCGGAAACAAACAGGGACACATGTGCCCAGATCCCACCAGCTCTAAGTAACAAGCCTCTGGAAGGAAAGGCTACGCTGGTCAACACAGAAGCGATCCAAAAATAGGCACAGGAAGATGAAAGTGGCTTCTTGGTTGAAAAGGAAACACAGGCTTTCTAACAGCACTGGTTAATAAATGCTGTGAACTTTTAATTCATAAATAAGCACCAGGTTAATTAATGAAGGAATTGTTCTGCAAAAACAAATTAACAACTATATACACAAACTGTATACGCAAACCTGTACATGGTACACTACATAAAAAGGCAAGTTACTCTGCTATTGGCTAAAAGGAGAATCTGTTGGCACCACAAATGATCAGACATGTGCAGCTTAAACTAAGCATGCAAATCAAAGTAAAAGATAAAATACAGCAACTCCCTGATTACATATGTGAAACTTTCTCTGGCTCCACCAGAAGGAACTGGAAAATGTTGCTAGGAGAGACCATCTTGAATACCCTCCTTAGCCTCCTGCCACCACAACCTGACCTTGGATAAGCTGAAGAAAATGAATGTATATCTGTATATATGTATGAATGGAACTAAATCTCCCATAAATACAGAAAGCCTCTGTCTGTATTGATGGAGAAATTGCAGGAGATGTGAGCAATTACACACCATAATGTAAAGCTTATCTGGAGCTTTTGTCTATAAGTTGCCAATAAAGAATTTCCACAACTCTGCTCACAAAAGTAAAAAATAAATAAATAAAACAAGCAAAAAAAAAACAGGTAAGCTCAAAATTGTTCTGAAACTGACATATATGCACACACATGCACATATGTAATTTATCTTTTAAGGGCAGCGCAGTGATGTGGTCACTGCACAGCAAAAAGGTCCTGGGTTTGAATCCAGTCTGGGGCCTTTCTGTGAGGAGTTTGCACCATGTCTGTGTGGGTTCTCTCCGGGTACTCTGGCTTCCTCCCACATCCAAAGCCATGCGTGGGGTTAGGTTAACTGATGATTCTAAATTGACTGTAGGTGTGAACATGAGCGTGAATGGCTGCCTGTCTTTATGTGTTAGCCCTGCAACCTATCCGGGCTGTACGCTGCCTGTCACCCGATAACAATTGATGGATGGATGGATTTTTTTATTATATAATATTTTGCTTCGTACACCACCGCAGTGGATTTGGAAAGCAGACTTTGAGCTTTAACTGAAGAATTACACCAATTTTATACACACTTCACCATTTTCAGGAGCTTAAAGGTAAACAGGCTTAACATAATTCATCCATTTATTTTCTTCCTTTTAGCCAATTCAGGATGATGGTGGAGCTGAAGCCTAATCCATCTCTCATAGGCCTTTGAAGTGGATACAAGATAAAGTGACTGAAATGAACCCAGAACTGAAATTGGTATTTTTGCATTGCATTATCGATCAGGAAGTGTTGTGTAAGTCAGTGCTAAAAATTAACCATGTTGGTAATGTTGTAACTAAAAGAGTTAACGTCATGAGGGCAAGCACACTGAAACAACAACTTACTGCTCAAAACACTAAAAGTTTGGCGTAATATTATGAGTCACACTGGGAGAGGGAAATATTCAAGTGCAACATAGCTGCTTATTAAAAACAGAGCCTTTCCCCCGGCATGGGTCTAGGTATATTTGACAACTGGTATCACAAAAACATAAAACTCCTTTGTGATTTGTTTGAAGGTGGTGGTTTTATGTCTTTTAGACAAATACAAGTTAAGCATAATATTTTACAGAAGGACTTCTTTGTTTTTCTCTAAATAAGACATTTTGAACAACCATCACTTATTTTCCCAGATGACCAGCCAATCTTAAACCCCGTAGAAAGTTTCCTTCTTAAATTTAACGAGGGTCCAGACCATAAAAATAAATTTATTCCTTTTTTTTTTTTTTATGGGCAACTAATGATATTAAATCCTCTCAAAACTGAAAGGTCCAAAACCCATTGGGAAATGGATTTGGGGGTTGAGCTCAGCAGTGAAACATGGTCAAGGGCCTTCTCACCAACAAAAGAAACGTTTATTTGCAACAGACTCAGGGAGAAATGATATAGAATCCTTCACAGGCTACATCGTACTCCGCAGTTTATGCATAAATTTCACCCTTAATACTCACCTTGTCATATAAAATGCAACACAAGTTTGGGCGACTATTATCATTGTATCTGGCAATGTGTACTGGTAAACAGGTTTTGGAAGAATGTTGCCACAGAGCTCCGTTCTATCTTTCATCAAACAATTCCTATGAACCCTAGGTTGTTTCTTTTTGGTTTATCTGTGCATGGACTGTCCCTGATGCCTGAGCAGATGATGTTACTACGCAAACTTCTACATCTGGCAAGATGTTGCGCTCTGTTACAGTGGATCCGGGGACCGCCCCCCTTCTGTTACACAACGGTACAGAGAGACATTTAGGATCTTGCCAATGGAGCGCCTCAGTGCCCTAATAGAGGGCAATTTGGACGCCTTTTATAAGATATGGCAACCCCTTTTGGGCTATATACCTCAGGACTTACAGTAAATGATATAATTTGCACTACTTTTTAAATATAACCAATGTTAGGTCTACTGTATTTCTGTATGTCCTGTGCTCACCTGTTCTGTTTTTTTTTTTTTTTTTATTGGGTTATTCTTGTGTAACAAGTAAATGTTCAATAAAATACTATTGAAAAAGAAAGCTTATAGTTTTTACAATATTCCTCAGATGATAGAAACTGTTTATGTGGATCTGCAAGTAAAGTCAGCTTCTGTGATCACACCAAAGTTCCTGTTTTTCCCTGAGACAGTTATGAGAATTTATAGGAAATTCCCAGACTCTTCCCCTTAGCTTGACTGTTCAAGAACTTTGTCTCATCACAATTTATAAAAAATATATATAAAAAAAGTATTAGCCATCCAGATATGAATGTCCTATATACAGTCTGATAGCATGCCAGCTGGATTAAATCAATGGGGGACATGGAAATATCCATGTTTTTGGACAATGACACCTTTAATAATTTTGCCTCTGCACACCATCACAGTGGATTTTAAATCACTCGATATGTGATTGAAGTACAGACTTTCAGCTTTAATTCAAAGGGTTTAATATACAACCGAGGAAAATGTCTGCTAGTGACCAACCATCACCTTTAAAGCAACACGCTGAGTGAATCGCTCCCCATGTACACACAGCTTAACACACAAATATCACTGCAAACCGTTGGTAAATATATTTGAAATATCATTTTTGATTACCAGCTACGTGAATTTGTATCAAAAGAAACTTTGTAAGTCATGTCATATGTTTGATTCAAAGCCATTCCTCATATTTTGTGAATTTGAATCGTGTGAATAATGTATGCGCATTACCGATTATGCTTATGTGACTATACACAATTAGAAAGTTAAGGTTGTCAACTATTTTACATGACCTCTTATGTGTTTAATGAATGTGATTGGATTTTATCCCAGTATTCCTTTTCTCAATACATTTTTAAGTGCATGACTGGCAGTAAATGTGTTGGTTTCAATGGGTGTCATTCATGTTTTTCCTCACTTAAAGTAATCTACTCAACTTTTCTTTAATTGTTGCAGCCACCCTCCAGAACTATTTAGAATACCCCGGTTTCATTCTTTCTTCAAAGTGATGAAACTGTCCACCTACTCTATCTCTCCTAATCACGCTCTAAAATCTCAAAC
This sequence comes from Cichlasoma orientale, assembly GCA_034780415.1. Taxonomy (NCBI): domain Eukaryota; kingdom Metazoa; phylum Chordata; class Actinopteri; order Cichliformes; family Cichlidae; genus Cichlasoma; species Cichlasoma orientale. The sequence continues at coordinate 298,677 of JAVDPK010001276.1, read as the reverse complement.
CAAAGGCAGTAAGGGTTTCTCTGTCCCTCTGGGCTTTGTCAGCCAGCTCCTGGCTCCCACGTTACAGACAGTCCAGCGTTTTTCCTAGAACTGCCCCGTGGGCAGAGATGCTAATTTGAAGTGTTCCTGGATGAGACAGCTCTGCAAGAATATGAGCCGGAGTTCACAGAGAAGCACCTCTATGCTTTAAATGCTTTATTATCACCAGCACACGCGTGAGAGCTGCTTTTAGAAACTTAAAAGTACCCTGACAGACTGTGATACCCATGGAAAGGTAGCTTTTGTGGGTTGTGGCTCCCAAAAATAGTTTCACTAGGAATTGGTTTGATAAATTTTTAATGCCTGTGCGTTTTATACTGGGAAGCTGAATAAACAAGTGTGTAAAGCCAAAATCAGACAAACTGTCAGATAACAAACTGTGTTGCTTCAGGGATTTGGAGAAGACCTTTGAGTCTGTTGACAACGCTGGCAAAGATTGTAGAGATTACCTCATTGATATCTAAAAAAGTTGCTATATATTTATTCTATTTACATATAAATATATTGAACTACATATAGTATAGACTATTTATAAGCGTTCTCAAATACAAATGGGGAGATTAACAGTGAAAGACTCTGTGTGTGTCCCCAGAGACTCTATACTGACCCTTTTTTGTTTGTTTAGACCACAATCTCCAGTTGTATACAATAACAGTGAAAGTTTAACTGGCACACAATAATTGTTTTTAAGAGTAATGTTTATATTCAACTGTTTGGATGCTATAATGAGCACTGCACTAGAGGTGGGTGATATAACCTCAAAATTATATCACTGAAAAATTATGTTCTACCTGCGATGCTGTATCGTGGGTTGAGTTCTTTTAACCAGCAGCTTAAAGCCCTGCTTTTCTACCATGTAACAGCACCAGTAATTTACATCCACCGCTTGCCCTTCCTCTCATATCAAATGCTACTAGTGAGCGCTCTATCGACACTTGAAGTCATTTCTTTACAGGTGGGTTGCACATCACTAGCCGCTGGTATCGCCTCCTTTGAAGCCTGGCTGTACTTGTACGGTGGGCTTTTGCCTCAAGTGGCAAAACAGATTTGTTGCTTCCACCTTTTAGCAGGAACAGTTTTCTTACATATTTTGCAAAGTACTGTGCTCCGTTGCAGGTTGTTGAAGTATCTCATTTTTTAATATACTAAATCATCATCAGAGCCTTGTGGCTTTCTCAGATATGCCTGAGCTTGTCTCATTGCACACGCTAGAGAACATAAATGCATGGGATTGCTATAGCAATGATATTGTGATATGAGATTTCTATCCATCCATCCATTTTTTTCTGCTTATCCAATTCAGACACACAACCGTTCACACCTATGGGCAATTTAGAATCACCAGTTAACCTAACCCCACTAACTGCATGTCTGGACTGTGGGAGGAAGCCGGAGCATCTGCCAAAATACCACGCAGCCGGGGAGAACATGCAAACGCCACACAGAAAGGCCTCGGCCAGACGATGGATTTGAACCAATGACTTTCTTGATTTGAGGCAACAGTTGCCAACTTTTGCCATTGAGTCCTTTTTTTCCCATCACTTTAGATTAATTTAAATGGTCTTCATGCAGCACAATAATAGATAACAAAATAAGTAGCTTATTTATTTTACTCACAAAAAATATGTATACTTATAAAATTCTAAATAATTAAATAACTTCCTCTGACTGGTCTGAGTGTTGCCATTTAGGATGTCTTCACACTTGCACAGTTTAGTCTGTTTAGATTGAACTGTTTAACCTCTCGATGTGGTTCATTTGTGTAGATGGGAACTCGGTACTCACACTTTGGTGCAGACTAAGGCCCCATTTACACAAGAAAGTTTTCCGTGGAAACGATGTCGTTTCACCCTTTCTCATGTCGTTTCTCCTGCAATTTCTCCACCATTCAAAGTAGCGCGTTCGCACAGAAACGTTTCAGAAACCATCTACATTGAGATGGAAACACAAGACACTGAAAACAGTGCAGTTCCTATTGCCAGGCCACAAGCTGGCGGTGTGGATATAGGAGCCGCAGCCATAGTGTGCATGTGCCAGTGCCCCCGTTTTCAAAAGGTAGCGTTTTCACACGGAAACGGAGACCGGAGCGTTTGGAAAACACTCCACTCTGGAGCCCATTTTCAAAAAGTATTATGTCCCCATAATGCACTGCTTCTTTTTACTCATCGTTTTTACTCTGTTTATACTTCACTCTGTATTTAATCATTCTCTGTGTCTCTTCCACAGCATGTCTTTTGTCCTCTCTCCCCTCAGCCCCAACTGGTCACGGCAGATGACTGCCCCTCCCTGAGCCTGGTTCTGCTGGAGGTTTCTTCCTGTTAAAAAGGGAGTTTTTCCTTCCCACCATCGCCAAGTGCTTGCTCATAGGGGATCGTTTTAACTGTTGGGTTTTCTGTGCAGTATTGTAGGGTCTTTACCTTACATTACAAAGCGCCTTGAGGCGACTGTTTGTTGTGAATTGGTGCTATATAAATAAAATTGAATTGAATTGAATTGAAAGTTAGCTTGAAGTTTGCTGAGTTTCCTCTTTGTGAAAAAAAAAAAAACATGGGAGAAAGCTACATTTTTTACAAATTCAACTAATTTGGACCACAGTAAATGAACCTTAGTCTCTTTTAGGCTTTGCACACAAATCTTGTCACACCTGTCTCATTGCACAGCCTTTCAGTCTTATGCCCTGCACATATTTTATACAAGCTGGTGATATTACCTGTTAGGATGTTCGCTCCTGCTTTGCTATAAAAGTTAACTATAAAAGTTAACAAGACAAGGACTGGGTCTGTGACCACTTGTGGTTATTTGCTGTCTTCAAAGTGGTGCATCAAGACAGCAATCAAACAGCAAGTTAGGCTGCTATCAGTTTGAGATTGAGTGGGGTCAAGTTGGCAATTGCATTTTTGTGATAAAACAGTGATTAAATGTGATAAATAAGAGAACTATGCAAAATTGTTGCCACCTGTTGCAAATCTGTTGCCCTCTACCTACATAGAAATTCACATTAACACCAACTACCTACATTCAGAGTACAGCCAGAACCTCACAGATGATATATGAAATGACATAGGTGGTTTGCTTTTATATAGGAATATAATCAGAATACAACCAGCTGGAAATCCTCTTGTAGAAACATGTTGCAGACGAGTTGTGTTCATTAGCTCAGTAACCCAGATTGATGGCAACATGTTTAGCAATCTGTCAGCGTTTCTAAATTTGATGGCAGTTATTTGCAAACTTTCTCCAATCTGTCTGAGAGTGACTGCAGTCTGAGTTAGATTGTTGGGAGACAGGTTGCCCTCCACCGTGCGACCTGCGCACTCACCCTGTGATCGAAAGTCACCCAGAATTTGTGGGTGTTACACGCTCAACCTCTGAGCAATCAATTGGTTACTGGAACTACTTGCAATTGGAAAAAAAAAATCTGTGCAATCACTGGGCAGCAACTGATTTTTGCAAGTTACAAAGAAGTTTTAGTTCTATTTTTACTCTATTTTGACTGAGCCATAAGAGGAAAATAAATGTATTAAACATTGTGTCTTTACAAATATTTCCACAAAGCACTGTTCCATTTCATTTTCTCATGCAAAACTGAGATAACAGCAACACATTAGCAATTTAATGTCCAACTTTATTTAACAGCTCAAGCTTCATTCTATCCACCTAAAACATCTAAAAATCTTTTTTATTTTTTTTTAAAACGTATCAACAGAAACATCTGAAGTTATATTGTGGCTCGCTGCTTACTTTCTGTAGTGTTGTCTAAACTGCTCTTTGCAAGATAACTAGCATAGTGTTCTTGGAAAGTGACGTTAACATGTCATTAATAGACGTGCAATGGACAGATATGAGAGTGCTATTGATTTTCTCACGTAACTCCTTAAAAAAGTGCATGGCTTGGTTTACCATACAGGTGTGTTTTAGTGTGCTCTCCCTGTTACCAGCATTTTCTCTTAACTGAAGAGCACAGTAGTCTGAACTGACGTTACTTTGTTCAGTACAGTGACAAAATTTTCTCTCCTGTGTGTAAAAATGCTGCACTTTAAGCAGTATTGATCTAATATGAAAGGGTTGTGTATGTTCTAACTATTGCAGCATGCACAGTGAAACAGGGCACACAACAGCACTTATGACAAATTCCATAACGCATCAATATTGTCACATCCTCAGGTCTTCTCCCACATGATGATTTGATTTAACGTGACTGACAAAGCCTGTGACGATTCTGTGGCATTACATCTTGCACGCACTTCTGGTGTTCTCCTCATTACTCTTGATGATTCTGCAGGAGACGGTGAAAGCAATATGTGAAGACACGTTACTAGTTTGTTGAAAATTAACTTACTTCTCCACATGGTGTCTTTCTAAGGAAAACACAGCTTTATTCTTTTGAGTAATAATAGAAAAGAGAATGAGGTAATCATAGTGTTGCATGGAATTACTGTTGTGGTTTTGGTTCCTGTTTATTTCATTAATATAATTTCTTGTGTTTCCTTGTTCCTGTGTTACGTATCACTCCGCTGGTCTGTGATCTTCTCCTGTCTCAGTTATCGTTACTTTATTTCTGGAAAAACTTTTCCTTGTGTGTTTCCTTTCGTTTTACTGCCTATCTTCAGTTCCCTAATCACTTCTACCTACATCTTGTTTCAGCTGCGCGTGTATCTACTCTTTTTTTCTTCCTCTTTCTCTGTCAGATTGTCTGTTTACGCTCCCGGGTCCATTGCCAGTGTCACTCTCCTGTTCCTGTGTGTTCTTTCGATGGTTCCCTGTTTGCCTTTTTGGATTGTTGTTGGATCTTCTGTTGGAGTATCCTGCCACACTCTTGCAGCTGCTGCCTGCTGTTATAATCATTTTAAAGGTAAATTTGAATTGTCCTCATGTACAAGGTTAAACCACTAAACTGCAGATGTAGTTTAGTTTTTTATTCTACTTATAAAAAAAATAGAGAGAGATGTGACCAAATAAACGACTAAATAACTTTCTGTGGCTTCTCTGGATAATACCATTTAGGGTGTTTTCACACCTGCACTGTTTAGCCTGTTTAAAGCAAACTCTCGTTTGTTTTTTCTCTTGGTGCAGTTCATTTGTGCAGACGTGAACACGGTAATCGCCCTAAAACAACTTACTCTATGGAGGAGATGGTCCAAAAAAAAGTCCAGAGTGTGGTGATCCAACCTTGATGTTAATAAAATATTCTTTTTTTTTCTTTGCCAGTCTCCATTCACAGTGACCTTCATCTGAGTTTTAAACTCTTTAATCATAACAATTGTAGACATGGGGGGGGGGGGGGTTACAATAATTTCTTATCTCAGAAATGAGCATGACATGAAACTTTGGTCACGTCCTAGTGTGCTCAGAGTGTAAAACCCCCGATCCCAACAGCAAACACACATCTGTGCACCAGGCTCGGCTCTGTCACATTTTGGTTCAGCAGGAGCTGATCAAACCCACTCAAGACAGTGAGCGGATGTGACCATAATGGAGCATTTATGACATTTCTCTGAGAAACCAAATTTAATTCCAGTTAATCTGTGATTACATTAATATTCTTGCATTCCGGTTTAAAGATTGTTTCCCAGAATACTGAATAACTTTCCGTTTATTTTTCCAAAAGAAATAAACACGGAAAGTTCTGTACTTGTTCTAATCTTTTTTTAATAATATTAGCACCCACAGTGGCAGTTGATAACAGCCAAAAAGCAAATAAAGGAGCAGTGAAATCCGACCCTATCTGTAAAAGCATAACTCACTGTAGCTGTCAGCTGGACTAACTGATATGGATCAAAGTCTTTAGCCTGAACGCATAACTCATCAGGAACCTTAATGATGGAAATTTTAAAAGGTCAGAAGATACTAGACCTGCTGGTCACGCGGATATTCTTCGTGGGTTCAGTGGAAAAACTTTGTAATCAGACCTTTTCTGCTTTGGTGTTTGTTGGTGCTGCTTTTCGCTCTCGTAAGATTCAGTATCTCTATTATTAGCTTTATCTTCAGCCAGCAGAGCGATGAGACTAACATGCTCTGTCGGTTTTCAATTCCTCTACTAAGTTATCTGCTGCTCGATTCAAGGTCAGTTCATGCCGACTGTGTGGTATCTACTTTGTGCCTCAGAATCCCTTCTGAATTTGCTCGCCTTCGATGCCTCAGATACATTTTACACTTTCTTCTCACAGAACAGCAGAGGAAGCAGAATGTCTTGTGCGCTCTTTACAGGTATATTTGGCACAGACGTTTTTTTTTTTTTTGTTTTTTTTTAAACTCTTGTAATCATTTGTTTGTAAGCTCTGCCAACTCAGCTCAGGGCAAGCTGTTGTCATGGCAACACCTGTCCCCTCAGATTATGGAGGCTGTCACTGGAGCCAATTCAGTGAAGGGGATTTAAACAGGGGTAACAGTTGCACCTACTTTACTGCAGATGTGGCATGAAAATTGACAAAGAAAGTCTGCTACACACAGGCGGTCTTTGTGAAATGCATGTATGACGTTGTGGCCAGATCTGTCAGCATTCACTGTGGCATATGTTGCCCAGTCTGTGAGGTCACGAGTGATGACCCATGGTTTAATTATTGGCACCTACATACATCATTAGAGGCATAGTACATTGGAAAAACCTAGACATCAGCATTTTACCACTCGAGACCCACACACAAAGCTCTATAACACACAGATCTGCACACACAACATAGTGTGTTTTTACCCTGTAGGGTAACTCTGCAAACCCTGACATTCAAATCACTTATAACACGGAACTGTAAATGTTGGACAGCTGTAGCGACAGAGGCTGAACCTCCTTTTGTATTTTTAGGAGACCAAGTGATATTCTGTCAATTTGGTTATGTGATTGCCTTAACAGGAGCTGCAACAACAACAAAAAAACCCCACAAAGGTAAATTAGAAAGTACATATACACGTAAAAACGAGTAATTTCTCACTGAGAATGTTAAGCACTTCCCTCTCTTCATCATAATGATGACAATAATAGGAACAGTATCCTCTATCATATCTGTTCTGGTTCCATTCACATGCCATTCGTTGAGGCATTGTTCATATTAAACTGGATGAAAATATGAATTTGCAGCACGGGTGCAGGGAGTGGATGAATTTCAAAACAATGCTTGTCACTCAATAAACAGTGGAGTCTGGAGTACTTAATCTCATGCATATTTATGAGGAGATATTAAAAACGTGCTCACTCATATTGGGCACACTGAGCCATGCGCTGCTGCTATTTTTAGATCCTCCTTCGACTGTTTCTGGCTCCGCACGTGAGGCTTTGGGAATGTCAACAAAAGGCTGCAGATAACAAGATGGAAAATGGGAAATGTCAGAGATGACAGAGCTGCTGTGAGTATCTGTGCGCATTTTTTCTAAATATTGTCACCATGATTAGCGTCAGGCTTAGAGGTGAAACTTTGGCCTTTTGCCTGTCAGGCAAAGGCATGCTTATTTAGGTTTTCCCTCACTGAGAAGATGTTTTGGGGGGAATGCTGGTGATATTTATAGTACAGTATAGTCACGTGTGGAATAAAGAGAGAGATAAAAGGAGGGAGACAGAAACAGTGAGAAAGAGAGACTGATTGATTAGGAAAATGAGGATGGGGAGATTATACGAGTGCCTTAAATAGATGTAAAACTTTGGTAGTTGTAGTTAATAATAATTTTGGAGAAGTGGGAGTCAGTTTCAACCCAGCCATGTTCTTACTCCCTCCAGAGCCTAGTAATAAAAGATGACCTTCTTAAGATATGGAAAGGAAGTTTGCAAAAGAGATTAGAAAAAACAATCTACACCAAGGTTCCCCATTCATCCCTCACTTTGCAACCCAGAAAATCCACAGCACTATTTAGCAGCTTGGTTTAAATCAAGCATACTTTGATAAAACCATTAGCAATCACCAAATGGGAGATCAAAGTTAATCTAAAGGAAAGTCTCATCACTTGGTAGCTACCTTGAAATGTCCCCAGGCGCTTATTTGGACACTCTTGCCACATGAGGACGGGCCTTGTCGTGCACCAGGAAGAACCCAGGACCCGCTGTGCCAGTGTAGGGTCTGACAGTGGGTCCAAGGATTTCATCCTGATACCTAATGGCAGGCAGGGTGCCTCTGGAAAGACTGAGGTCCTGGGTGTTACAAGGTGTGAGGTGTGTAGTAAAGGACTCAAGAGCAGCGCCAGAAACGAACAGTCAGTTAACTCTTCTAGACAGATATTTATTCACAAAAATGCCAATATGTCACAAAACTCAAAAGGGGCTGAACAGTAATCTTCTAACAGGGCTAGGGGGTCACAGAGCCAGTCATTCAGGTCAGCACAGGGCGTTTGCAAAAAGGGAGCCAGGGCGATCTTAACGTATCCAGGAATCCAGGTCCGAGAGGGACATAACCAGTTGGCGTGTGAATGCGAATCCCACAATTCTGGGGTGAGGAAGGGCAGGCAGATGGTGACTGAAGCTGGTGCACTAATCCGATCCACGGGTGGGTAGCAGATCCCCAGGCGAAGAGTGGAGGGTCCCACAGGTCCTCATATACTGGATTCTTGATGAGCTGATAAGCGTCAGGTGTAACAGCCGGCTGCACGGGAGAAACTCCACCCAAGGAGAGGACAGCCAACAGTCCTAACCACCCAACACTTCCCACACACGCCATGACACTGGATCTTTGACCCAGTGTCTCAAGTTTATTCTTGATCCTTAGTTTTTCTCATTTATGATTTTTTTATATTCTTGTATTTTTGTTGTTAAATTATGTGTTAAGATATTTAAGTGAGTTTGCAGCTTATCCTGCCTTCCCTATGGTTCCCATGTCTCGTTAAGTCTCCGTTGTTATAAGGTGTTTTCATTTTTAGGTATTTCCTGTTTTATTTTGGCGAGTCTATTGTCTCGTGTGTTGTGTATTTTTACTTCCTTCGTATTGTTTTCCCTGATTGGAGTCAGTCATGTACCCTTGTGCTTTTCATTTCCCTACAATTAAACCTACAATTGCATGTGTTGTTTGTTGCGTCCTCCTCTCATCCCTCTTAGTGTGTTTCCTTGTTCTGTTTCCCAGAGAGTCTTAGTCTGCTGGATTATTTGCTCATGTAGTGCTTTCCATGTTTCCTTATATTTTGTGAGTTACAAGCAATAAAGCTGAGTTTTTTTAGTTTACATTTCACTTCTTGAGTCCTGCATTTGGGTCCACTCTGCATGCCGCACTGCTGCAAGATGACAATAGAGGTCTGTGCATCGCTCCACGGATATTCCTCCCCAGATAATCTTTGACCCACCACCAAACCGGTCACGCTGAACAATGTTACAGGCAGCATAACATTCTCCACAACTTCTCCACACCCTTTCACATCTGTCTCATTTCCTCAGAATGAGCCTGCTCTCATCTGTGAAAAGCACAGGGAACCAGTGGTGGACCTGCCAATTCTGAGATTCTATGGAAAATGCCAATCGGGCTCCACAGTACTGGGCAGTGATCAAAGGGCCCAACAAGAGGATGTCAGACCCTCAGGCCATCCTCATGAAGTCTGTTTCTGATTGTTTGGTCAGAAAAATTCACACCAGGGCCCTGCTGGAGGTCGATGGCCGTCTTCATCCTGTTCCTCCTTGCACAAAGGAGGAGATAATGGTTCTGCTGATAGGTACGGCCCTGTCCAGTTCTCCTAGAGTAACTGCTCCATGCTCCCTCATGTTCTTGAGGCTGTGCTGGGAGACATAGCAAACCTTCCAGCAACGGCATGAATTGATGTGCCAGCCTGGAGGAGTTGGACTACCTGTGCAACCTCTGTAGGGTCCAAGTATCAGCTCAGGCTACCAGTAGTGACACTGACTCTAGCCAAATGCAAAAGAAGTGAAAATAAAACAGAAAAGATAAGGAGGGAAAAATGTCAGTGTCCTCCACCTGTAAAACCACTCCTGTTTTGGGGGTTGTCTCACTGTTGCCCGTCTAGCGCAGCTGTTGTTAATTTCATTAACACCAAAGCAGCTGAAACTGATTAACAACCCCCTCTGCTAATTACTGACAGATCAATATCCCAGAGATTGAACTGACTTGATGCTAATTGAAGGGTTCCTTTAATTTGTTGGGGAGTATATTTAAATTCAGCACTCTGAATTGTCTTTCTTATAATGTCTTGGTGAAGACGAGGTTCTCCGCGAGATGCTTTTCTATTCATTCATGTTAGTTGTGTTTTGCTATTTACTAACTTTAATTTTGGATCCAGCTACTCACACCTCCTCGCTCGCCTATTTTTGGTTTTTTTTTAAATATTTTTTTTTTCACTCGCCTTTTCTGACTCACCTCATTAGCTTCTCGGTATACAGTAGGTACCAGCGGAGCACAGTCAGCTCTTTCAAGATTGCGTGTGCGTTTCCTGTCGTTTTCAGGCCTTTGTTTTTGCTTGTTGGCCTGTTTCTTATCTGTTTTTTATCTCTTTTTTTTTTCATTGTTTGGCATGTTTTTTTGTGTGTTTTACCATCTGAGTATCTTTACCCAGTAAAAGTTCAAACTGCGTTTTACTTACCTGTGTATCATGCTTTAGGTAGTTTCTTATCACTGACTGCAATAGTGGCTATAAAAGGCAGATATTTTGGGAGGTGGTGGTGACAAAAAATTTGCCAGATTAAATCAGAAACAAAGTCCAGATCCCCGCCAATACTGCATTCTTCAAAGATGTGTAAAACTGAATGTTTAAAAAATATCAACTAGTGCAGCATGGGGGTGCAGTGGTTAGCAGTGTTGCCTCACAAGAAGAAGGTCCTGAGTTTGATTCTACCAGCTGGCTGGAGCCTTTCTGTGTGGAGTTTACGTCGTCTCCTCATGCTTTTGTGGTTCCCTCTAGGTCCAAAGTCATGCACGAGATAATTTGATTGGCAATTCTAAATTGGCTGTAAGTGTGAATCATTGTCTGTCTGTCTGTGTTAGCTCTGAGATAGTCCGGTGACCTGTCCACGGTGTACCATCCCCTTTGCCCCGTGACAGCGGGGATAGGCTCCAGACCCCTGAGATCGTTTGGATAAGCTGAAGAAGATGGATGGATGAAAACTTTAATGTGTTCCTTCTTTGCCCATGTTCAACCTTGTCACTGTCACGAAAATCTGCGTAGAAGCTTTTTCCTGTTGGCAGATAAAGAGACAATTATTTATAATAACATTATCATTGCTTCTGTTTTAAATGCACTGCAAAACACATTTTTACATCGCTCCTTTAAGTGCCTGCTAAAGGTAATTGCAACTTGAGGAGACGCAGAGAAGTGCTGTTATGTTTTCTATTTTAAGCATTTTATAAGCCCGTATTTCTGAGTGTTCATGAACACGTGTACATCATAAACACTCACGGGTTTATGACGTACACGTGTGTGTGAAGTCACAGGGGACCTCACTTTGACATCAGAAATTACAATTTTGGCCATAACTTCAAAATTAATCCACTAATTATGACTAAATTTCATACAAATTTCTATCAGGATAACTAAATAGCTTAGCTAAAGTTTAATATCCAAAAGGGCAAAATGCAATAAAAAAAAAAATTGCAACTTGATTGATTGATGATGGCATACAAGAGGGAGGCAGTAATCCTTGTTAACTTATACTATAAAAATAATTAATCAAAAGTTCTTCACATGGCAGTGCAATGTAAAAATAAATAAATAAGACTTTTTAAAGGATTTTAAGGACTTTTTTTTTGTTGTTCAAACAGCTGAAAATGCATCCAAGTGTAAGCAGATCATTTGTGCTTTAAATGACTGACAATATACATTATTTTCCTATAAGATAAGGAGCGAAATGTCTTTTGGCCATTTTTTGCCTTCTAGTCAGGCTGCTTTGATATGATATGATGTGATGTGAAATGAAATCAAATTGACTGAGCAGTGATGTCATGACTAGTGTGTGTGTAAATCAGCTCGGCCTGTCAATCATCGTGCCATCACAGCACCCATCAACACCCCAGAGAAATGAAAGCCAAGGGCACAGTGATAAGACTGACAGGGGATAAAAACAGGAGGGTGTGTTGGGGTGGTGGTGTTTCATGTGTGGTGGATGGCGAGTGTAAATAGAGAATATACTTAGGACGTGAGTGAACTCGCGTAAAAATACAAACAAACAAGGTTAAATATACAAACCCAGATCTAAATGTTGAAATATACGTGAAAATGGTTTTCAGTTTCACAATTTTGATAACCAATTTCATCCAGGTGTATTTTAATACGGCTGAAATGACAAATAAAGTGAACTTTATTTAACTCATTTTGAATTTGATAACAACAACACGTCTCAACAAGGTTAGGACCGGGTCATTTTTACCACTGCGTAGGATCCTCTCTTCTTTTAACAACAGTCTGGTAACCTCTGGGAACTGAGGAGACCAGTTTTTGGACTTTTGGGAGAGGAATGTTGTGCCACGTGTGTTGATATAGGATTCTCTCTGCTCAACAGTCCTGGGTCTTCTTTGTTGTATTTTTAGTTTCATGACGCATCAAATCTTTTGAATTGGTGAAAGGTGTGGACTGCAGGCGGGCCAGTTCAGCAAGCGGACTCTTTTACTACGAAGCCATGCTGTTGTAATAGATGCAGTATGTAGTTGAGCATTGTCCTGCTAAAAGGCCTTCCCTGAAACACGCTCATATGTTGCTCTAAAACCTTTACACACCTTTCAACACTGATGGTGTCCTTCTAGATCTGCAAGCTACCTATTCCATAGGCACTGATGCACCCCCCATGCCATCAGAGATGCAGACTTTTGAACTGAGAGCACTTACCTTTCCAGCTATTTGTTACCATCTCCCAACTTTTTTGATACGTGTTGCTGCCAAAATTCAAAATGAGCTAATATTATTCATGAAACAGTAAAGTGTCTCAGTTTAAACATTTGATATGTTTTCTATGTTCTATTGTGAATAAAATATGGATCTCTGAGATTTGCAAATCATTGCATTTTGTATAGATTTAACAGAATGTTGCATAAAAGCCAAGAATTTTTTTTTTTTTTTTTTGCACTAAAGGCAAGAAGAAAAATATTGTGATTACAGTATTCAAATCTTTGTGGCTTTTTATGCTGTCAGTCACAGCAGGGTTTAGCCCCTAATCTGTTCCAAAAAAAGAGAACCTTAAATCCACTAATTTTTATTCCCCTGCTCACTCACTAATGTAGGCCACTAAGGACAGATGTACACAGTGCTGGGACAAATCTTGCACTGATTCCAGATGTCTACTAAACCTCCTTCTTCAGCTGGAAGCACAACGTACATGTCGATGGGTAATTCTCATTTACTGAGTGAATGTTCTTGCCCTGAGTGCCACACACTTCTCTGGCTGCATGCCGTTGCCTGCATAGGCAGCCACAGTGGGAGACAAAGACCTAACTCAGCATGAGCTGCAAACTGTGGATGCAAGGTGACACAGTGCAGTTGGGATGACACTGGACTTACAGCTGGGAAAGCATTATGAGTAATGCTACTGTACGCAAAAGAACAGCCATTTCGGTTTGGTAATATGTGTATATTACATCTTCTGTTTTCTATCCTCGTGCTTTATATTTTACCGTAGAGCAAAGTAAATATCCTGAGTGATTCTCCTTTTAAGTCCATACTGATTAGCATCCATTTAACATTATAAGCACATTGATAATTTGCATGCATCAATGCAAACTGATCAATCATCAGCTTTTTACTTCACCTTGATACTTCATAATCCACTTTTATTTGCAAGCCAAAAAACAAAAAAGCCCAGAAAAACAACAGCAACAAAAACATTAGACCAACACTGCTGGCTGTTGAAAGCCCTGTGAGTTCTGTTCTTCACTACACCAGGTCAGCAGGTTAGGCAGGTGTAAACTGTACATTTGGCAGCAACCTTCTACAGAAACCCTTTAAGGACACAAGAGATGCTCAAGTTTCCTGCCTGCCTGGTTACCAAATGGTTAAAATTTCTGACTTTTCTCACATTCCTATAAGAAAATTAGGAAATCGAGTTAACAATTAGAGACACTGATTAGATCAAAGAAGAATAAGCCTGACCTTAGATGGCCATCTAATGCGAATAATGTGAGTTTAATAAGGTAACAGTTATGGTGAATTACGGTGTAGCAGGTCAGCAGGGGGAAATGGCTCACTTAGAAATAAGTCACACAGTAATTTCTGTTCTGCACCAATTGATGTTTTTTTTTTTGTAGATGGGCTGTGATCAGCTGTCCTTTGCTGCCACTACGTAGTTCTCAGATTGTTTCCTGCTCTTTGTGGGTTTAGCCATCTACATTCTACATTATATACGCAGATGTTACACGAGTTATTGTGGCTGCTTTCCAGCACATAGCCAGTGGAAAGGTGGAATTTGGCAAGTGTTACTGAAGAAACAGCAACAGATAAAATTCATATTAATGACTCCTTCTAGAAGCAAGTCCTGTTACTCAGCAGCCATATTGAAACACATCTGAGCTCTTATATGTTCAATGATTTTGAAGCATTACCTAAATTAAGTTTTGGCCAGTGAGGCATAAAAACTGCATGTACAAAATATCCAATCATTAAAAAAACCCTAAAGGTTTGCTGACTTTGCACCCAAATAAGGTTTTAAAAGTTTTTTAATCCCTGAAAGATAGAGTATACTTCCACCACCATCTTTGCTGTAGCAAAATTCTCTCATAAATTTCAGTTTAGAATTTCTTATAATGCATCTGCTGCTATCCAGGCCCTAACCTAGCGGTGATCAAGCATACCACAGTCTTCCCTGCACCGGTCCAATATACTGTAGGTCATCATTGTTGATGTATCTCAACACTGCAAACTACCCAGTTTAACCTGCACTGTCAAGTATAATATAGAATTATATTCTTTTGTTTTTTGCCATTTCTTATTTTGTTCTCCACTTGTGCAGTTTCCTCAGATTTTTTAGGGACACACTGCACACCATGCCAACATACTTGGGCTAATAGTGCTTACCTTGTTGGTACAAAATATTATTTTTCGCCTGTCAAACTGGGCTGTATTTGGCATGTTTTGGAGGTTCAACTAGAGAAATGGGAACAAATGGTTTAGCAGAGGCTGACACGAGCTGATACAATTTAACATTGGCTCTTTGTTAAGTGTAGGCACAACACATAAGTTCATCATCACTTCATCAGTGGCAAGTGGCAAGTAAGTGTGTGCGTGTGTGTGTGTGTGTGAGAGTGAGTGAGTGAGTGAGTGAGTGAGTGAGAGAGAGAGAGAGAGAGAGCGATCAGGTAAAAGATTATGACCACCTGCCTAATATTGTATTCATCTCCCTTTTGCTGCCAAAACAGCCCTGTCCCATTGAGGCATGGACTCCACTAGACCAGTTTGTCCAGCACATCCCACAGATGCTCCATTGGATTGAGATCTGGGAAGTTTGGAGGCCAAGTCAACACCTCAAACTCATTGTTGTGCTCCTCGAACCATTCCTGAACTATTTCTACTTTCTGCCAGCATTATCCTGCTGAAAGAGGCCACACCATCAGGGAATAGCACTTCCATGAAAGGGAGTACACGGTCTGGATTAATTTTGAGGTAGATGGTTCATGTCAAAGTAACATCCACATGGATGGCAAGACCCAAGGTTTCCCAGCAGAATATTGCCCAAAGCATCACACTGCCTCTGCCAGCTTGCCTTCTTCCCGTATCTTTTTTCCCCATGTAAGCCCAAACACACCCAGTCATCCATATGCTGTAAAAGAAAACATGATTCATCAGACCAGGCCACCTTCTTCCATTGCTCTATGGTCCAGTTCTGACGGTCACATGCCCATTGTGGGTGCTTTTGGCAGGTGACAGGGGTCAGCACGGGCACCCTGACTGGTCTGCGGTTATGCAGCCCCATACGCCAGAGATGCTCTGACCCAGTCGTCCAACCATCAAAATTTGGCGCTTGTCAAATCTTTACGCTTGCCTGTTTTTCCTGCTTCTAACAAATCAACTTTGAAGACAAAAATATTCACTTGCTCCCTAATATGACCCACCTACCAACAGGTGCCATGAGGAGAGATAATCAGTGTTGTTCACTGCACCTGTCACTGGTCATAATGTTATGCTTGATTGGTGCAATTCAAGCCACTGCTTTTAGGTAGTCTGCCAAAAAGATCTCATCACCTTTCAGTTAAGCACTAAAACGTATTCACTAATAGGTGCCCAGCGACAGGTCGCGTTGCCTATTAGACTGCTTTTGTAGGTAGACAGGTGTGTATCGTCTCTCGGAACAGAGCTGCTGATACTGAACTGCTTTTCTTGTCTTCATTCCATTTGGGTCAGTGACAACGTTCTTTAGGGCAGTGATCCATGACTGATTTCTTTCCGGAAGAGCAGAGCAAGGAGAAAAAGAAGCACCGCTAACCACAGAATCCGAATATTGGCTAGAAGTTGTAGCCCTAGGAGATTAGAGACTCTCCTCCATTGTTACAAAGGATGACAGAAAGTCTTTGTTGTAGGACGAGAAATTAACAAATCAAGACGCTGTAACGAGACAACTGTTCATTCTAAGTGAGAGTAGCAGTTTTTGAAATGCCAGCAAAAAACTGACAAATAATCATTGGGTCCTTTGTTTCAGGGCAAAAATGAAGCTAAAAATAAAAATAAAGCCAATCTAAAACTGTTTTGTAATTTTTTTTTAAAAATACATACAGAAAAAAGTTACACAATCACCTGCTAATTCACAGTTGCCAAGCTTCAAAAATGTGAGGATTGTTTAGAAGGGACTCCTGCGGAGCATATAACTGAATCTGTTAAACAAATAAATGGCTGCATCTATCCCAACACATTTCACTCATGCCCAATCTGAATCAGCTCAGCCAACACGCACAGATGCGTTCTCTGCAGGAAACCATTCAGATGTAAGAAGCACAGACAGCTGTCCAGGAGCAGGTACTGCTTCATATGGCACAGACGGCAAACAAAACAACAACAAGCCACCCGAACACTGTTATCTCTCCCTTGCCTTACCATTCATGCCTTAGACCATGTTATAATTGATCAGCATGATATGCATTTTGCCTTTGAGCAAGTTATGACACTTTTGTGGGTCTCACACACCAAGGGGCAGATAGAAGGACAAGAAAAGTTTATTTCAGTATGTATCTGCTCCAGGCCCAAGGACAGACTCTTCCTGTATAACTGTGGGGCTCACCTGAGGCAATTGTCACGAGGAGATGAAGAACTTGTATTGCTTTCAATGCTTTCTATGGTTATAAATTGCTCTGATGGTCATACACCAAATGGTGCTGGGTGCGAGGTCACTTCTATCTGAAAGAGGAGGGGCAGAACAATAAAGCCATCTCAATCTTCTTAAAGAAAAGGATGCAGACCGTGTCACTGGATGAGATGAGCTGGGGGCTGAAGTTACCAATGTCAAGCTCAGCAGGCTTGTTTCTTTGAACAATCATTTGTCACTGAGCCTGAGATGAAATCTCCTTTGTCCTTAGTTTGTGCATGTATTTCAGCCTGACAGGGTATGAATCTCACACACCCCTTTACCCACATATCCTCATCTATCTAAGTCTTTCTGTTGACTGTCTATGTTGACCCCACCACGGGATATCAAATTATTTGGAGAAGTCTTGAAGTGATTGGCGACACGTATACCCTACAGATTACAGAAGTGACTCAAAGTGAATGTGCTAGTTTTGTGTTTTGCACTTCACTCGACATTTAACTCAAAGTGCGTCTGATCCGAGCTGCACTGAATCACAGAACACAAAGGGATGGATTCAGAGCTGGCAACTGCTGAAATCCAAATGTTAAGACAAAAGAAGAAGTGTAACCTAAAAGCCCAGATCAACTCAACACCTTCACACCTGTCAAAGAGCACAAGTGTGACACTTTAACAGGTACAGACACTTCATACTGAGCTTTCCTTACAAAAGTGCTCTTTGCAAAACAGCTCTTTACAGCAGGAGAGACATCCTGACAGGCGAAGCGCGGTTCGAGGCCCTGACAGGAAAGCACAAACATCTCACACTAACCTGTGCAGCAGTTTGGAGGACAAAGCACCTCTGTCAGCCTCACAGCAGATGTCTACATTAGGTTTCTTTGTTTGGCATAGCCAAAGGACAAACAATTATGTTGGGGGGGAATCAAAACAGCTATTATCAGACCAGTGAAAAGACATATTACCAAACAGAAAAAAAGTAAACAGTTAAAAGCACAAAAGGCTTGTTTTACATGCAGTAATTTGTATTGAAGTATTGGATCACCTGGAACTTTATATCTATGAAAAAATCCTCACATGTATACATTCAATTGAGTCCTACTGTAATCATTTGACATCACAGTTGTTCACCGCATGTGTCCAGAGTCTGTGATTACTTCTGCAACACACCAAATGTTAGCATTCCCAACGAGTAACACACTAAAACTAGAATTGAGAATGAGAGCTTGCAATAGACCTCAATTGCTAAAACATGCATGTTTGCTTTTTAAATATATTATTGAATTATTCATTGTTTGCAGACATGGTGCTATTTTTAAAAAGTGTGCCAAACTTAAGTTGCTCTGAGCTGAGCTCCTATGTTTTAAAAAAAAAAGTCTTTATGCAAAGTAAATTTTATTCTTTTTCTCCACGCAGATACCAGGTACTGCAAAGGAAAGGCGTCACATATAGAATTTACAGACCTTATTATTTCCAAGTGGGTCTTTTATTTGATGACCTTTTGCCCTTTTTCATGTGCCACAAGTGAATAGACAAACATGTGGGGAAGAGAGGAACATCTAGCAGCCATGCAGATTTCACCAAAATGTGTTTAACACTGATGATACAATTCAAAATGCCTTTTCTATCAGAGACAGTATGTAAGACTAAAATAAATAAATAAATAAAAACAGATTATGCCAAAAGCCTTTGGCACCTCAGTCATCTTAGGCATTACTAAGGAAAATGTCCCTTATGTGGTCTCCCATATTCTCTTGATCGACAGCCCCGAGACATCACAGTGACAATCAGAAAAAAGATGAAGTGACAGGAACATTCACTTTGTGCAAGAATGAATACACTGTCTCTGCATATCTGTCTATTTCTTTCTTTACTTAAAAGGAGCCCCTAAAACAATCACAGGAGTGTCATTTGATTCAGGAAGTGATCCACAGGCCAGAAAGAGACCATGTACTGTAGTGCTGCTCAGAGCAATGTCAAGATCACTAAAAGTAAGAATAAAAATCAACACTACGTGCGTGGCTGCATGGACTAAATATGTCGGGGTTAATTAATTTTACAAAGCACAAAAGGTTGTCGTGAATGTCGTTGTTGTGGACAAACAGGTAAGAATAAAGTGCTGTTGCACCGTGTGCCACCTAAGGTACGATGTAAGGTGGGGACAAAATAGTGCCCTAACATCCCTGAGGTCAAACGGCTTTAACAACTGATCACATATATGCAAATAAAGCTTTCCAAAGAGTAATTAATACAGCTGGAGAAGAACTGGTGTAAATAATAACATTTAAATGAGGGATGTAGTCCAATTAGGCGCCCCTGTTTCAGAGCCCTGTTGTTGTGCGTGCACGCTCACTGAAATGGGACAATTAAAAGGAGGCAAGCCATCATTAGTGTCCCAACACTTTTAACTTGTTCATTTTAAAATGCTTCACCCTGTAGAAAATAGCACACGGGTCATTCCTTAAGACGCTGCTTGCATTTTTAATCCCTAATCACCTCTTAACCACAGGATCTAGCCACGTGAAAATTTCAGAGCTGAAAAAAACATTTAAGATCTGTTAAAAACGGTGAATCAAATCAATTTTACACCCATTCCAACTGTCACAAACTGAAGCCACAACCCTGTTTTTTTTTCCAGAAACATTTTTTTAATGACTAACACTGAGCATCAACATACTGTATATCACAGTTTCAGTAGCAAAACAGCCCCAATTATATGTCCATGATATGGAGTAACTGAATCAAGCACCGACACCCTGGATGTTTTACCAATTTTCTGCTAATTTGGTGGACAAATCTTAAAAATGGGCTTTTTGGGTAAACTTTGGGTCATATCACCATGTGGGAGAGATGGTTGGTCAAAACGAGTTATTGCATCTGACGAGTCTCCAAAGTTCATGTGATGAAATTGGAGGAACAATTAAAAGTCTTGCAGCCAGAGACAGCCAGTAACAAACTCACAGCAATCACATCCTTACCCTATGGCAACTCAATGTATGGTCTAACGCACATCTCCAGAATCGGTCTGTTGTGTGTTTCATCCGGCAATGTTAATGGCAACAAGGCAAGTTTGCTGAATGTTTGGAATTCAGTAAGACTGTCCAAGGAATCTGCAGCCAGCGTAGCTTTGTTCCAATTGATAAAACCAAGCTGAAAAGCATCAGGTTGTCTAGGAATGAAAATACAACCAGTGTCCAGATCAGCAATATTACTATGACAACACCAGCAGTGTTCAAGCCAAGACTGCCAGTCAGTCTATCAGAATGCAGGCTACCTTTGTGATAGTCATAAATGTTAAGAACAAAGATATCCATCAATACTTCATGAAGCCAACGTGTCCTGCACAATCATTTTCATGATACTTTATTCAATTCAATTTTATTTCTATAGCGCCAATTCTGAACAACAAAGCTGCTTTATATTGTAAGGTAAATACCCTACAATAGAAAGAATCCCCAACAATCACACAACACCCTATGAGCAAGCACTTGGCAACAGTGGGAAGGAAAAACTCCCTTTTAACGGGAAGAAACCTCCAGCGGATCATTGCTCAGGGAGGGGCAGTCATCTGCTGAGACCGGTTGGGGGTGAGGGGAGGGAGACAGAACAAAAGACACACTATGGTTGAGAAAGACAGAGATTAATAAATTTTAATGATTAAATGCAGTAGTGGTGGGAGCTGAAAAGAGATGTGTGGAGAAAAAATGCTCAGTTCATCACGAGAGCCCCTCCCCCAGCAGCCTGAGCCTATTGCAGTATAGCTAATTAATAGTTCAGGATCACCAGCCCTAACTATAAGCTTTATCAAAAAGGAAAGTTTTAAGCCTAATCTTAAAAGTAGAGAGGGTGTCTGTCTCGCAAATCCAAATTGGTAGCAGGTTCCATAGCAGAGGGGCCTGAAAGCTGAAGGCTCTGCCTCCCATTCTACTTTTAAAAACTATAGGAACTACAAATAAGCCAGCAGTCCAAGAGGGAAGTGCTCTGTTAGGATAATAAGGTACTATGAGGTCTTTAAGATAAGATGGTTCTTGATTATTCAATATTTTGTATGTAAGGGAAAGGATTTTAAATTCAATTCTGAATTTAACATAAAGAGAATGAAGAGAAGCTAATATGGGAGAAATATGCCCGCTCTTTCTAGTCCCTGTCAGTACTCTCGCTGCAGTGTTCTGGATCAACTGGAGGCGTTTCTGGCAGTTTTAAGAACAACCAGATAATAATGAATTACAATAGCCCAGCCTAGAAGTAATAAATGCATGAACTACTTTTTCAGCATCACTGAGACAGGATTTGCATGCTGAATGACATATACTGATCAAAAATCACTCCAAGATTCCTCAAACTGAAGACCAAGGTAATGTCATCCAAATCTGGTTAGACACCATGTTTCTAAGATTTTTAGGCCTGAGTACAACAACCTTAGATCATCCAGACTTTTATATCTTTAAGACATAGCTGTAGCTTAATTAGCTGATTTGTATCATCTGGCTTCATGGATAGAAAAAAAAAACATAAAAGGAGACTTCTAGAAATGCTCTCAACAGGCTTATGTATGCACAGATATTTGTATTTATATGTATAACCTTTTTGTGTAAATTCACTGACTGTATATGCCATATTTATGCAGAAAATTCTTTCAAGCACCACTAAAGAGCTTTGCTCAGTTCCTCCTTTTGTTGCTTACAACCTTGCCTAACCTTGTGCCTCTCTGTGTTTCAGGTGTCTCCCATAGTGCCTGTAAGCCAGTCTTGTTTAGAACTTCTCCAACTTCACCTTTCAGCCAGAAGTTCAGCTTTCTTGGCCTGCTACAACTCTCTTGTCAGTGAACCTGCTCTGCCAACCGCCTGCCAGTCAGCCTTTCACCTGCCATGTACTTTCCTGGACCCCTGGGAAACTTCAGTGCAGCTCACCATCACTCACTTCAATTGTAAACAAAGCTATTTCTGTTATCAGCTTGGTCTGCGTGCTGCTTTTTGGGGCAAAAAAAAAAAATTAATAAACAAAACAGTCTTTTTTGTGTGGCACAAATATTTTATATGTGTAAAGTCTTGACAGCCTATAATTATTTTTGGCTTGTTAGTCCTTTTTGGTTGTGTCTCACAGCCTTTGTGGTGATGGATTTGGCTTGGCTTGTGCACTTGTTCATGTAAACCTCTAAATAAGCTGGGACTGATTATACTTTCCTTGCATTTAATATTGTGTATTGTTAGTTACTTTTTTGTTCTCCAGTCATATGTTTTTAAAAGCTTGGCAGTCAGCAGTGAACAAGTGGAGTTGTACATGATGCTTAAGAATGCTTCATAATTTACTGACTTCCAGTACCAACAACTGGTAACAACTACCAGGTGATCAAGAATAAAAGAAACACTACATGCTGGAAGCAGTATGTGGGTCCCGTATGTAGCATCATTGTTGAAGATGTGTGTTTTGGAGTGGTTTAAAAAAAAAAAGCTAGAAATAGCCACACACATGTCCAGTGCTGCGATACTTGATGAAAATCACAAAGTCATAATTATCATGGCAAATTGTCTACAATTGTGCTGTTTTGTGTGTTTGTGCATAATTATCATGGATTTAGGGTCAGGGAGATCATTTTCAGCAACCAGAGTGAGAACACTTGTAGACAATGTGCTCTGGCCCACTGTCACTCAAATTTTGTTTTAGAAAAACACAACCCAAAACATTTCTTTTCCTTTTATTAGTAAAAGTTCTGGTGGTTTACAGTTTTCGCAGGTATTTTCACACATTTTTGTTCTCAGCTCTCAGAATAGCTCAAACATGCAGAAAAACACCTGCAGAACCTTTAAATCATTTGTCAAAAAGACATTTTTGCATAAAAAAATAAAGTAATTGAAATGAAAATGACAAATTCCTTTGACACAGTGCAAACATAAGTGCCGCATTGTTTAGATATTTGTCAGGATGGCAGCTGATTCTGTGAGAGTCTAAAAAATTCACATCTTCTAATACAGTGGCCTTTTTGTTTTTACTCTTTGCTTCCACTGCTGGTGTTATTTGAAGACGCAGAAAAAATTTACATTGTTCTTTAAAATGACAAAGAGCAGTCACATTTGCACATACTGGGAGGGAAATAAATATATTTTTTTCTTTCAGTGGTAACACAATACAGTCAGTTAGTTACATAAATATCAGATGAAAACAGATTGTCATCAGTATCACACCTCATGCTCTCCTCTCTAGAGTAATGGGAAGAACCAGCCACATTTAGCAACTATATTTAGCTGTTATTGAAGTAGACTCCTCCATGTTCACAATTTGTTGTAACTGTTGTGCTTGAGTTCTATAAACACTGTATGTTACAACGGTCAGATCACAGACATATACCTGCGTGCTTGGCAGATTCTGACAATTATGTGGCTATTTCTGCATGCGATCGTTCATGTAGTGAAATAATAACTATTCAGCTGATAGAAAAATCTACTTCCTTCATAAAAACACATGCAATCAATATTTGTTCAAACTGTACACAATTTTACTCTGTCATAATTTTAGAGTGTTCCTCATTCTTTTTCTGGTGTGCACAGGAAACAAACCTTTTATTTCACGTGTTTTGAAAACTACGACTGTCATTCAAAAACTGAACCAAAGCGACTGAGAAAAATCTGTAACAGACTCTCTCCCCCTCGCACTCCTCCTTCAGCTGTTTGTGGTTCTCACAGCTTTCCTGTGACAGATGCGTCACCTCCAGAGCTAGAGGTTTGGTCTGATCGTGGAATAAGCTTTGGTAAAGTGCTGTTTCTTAGGTATGCACTCCTCTCAGCTAGTGCATGTTGTTTTTTTCATTATCAATAAAAAAAATGTTTAACAGTAATTATATACAGTATGTATGAATATCAAATGATTTTATGACAAAACTGGATGAAATTTGACTTGATTTGATATTTCAAATTAAAGAAACACAGAAAGGTCATCAACCAACTAACAGATGCACGGGGCAGTTAGCATTTTATTTGGTGTGGCTTTTATGATTGAGATATAAACTCAGGTGAGCTTAAATCTAGATTCTTGTTACATCTGTAACTTTAATTAGCTACACCTTTACCTTCTTCTGTATCATTCACTACCATTATCCTTTAAAGTTCAACATCACCTGCAAAAGTAAATTAGCATTTGAACATGAGAAACAGCTCTTTCATGTCTACTTTTTATTTTTATTTATTTTATTTTTATGATCATTGCTGTCACTTTAATGTGGAAGATAAAGAAATTAAGTTAGCTAGCTGTGGTTAGCTGATGGCTCCTGGGCTCTACACTAAAATAATGTGTTGAAATGCCAAACTCACACCTTCTATTTCTTAATTTCTTAATGCTTAAAACTACTACTGACAATCCTCAAATACCGAACACAGGCTGCTAATCCAATACAGATGGTTATTTTTGTTCTTTTTTGTTATATTTCTGTATGCCCCTTTCAGGCATGTCTTGGTATTTCACTGTCATGTACAGCTGTGTGGTAAGCAGGAACTGGACCCCAATGCAGGACTCTGGAGACAAGACTGAAGCTAGAAAAAAAAACAGCTTTATTTGCTGCTAAACTCAGGGAAGGCATGCAAAATATAAACAGGGCTGGTCAAGAGCAAGGAATACATTAAACGGGAAGAACCTATGAAACACACAACATAGGGAAGCCACCACCGACACAACAAGTAACGAAGGAGGACGCAGACAATATAAACACACAAGAGGTAACGAGGGGAGAGTGTGAACAGCCAGGGAGAACAGGTGAACTGAATGGCACTAATGAAAAAAACAAAGCACAAGGAATAGCGACTCACAAAATAAAACAGGAAGTGACATAACTGAAACAGAAAGCAGGCTTGACCCAAAAGGGTGGAACACTGAGGGAGGACTAAAACTAAAAGCAGGAATTAGGATATTAAAGAATACATGGCATAAATATAAACATTACACAAACCAGAGATCACAAAGAATTACTAAATAACTATGCAGGTTTCAACTTCAACTTCAAATGATGCAGTATGAAATGTTATGAAGCAAATTTAATAAAGGGATTATCATAGGCTGTAATAATACTTGGACACCTTAGAGTTTCGTAAATAGATGTCCTGAATGCATATAAGCTTCAATAATCCCTATACACTTCATTTTTATATCAGTACATTTTATCTTTTATGTCTGTATCCCATATTTTATTCACAGCGTACATATCATGGACACTGCATGTCCTGTACACAATAAAAAAATAAATACAATAAAATTGACTCTACAATTTAAATGTACTGTACTTTAAAATTTAAAGATACCTACCTTCAGAATTTGAAAAGAAAATGTTACTGTCTAACTATTACATTACTGTGGCGTCACCCGTAGAGGCACCAGTGCAAACTAGCTGAAAACAAAATCACAGGAGCTAATGAAGCTTAGGCGTACGCGCAGTAAGGAAGATCTGAAATCACTCATCTGCTTTCTTTCTCAGGTGTTTTGCTAGTTCGCTGTCTGTCATCACCTCCACTTTCCCACGCTGTCAAACTCAGTGCTGACCTCATTGCTTCGAGTCCAATCCTCTTTCGACCCGCCTTCCTCGAGCCAATCAGCCTCTGCTTAGGGTGCTTTAAATATCACTGCTCACCTGTCATTCTCCCTTCCACATTCTTTCGTGCAACCCGCCCCCTCCCTTTCACCACCCAAGAGCTCCTTCCAAGCCTCCATATTAGTCTCCACCACCACCAGCGTCTAGATTCCGGGGGGGGGTCCTGCCTAATCCCTATCTCTACTGGGATTCCCTTCAGCTTCACTGGGCCATCGGAGTCTAATTCCCAGGGTGCAGTGTTGCCCCACAATAGTGTAACCCTAAATACTAACCAATATCAGCCGTGTCACCCATTCAGTGAATACAAAGGCGAGGAATGTGTTTTTTACTTTTCCATTATGAGCCTCATAGAGCTGCGAGCTGACAAACAGTTTCAAGAACAAAACAGAAAACAAAAAAAAAACCTTCCTTTTCACTGGAAGAAACTGCCATGAGAACCAGACCCAGGATGTGCAGTCCTCAACTGCCTAAAACAATAGGCCTTATTTCACTCTTTAAACCTGAAGATGAGTAAAAACTCCTTCCCCACTAGGCACCTGTTCTTGAGCCCTGTGTTGCTGTACACTGAGTTACAAAGGTGAGTGATGGACAGATGAGGCCCTGACAGGTTTACAAAATGTTGCTGCACCCATTCAGAAAGAGAAATTTTCACTGGTAAACAAGATCCAAATATATTAAATGTTTCATTTTAAGTTGAAACTCTTCTGCAGTGCCATGCATTGATATTTGTATAATTACTGCAGTGACTGGGGATGAATGGTGGAGATGAATTAAATATGATTGCTGCTTCAGTCTTCAGCTGCAAGTTTACAATGCCAGGGTCTGCTTGTGTGTGTGTATAGCGAGGATTGGAGTGTGAAACCTTCCCGCTGTGTTGTGTCCTCTGTTGGAGACTGCATAGCAAATAGATGCACTGTCTCTCACAATATGGACATAATATTTCCAGGATGACTAGTTCCTAGCCACTAACAGCCAGACTCCAAGCCGTTAATTACTGTAGTGAATGAGTCAATCAAACCAGAAACATCCTATCAGACAGTGAGTGAGTCATTTTGTCTGGCACACTTTAAACCATGATAGACAGACATGCATACACCTCTGAACCATTTCAAATAGAACAGGCTTGGGGCAAGCCCAGGGAGGAACAACAGACCAGCAGAGAACAACAGATCCATCTTTTTCGCCTAGAGAAAGGTAGTGGATGCAGGGACAGCGAAAGGTGGGGATGCAGTGACATTACACAACCCAATTCACAACATCAAATCCCTCAGAGATAAAACCACACTAAAGGGCAGGTCACAGATCAGGACATTTTGACTGGCCTACTCATTTTGCCCACACAGTGGAGATCACAGGTATATTGCAACAGTACAAACTTTCTTTTAAAGGCAATTCTCAAAAAAACAAAAACAAAAGAAAAGGAGGGTGTATATTATTTTAGAATGACATGCAGAAAGTTTTGTTTGCGCTTCAATTCCACAAAGAAAGCGACTAATGTATTCAACAGAATAATGAAATATTGAAACACAGTTATGTATGGCTTCAAAAAGCACTTTAGAAGCAATTCATTCATGCCCTCATATGTTGCCATAGCAGGCAAGCTCATACATCCATGCAATGTTCACATTCATTCATAATGGGTACTCACGTCCACAGGCACACTGTCATCGGGGAGATGATTGCTTCTGTTCCACATTAGGCAGCACAGTTGGGGTCGGAATTGTGTGTCTGATGCTCAGCCTGCCCTAGGCATGCATCACATGCAATCTCCATGTGAAAATTCCTTCCTCCATGCTCATGTTTTTTGAAGCAATATCCCACTTCACTGCAACATGCATATGAACAAATGTGTAAACACATGCAGGCGCATTTTTTTTCAGTTATTAATGTGAAAACAATAATGTTGCAGAGTGCACCTATCTGGAGAATAGCCACTGGTATATTTCCTTTCTGCATGATGTTGTTATTCTTTGTAACTTTGGTTCCAAGAGTCAAATTGTTAAATTTTTGCATGTTTTTAAATCAGAATCACTTTTATCTCGGAAAACTTGTCAATGTTGATTTGCCAAATCTAGTTTTAATAAACAGTCCGCTAAAGAAGTCCAATATATAACAGGAGATCCAGTTCTTGTCACTGTCACTGGAGGGATACCTGATGACATGGACGCTTGTCATCACTCAGCCTTCTCAGCAGCCATGAAGTAAACCCAAAAAAATACATCATTTTAGCTGGGCTCTGCATGATGTGCCGTACAATATATGTTCCAGGAGAAACAATGAGACCTAATTATGTATAAACTTACACTATATGTACAAAATATTGGGCCAAGCATCCCAATCTCAATCAACTGTAAGTGGTATTATTGCAGAGTGGAAGCATTTAGGAACCACAGTAACTCAGCCACAAAGTGGCAGACCACTTAAAGTTACAGAGCGGGGTCGTTGAGTTCTGAGGTGCATTAAAGTAGCCAACACTCAGCTGACTCAATAACTGCAGAGTTCCAAACCTAAATTGGGATGTGGGTGGCTGTGGCTCAGGAGGTAGAGCAGGTCATCTATTTATTGGAAGGTTGGTGGTTTGATCCTTGGTGGCTCCAGTCTGCAAGTATCCTTGGGCAAGATACTGAACCCCAAGTTGTACCTGATGCATCCATCAAAGTGTGAATGTTTGATAGAATGTACTTAGACATAGAAAAAAGTGCATGTATGAAATTGTCTGTGAATAGGTAGATGAAGACATGCTGAGGGTTCTTGTAGAGTAGAAAAGCACTTTCTAATAACCAGTCTATTCACCATTAACATGAGCACAAATACTAAGCACCGCACTGTACGTCTTTAGACTAAAAATGGATTTTATATACAGTAACCTGGATTATACATAAAGCAAAAGCATTACAGCCTCATACATGATTTGATCTTTGGGGCTTATCACATCTGTGATTTTAAACTTTCTGGTACTAGAATCGCACACAAACCTGTATCTGATCTGGAACCTTATTTCTTCACAGTTCAGTTGTCATACAGGTTTGGAAGAATTTCATTTTTGTTTACCTCTAATGTTTAAAGACAGGAAAAGTGCATCTGCAGTGGGTAAATGTTTCACTACAAATGCCAAACAAGACTCAACAGCACAATAAACAGAGTTAAGTTTTTCATGGGCACAACCCACATACTCAACTCTGCTGCTCAACCCAGAAATACGTTTTCCTTACAGATGTGGCTCCATTTAAGGGGAAATAAACAGGCTTTCCAACAAAGATTTATTGCCAAGAAGCATTGTTATAACAAAGAAATCGACCAAACACAAATTTCCTTATATTTTGTGCTAAGTTTATTTATATACTATATTATTTATTTATTATTTATACTCTACTTCCTTTCCCAACTTTGGCAAATAATGTATACTAGAGGAAATGTTCCCTTTCTGTGTCTAACTGAATCTAATCTCACAATCATCCTTCCAAAGGAAGAGGACGTTTAAAGAGTACATCCCTTATGTCCTTGTAGACAGGGCTGTAGAAGAAAATATGAATATCATTTCACCCAGCTCATACAACAAACAGAGTCTGTCCTCCTCTGGCATGGCATTAAACCTGTCAGTCTCTCGGGCTAATGGTAATGTTCCTGAATGCACCGTAACTGTGCACATAGAAAACTGGCAGTTTCTTTAAATGTCATGTGCTCTTCAAGCTGAGACATTTATGCTAATCAATATAGGGCAGCACAACAGATCTTCTACAGTAGTTTTGTATAAAATGTACAATTATCTGATTATGAGCTTAAACATGTAAATTAGAAGCTTGTACTTGATGACCTAAATCATCATCAAATTGTTAATATAAGAGACATCTTCTTGCTTCGCGTCACACTACTGGGGACTCCGATCAGTTGTGTAGTCATTAAGCAGAACAGGTGCTGATAAAGGTGCCTGATGAAGAAATTTATTGGCATAATAAACCTTACAATACAACCATCAACATCTGAATTTATCAGCTTATAATGCAGACGTTCTCCAAAAATTAACTCAAATGTCTTCTTTAAATCAGTAAGAGGAGCAAATATAGGCCTGCCCTTCTTATTTTTCACATGTGATGGAAGTGACTGTACATATGATCAGCCCCTGCTCTAGCTTTTCTAAATCCATTTTGCCCACCTGCAAGCAAATTGTACTCTTAACCACCTATTGGTAGCGGCACAAGCAGCCAGGCACGTTTTTATTTTTTCCTTGTAATGTGCCCACACACATGCTAATTAAACAAAATTATAAAGTGTGTGTGTGTGTGAGTGTGTATGTGTGCGTGTGTCCAGGTCCCAGAATGCTACTGCAAAATAGGAGAGGCTGATTAGTAGATATACACCAGCTGTGTCAACCACCTCCACCTGGCACCGCTCCCTGAACCACTCGACCCCACCACACCCCAATGCCACTCATTTCTTTAAGATCTAGGAATAGGTTTAATAATGGCCCACTATTGCAATTTTTTAAAATTTATTGTACAGAACAGGTTACATCTACACAACTGCGATAATATTTTAGGTCTGAACACTTATTACATTAATTTATTCACTATTAGTTTAAAGTTTTTTGTTGCTAAAATGAAGCACATAGTTTTACTTCCATACTGACATGCCATGGTAGTTTGCCCTGCATGAAAAAGCCTTGACCTGTACCTGTGGGAATACAAAATCATGAAGGTGTCTCAGTTTTTACCTGGTCAGATCACCATGGTAACTTACCTGGATATAACCTGGTCTGGACCAGCTCGTGTTCAGAGTTTTGATTTAAAATCATCTGGAAGCTTCAAATGAGCTAAATGAGCATCTGTCACATTAGCAATAAACAGCAGCACCAAGAGCAGACTGAGGGGTAATATAAGCAGCCTATATCAGTATATTCAGTTTACTGGCACATGTATGCTTGTGATGATCAAATCACCAAATTAACAGTTTTTCCAGCATTACTCTGTCTTATTTGCAGCATCAGTTTTGCATTTACTATCACTTGTTTTTCTGCATAACTGATGTATTTTGTGCTGGAGAAAAGTCAAATTACACATAAAATACGTCACACACAGAGGCTGAAACATAAACCGCTGTCATGAACTGGGGTTTTAAGTTTTGTCAATCAAGCTAACAAAAACAAAGCCTGGTATGTCGAGCTTCACTGTAAGATACCCATCAGGACTGAATGGTGATGGATATATATTCAGCTACAAAGGCTGTCCTAAAACAATCTCAGCAAGTCTCCAGCCCTCATCAGGCATATTTGTAAGGCGACCACTATTAAAAATTTTGTACACATAGAATATGCGCCACATTTGGGATCCTGCTGAAGAGGCAAATTTGCTGATTAAATATTAACCTGGGAATCATCTGCAGCCCATGCCTCCAGCCATGGAAACAGTGAATGCACTGCTACTACATCTGAACACAGTGCACTCGACTGAACCTTACACCCGCACACAACTAATGAAATCACTGCCCACAGTGTCACTCACAAAACACAGTTTATCCCCCCACGGTTTATATGAGCAGGGGTAATGGATTATGAAAAAAAATCAAAGTAATCTCCCTTTTCATTAAATGAAAAATGATTAAGACAAATATTCTTATTAAGATTGTGAATTTCTCATTAAATCTGTAATTTATAATAATTGATTAGAGTTTTCTGTTCTTTTTTAAAAGTAGGAGCAAGTACACTGTAAATACGCAGCATACTGTGCTATTTATGTTGACCAAGATCAGAATTTTGTGATCACAGTCATACTAGTTAAAACTGAGCTCCAGGTTAAAGGTGATCACAAAAGCAGATGTGGAAGCAAATAGGCCAGAACTTTTAGCTGCACATAATTTAACTGACATGCCGCTCCCAAAAATGGCCTCAAGGATTATTGTATTGCTCTGACATTTCCATAAATAGAGAATTTCACCACTTGGTTGCACAGATGAGATATTTTACACATAAAATGTAACAGCTGTCATCTGTTATTGTTAAATATGGATCTAAATCTGCATTCCTGTGAGTAATCCGGTAAGTGTTAACCAAGAGGGCTCTGATAATCTCTGAAAGTCATTTCTGGCATTCCTCTAGTAACATACTATAGACCTTCACACAGCTCAAAAATAACTGGAAATGAGATAGTGTCGAAAAATAAAGAATAATTGGAAGGTTGGTGGTTTGATTCCTGACTGCTCCGGGCTGGATGCCAAAGTATCCTTGGGCAAAATACTGAACCCCAAAGTGCGCTCCGATGCAAGCGTTGGAGTATGAATGTGTGTGAATGTTAGACAGTAAGCACTTAGTTTAGATACACATGGAAGTGCTTGTATGAATGGGTGAATGCAAACGTGTTGTATAAGCATTTTGAGTGCTCAGTTAGAGTAGAAAAGCGCTATATAAGAACTAGTCCATTTACAACGTTTTTCCAAGCAGGTTTTAACACAGCACAGGCAAATTTTATTGTTAAGTTCACTCTTGCAGTTGTGAAACGGCATCAGCCATCCGCAAATACCACAATACGACATATGTTTACTTTCAAGAAACAAAGTGGTCTACTGACTGTAATTAGGTACCATAAAAATTAGCCCGTGTTATAAATATAGTCTGTGTGGGGAAAAAAGGTTGGGGTGAATTTATGCATGGAATCGTTAATCAGTAATTCATACTGTTCTATTACCCTTACACAATTGGATTTAAAACTTCTGAATGTGATATGACTGTTGATATGATTATGGCTGCTGGTTGCACTGTGCTCCCATAGTAATGCTTCTATTAGTTTTCCTAAAAAGCATAGTTTGCGTTGTTGTCTTTAATAAATTCCATTCGATGTGGCCCTTTAGCACTTAAGCTTTGAGACGCATCTGTTCAAAGTTTATTGCTCTTACGCTGCTCCATTGTGTTATCTACACCACAATTTATTTTTTATGTATTATTAAAGTCTCTTGTGTTCTTCCATTATGATAAAGGAATTATTTAGCCCAGTGGTGATGTTTTAAATGGTTTTCATTGATCTTTTAATTTCAAAGTGAACATTACCCTTGAATTCTGAATGAGTGTCGGGGGGAGCAAGATTCACATATAAGACAGTCCTAGAGTTTTGTGACCAATACAAAAATTTAGAACAA
Source organism: Cichlasoma orientale (assembly GCA_034780415.1). Classification (NCBI taxonomy): domain Eukaryota; kingdom Metazoa; phylum Chordata; class Actinopteri; order Cichliformes; family Cichlidae; genus Cichlasoma; species Cichlasoma orientale. The sequence goes on along the minus strand of JAVDPK010001276.1, from coordinate 265,816 downwards.
TGCAATTTGATAGGCAAATATCCCATGCATAGTGAAGCTAAGAGTTAGCATGCTAGATTAAAAAAAAAAAAACATGTAAATGTTCTCATGGGTATTTGTGACGGCCCATCCTCTGTCCTCTGTACTTTCTGCTCCTACAGTCCGTTCTCTTTCTCTGGGCAACTTCCATTTCCTCATTTTATTTTGTTCTTGTATCTTTATCCAAAACCTTACATATGCATACACACTTTCACAGCTTCATGTGTAGTTGAATTAACTGGAAACTCTCGTTGCTAACCTGAGTCAAGCCAGTAACAAATGGGGGCTTGTCTAGGATCTAAGAGTCCCTTGAAGTTTGTGGTTTGGCTCGCTTCTGATTGTAATTCATTATTGCCTCATTGATTGAAAAAACAAATAAATTACCTTGTGGCGGTAAATGTTTGTCAGCTTGTGTTACCATGTAGAATTAGTTAACATAAACACTGTCCATGCTATAGTGTTTTTGGCTTTGGCCGTTTCCTTTTCTGGCATGTGTTTCAGCCCAAACTAGTTTGCTTTTTCCCATTTGGCATTAAAAAAAATGTGCCGGATAACTAGACACGCCATTTTTGGTACATTAGAGTGGTTGGAGTATTGCATTTGGGAACACATCTATGACTGGCTAGGTGAGTTGCCAGCATGCTGGTTGCTTAATCAAGTCATTGGGTCTACGGTTGAGTGCTTGAGCTAGCTTTCTGCTTAGGTAAGTAGCCGGAGGAAAGCATGTCTCTTTCAGACTGTTACACACTAGTTTTGCTTGTTGTGGCCTGTTGTCCAACAAGGGCTGGGGCCTAAACTCAAGCTCTCCAATTTTCTGGAACACTTTAGAAGTGGAAAAAAGAGGCCTTGGAATCACTCAACACCTCTGTACCTCAAAGACATTATTTGGTTCTATTCATCACTTTTTGCCATCCTTGTTAACGGCACACTGTCATGAAGAGAAAGCATATCTTTGCTCAGACTGTGTTAAGAAGGACTGGAAACTGCTGACCCTGCTTGGGAATATATTTAAGCTGTGCAACAGCCCTTTTAGGAACTCCTGAATGTCACCAGTGTCCTCTGAGGAGAAGGCACAGTTTAAAGCCTTAAGGGAAAGCTTCATCTATATCCTTTCCCCTTTCAGGTCTCTGAGATACTTAAGAAGCTTCTCGGCAGCATGGCACCAGGGATGAGGTTTGCCCTGAAATACTAAAGGATCTGAACATTGTGGGGCTGTCTTGGGTGAAACACATCTTCAATGTTGCACAGAGGTCAAGAACAGTGTGAGCAGAATGGCAGACTAGACTGGCGTTTTTTTGGAAGCCAAGCTCCAGTTATCCATGTATCACACTCCTCATGCTCCCAGGAAAAGCTTATGCGATAATTCTTGGCTGGAAAACAGTGGCTAGCTCTCCATGGGTTGTGAATGAGGTGCTAACCCCCAAGTGACTTATCTGAGGGTGTTGTTCATGAGTGATGGTAAATCACTCATGAACAACAGGATTGGTGCAGCATCAGCAGCAATGGGACAGTTGTTCTAGGCCTTTGTAGTGAATGATGAGCTGAACTTGAAGGAAAAGCTTTGAAATCTTTCCAACATCCACCTACTACTTGTGAACGTGTTAGTACACAGAACAACTTTCAAAGAATAAAACTTAAAATACACGAATCACATTACAATTTTAGAAAGCATAAATATATTCTTCCAAATTCCAACATGAAATGATTCGACTAAAAGTGCTGACTAAGTACCGCATATCCATCATTACTCAAATTACTAAAACAAAGTACACGTGTGGCTACTCTGCTAACAGAACTTCTGTGAACTGTGGAACTGTCTTTATCCATCCATTCTCAGTTACCTTGGAGCTGGTTGCCAAAAAAACTTGCAAAGACAAGTGAGCTCAGGAAAGGTCACAAATTATTTGTTTGCACAGTGAAGGTCACTCTATTAGTTAGATCAACAATCTCCCATCCTCCACAGTTAGGTATATTGAACAGAAGGCTCACAGACAGACCCATAAAGATCAGCAGCAGATTGGACTGCATAATTGTGAGCTAAATCAAAAATAACAGGTGAGAAATGAAACCAAGGACCGCTTCAGAGATCAGTGAGAATTACGAGATCCATCTCAGTTCACAGACCTTTCAAAATACAAAGAAATAGGAAGAATGAGCATTGGCACAGAGTGAGAATGATACAGCAGGAACCACTTGGGAAATAAGACGGGATTAAAACAGCCAAAGATCAGCAGCTACTGGAGATATTTCATTTATTTATTTTTTATTTACAGTACTATGACCATGATTTTCTTGTGAAGCCACTACTCTGACAAAAAATGCCTTCCTTTTTTAACTGTGTACTTAAATGCCCTTTTGGCTTGACAATAGTGGATAGATGTTCACAAATGTGTAGTTTCGCTCGTCCCTTGTAAGAACTATTCACTCACTTTCACTCCCTTCTCTGCACAGATTTGTGTGTCAGTCTGTTTGTCTCCTCACACATTTGACCTGAAAGCTGCTTCCCTTGCTGGGTATGGCCAATGAGAGCCAGTGAGGCATGAAAGGATGCGCTGTAAGTAAATTGGCTGGAAGCTGACTAGGACTGAAGGTATATGCCTGCAACCAATCTGCAAATGTTTAATGAGACACAGCAGAGCTGATGGACTGGCCTAGTTGGTGAGCGAGAGTTTGAGGAACGACTTAGAGGCTACCTCTCAGCTGTGACTGCTGAGTCGGGAGTGGTACCCTGAGCTGAGACACACCGGAGTCGAAGGAGTGACTGGGAGTCAGTGAGTGATGGGGTGCTTGGCCCCATGGGACTGCAGTAACTATACGCCACCTTGCCCATATGACTTATTGGCAACATTTGGCTTAATGCCTAACATGGTTTATGATCCAGGTAGTGAATGACTTTGTAACCGTATCTAAATGAACGTCTTATTTGAATGGATTCATACGAACCGTGTCCCATCAATGTTTGACAAGTGTAATTGTTCAAAACCACTTTAAAATAAAATGCCACTTGCGTTGTTTGTTATCTAATGTAAATGGAAATTTCAGAGGTTTTTGTGTGCAAATACTTCAAAGGCACTGACAAATGATGACATCCTGACAAAACAAGATTGAAAAGCATTACTAAACATGAAAAGAGAGTGTGAAACATTTGTGAAGGTCAAAGGTCAAAATAGAAAAGCAATATCAAGTGGATCTAATACTGTGTTCCTTTTTTTTCTGTCATATATACAGTATACTGTTAGGAGTGGGGGCTTATGTTGCTTTTTTATTTCTCCCTTTGTGTAACAAGCATAATATGATTGCTTAAAATCTGTAACCTGAACATGATAGGCAGCAGTACAATCAACTGTGGCTGCACGGACCAGTAACACACACACAAAGGTACACACATCAAAATACAAAAAATGCATTTTGAAATGTACATAACACAAAGAAGTAAAAAAAAAAGTAAATAAATGATTAAACATGTCTGGTATTTGAAATAATGAGCTCAGCATATGTTTCCTGCTCACCACACGCTCAGGCTTCAGACTGCTTTATGCTACAGTCACACTTGGGAAAACAGTGGTTGGAGATCATGAGCAAAATTATTGTGACCGTAGATGACTGTGATCATCCAGCTCAGTTTCTGGGTGACCAGCTGGTAGCTGCAGCTACTAGCAACATGTTGCTGACTGCAAAATATATTCACTGCAATCACTCGGCAACCACTGATGTTTCCTGTTTGCGAGGAGGTTTCCATCTTATTTTTACTCTAGTGTGACTGATCCTTTAAAAACACCCTTTCTGATTTTTTTTTTCTAATCTTGATGTGAAAGAGAGTGGATATCCTTAATTTGGTCATCTTAGTCGGAGAACTCAGCAGCCTCTCCTGTTGTTCAAACCTTCTGAGGGGCAGCTAATCAGAAAGGCAGAGCAGCCGAAAGGACTTGTTTCAGATAGTGGATGAAATGAGGGACAGCACAAAATCCTGGTATGAGTTAAATATGGATATTTCTGTGAATCATGCAAAGGCACTCCGGTAGAGTCCAAGAATAAAAAAATTGAGACTGAAATTGGCATAATAGTTCCACTTTAAACATTCCCTGTGAGTGCAGTATCATTTACCCTTAGGTTGCACATCTTCTAAACCTGGCATCAGTCATGTAGAAAGCAGGAGTCTTAAAGAAAATATTAAATGAAAGCCTAAAATCGTATCTATCCAGCTATCACATTTAAAAAAAATATTTGATAAAGATATATTAGATTGAATATATATTCACTAAACATGCTATTTATAAATATACCACTTTGTCCTTTAGACAGCAAAGATCTGACCCATTTCTATTTATATGCACTCTATTTTTAGCCACAATGGTGCCACAGAGACTGACAAAATGAAAAGCCCTGCACGTGACAGACTTAGCCTCCACAGTGCACTGCTTCCACATCCTTGGATGTTGTTTTCCTCTGTCTTCCCTCATTCACCTCATTGAGAAGTTTGTATTTTTTTCCCTCCTCCCTCTCTTACATTATGTCTCAACCCTTTTCATCTCCTCGCTCTTCCTTTACCTGCCCGCTCATTCAATCTCTTTGCTGTCTTGCGCTCGCGCTCCCTCCCTCTCTCTCTCTCGCTCTCTCTCCCCCTTCTTTCCATTCAGTCGTGAAACACTGACTACATAGTCACGTTTTGCTTCATACTCTCACAAACCCCTGAAGGCAAGCCATTTCAGGATATTTCACAGCAGAGCAGCACACCAACTCTGTCACTCTCATAGATGTGAGCACACGAGCCGGCGTGCAGACGCACACGTGCACGCACATACCCACACATTCCCGAGCACACACACACTTTCTTCTTTTTTTTTTTCTTTTTTTTTGCTCTGCGTGTGAATCCTAAAACCTGCCACAACTGATAGGGTTTTACCGCACCATGATGTTTTGTGTGCTGTTTGCATATAAGCCAAGCAGCAACAAAAGCAAAAGGATGGGATTTGCTGAAGGCAAAAACAGCGCAATTCATATAGATTCATGAATGTATGAATGCAGCAGAGCTAAAAATAATACCAGGTTTATTTATTTATTTCCCTCCCGACCTCCCTTTAGCCTCCCTCTATTCACTCGGAATCATTCAGCTCATGCTTCTGCTTTGCTCTCCGAGATGTGCTAAAAAAAGAGGTGTTTCCCGTGCATGTTCCAAAATTATTTTCCTCAGTCTCCCAGCCTCCCTTCACCTCACTCCCTGTCTCCTCACATGCGCTCTTTTCATTGTCCTGGAGTCATCTGTCAAACAGTTACAAACGCACACAATCTTTAACTTTGGTTACTTAGAAGGTAGTGTTAGTTATCCAAAGGCATACAATTTATGTATAAATGAGTTTCATTCAGTTTGCAATAAAGGACCATTTGTGTTTCATGTCTGGAACAACCAACATGTAATTTTATGACATTCCTTATGTTAAATATGATGAAATGCAATTAGCAGCATAATGAGATCAGATAAAAAACTACTTACATTTACAGTTATAATAACACAGCTAATGAAATAACATTGCAGTGTCCTGTTGTCATAGTGATGCACCAGCTGCACAGCAGTGAAAAATGGTGACCATTAAAAGCATTGATGAAAATATCTGAATCTTAATCTGGTAGTGGGAAGAGGTGGGTAATAAAAATCTTCACCGGACAATATACATCTCCTGGCAACTGAGAACAGATTTATGGTATATCCATATACTGAAGTGTACTTTTGTTCAGTTTGCAATCTCGGTATAGAAAATTAACATCTGATATACTAATGCATGAATTAATTACGCAGTCGGCGACTGCAGCTGTGTCTGTACGTATTAAAAGGTTTGATCACCTAATGCAAAAGGAGTTATTTATCAGATGGGTAAAGAAATGCACGGGAAGAGGTAAAAAAAAAGCTCCATATAAAAATTATGAGTCAGTGGAGTACAGTGCATTATTAGGCATGCGGTGAAGGCAGGGCTCAAATTTATAGACGAGAAGGCCGCAGTTGTTTGTTCACTCTTTGATTAATAGTATAAAGCAGTCACATTTTTTCTTGAGATATCACTGTTCACTTATCCTTTCGCAGAAGGATAAGTGAATATTCTCGTTTTTTGTGACCCACTCGTGCTTTTTGTCTGCGGTTTTGGTGAATTCTGTTGAGTAGGTTAATTGGATTTGCTACACCATCTATACTATTTCCTTTTCTTTTCTTGTTTTTCATTTCTGTATGTTGACCAAACACTTTCAAGTTTTTAACATTTATGATGAACAAACAAATTCAATATTATTACAGAATAAAAAAAAGTTACTCCCACCAAATTCAGTATGAAGCGTTTACAATTTATTAGGAATTTCTCAGAATTGTACCCATACTTGATCTTTTCAGACTGCTTTCCACCAAAGTAAGCAGTGGTGCTGTACTACTATAGGTGTAAAAGCTAAAGTGTCTAACTATAGAAGTGTGTGGGTGACATGTCACAACTGCACGCACAAATCAAATATCACAATGGAAAAAAATTTCAGTTTTAGTTATCTTCATCATACTATAAAGATCATAGCATATATATGTCTGCCTGTTTGTTCCTGAACTCCTCTTAGATGGCTGGTTCAATCTTGATAAAACTTAGAATATAAACTACCTAGGATATCAAGATTCATAACATCTATATGGTGACTGATTAAAATATGTACTTTAATTAAAAAGTATTGTTTCTGTCTCTTTGTATATAGAATCTGCATAATCAAGGCCAGTTCCTGAACGTACACCCTTTTTATGCATGAAAATGAATGTAAATTTGCACGTTCATATACAAATTACACATACATTTTAACAGTCAACATAGGGTTCAAGTTTTGGCGAGTTTTTATTACCTATCTGGTGCATTCACTATTCTACACTATTAACGGAGGGTGAAAGATGGTCACAGCAGATGGCAGAGAGAGGGGAATCATTCTGGACATTTGCATGCTATGTCCAAAGAACTATGATTGACGAAGAAAATTGGATTTTAAGCAATCTGGCAAACTCAAGAAAGCATACAAACTTTCCCACATTGACTTGATAAATTAGATATTTTTGTTTGGGTTTAATAGATAAAATAGTAAGTCATGTGCAAATAAAGCTAATCATTCCCTTAAATAAAAGGGATAACCTCAGTACTGTCAAAAAAAGGTGGAAATGTGGAAAAAAGCTGCCCCTTGAAGTTTTCTCCTCTGTTATATTTGGAAGAATCAGGATGTACCACTGTTGTGAATGCTCGGCCCCAATATGCTTCCATTCCAATGCTGCCATATTGAAAATGAAAATACTGCCTCAATCAAAGCACAAATTTGGAAAGGGAAGACAATGGAAAAGAAATGGAGAGCAAGTGATGAGATGAAAAAAGATTATGCCTTTGTACTGTTCAACACAATCAAAGGGTGACCAGTGGAACCTATAGGATCACTTAAACAAAAACAATTATAGCAATTTCACAGTCCTCAGTGCTGTATTCACATAAGAATGTACATATAATTCATATAAAACACACACACACACGCTATTTGAGGCACATTTCTATACTGTAATTCAAACCACAAATTTTGCAAACTCAAACAACAAGCATAACACAAAGATAGTTTCTACAATTTTATGAAATTATTTGTAACACACATGCTGGTGAGACAAGTGGGGAGACACAGAAAAAAGACCAGTAGAACAATAGAGAGAACTGAGCAGAAAGAATGTAATGTTAAAAGGAGAGGGATGAGAGAGCAGGATAGGAAAGGAAGAGACACAGAAAAGGAGGCTAAGACAAGAGACTGGTGGTATAAAAGGAAAAGACTCAGAAAAACCACACAAACCCTTTAAAATGCACATATCCTGTAATAGAGAGGTATATGAATTTTTTCCAGGGCAGTTGGGAACCCCCAAAAGCCCTCCGTGTGCCCATGTTGCCTTGATTCACATGAACTCTTGTGCAATCCCACTGGTGAAAAGGCACACAATCAAACTACAATGAATTTATGACCCCCCCCCCCAAAAAAAACCCAACCAAACTAAATAAAGCAAAAAAACAAAAAGAAACAATCATAACCTAATATGACCACCAATAAACTTGCGAATACCAGATTATTATTAAGTATTAGAGCAGGAGGATTATGTAGGTTCTAGGGACGCCTACATGTACGTTCACCTGAAATAGACACACATGCATTTATACAAACTGTGTTGTGTATTAAATAATACCCTTGCTAATGCAGACATGAAGCTCAAAGCACAGATACAATGAGGACAATGACTCAAGAAGTGAAAGCCTATTCCTGGAGCATCAAAAAAAAAAAATCATGCTAACTTGAAGGTGAATTCTACAGATACATGGCTGACAGTAGAAGGATGGAAGAACGAAAACCTACAGAGCACAGCAGAGTTGTTTGGCTCAAGAGGCAGCTTTGCTGTAGTGATGTTTTTATTATATGTGTGTGACCAAGCAGACAACATGTGTGGAAAGTAATCCAACTTAGAACCACTGGCAAGGCATCACATTTACACAGATGCACAAGAGAAAGGGAAGGAGCAGCAGGGTCAATGTTTAAGGGTCAGAGATCAAAGATTCTTAAATCTGTCTCATTATTCTTTATTACTTGACTAAATAGTGGGTTAACAAACAAAGCCCATAACACTGCTCAGTAACTGCACTTTTGAACTAGCCAGGACAAACAGAACTGAAAAGTTCACCACAGGCTGGGACAAAAAAATTTATCCTAAACAAATACACCAAATGTACCAGCTGCATCACTTGCATCAAGAGCACAATAAATCCAAAGTAAGGTTACGGCACTCATTCTTTTTAAGCAGTTTGGTTTGTCACAGATGTTAATAAGATACTTGGAAAAAATTCCAATTTATTTTTGATAGATGATAACACTGATGTTTGTGTAATGCAAACATCAATGTTGCCAAAGCAAAAACGGACACTACACAATCAGGTTCTAGCATATTGTTGTTTTCTTATTGCAGGTTGCTGGATTGGCAAGGAATCGAGAATTTATCATTATCAGTATTATTCAAAAAATATTATTATACAAGAGAATTTTTAGCAGCAATATTGGTCTTACGACGTTTTAGTTGGTTTACATTTTCCAAAAACAGTGAAATAAAATATATGCCCTTGCCAACACCCTCAAACAATGCTTTTTACCAGTGATATTCCATCAGGGCAAGCAAGACAAGCAGTGCTTGACCAGTGAAATCTAATAATAGACATCAATTAAAATGTACCAAGGTGCCTCTTCTTGCATTTCAAACAGTGTTCTGTCCCTTAAAGCTTCTCTAATTGACTGTTGGCTATTGCCTCTGGAAGCGGGTTTGAGTCTGCTTGACTCTGATCCATTTCAAGGATGTGTCCATGTCCTGTTAAGAAAGGCTTGAGCTGTGCAAGCTGAGATGTCAGAGATTTCTATTTATTTGCACATTGTTGATAAACCTCTGCTGTTCAATAGGAGACTGATAGGAGAAGCCTAGCTCAGCTTTCATTGCACTGAGATGAGTGCATTGTGTGGACAGAGATCACATTAGCAAGTCAGCAAGCACTCTGTGTTTAATAATTGTAACAGATAAGTTTCCTCTTACTAACCACATTGGCCAACATGTGATATAGAGGAGCTAGATGGTAGAGAGAAAACAAACTTTTTGCAACTCCTCTGGCATGTTAGAAAAAGCCTGTTAAATAAAAAACAGGCAAGTGGAACAAGTACAGGTTCAGCCAGCATTTTTAGCCAAATAACTTGACCAAATATACGTATAAGTTTAACCAGCTGTTGTGCTAACACAGCACCTAAATTTTTAAATTTATATTTCTTAATTTCCCAGTACTTATTGCACAGCACATATTTTCCTGTATAATGCATGATTCCTTGTACATATTAACAATGTTGCACAGTGACATGGTTAACTGACATGTTTCTGTCTGTAAAAGTCACTGAACACCACAGCTTCTTACCGTGTCATACTAAAAAGCCAAAAAAAAATTATTTTAAATTAATTAATTTTAATTCGATTAATTCTGTTTCTGTTTCCATTATTTTTTCTGCCTGTTTTTGATGTCACTGACACCGCTGAAATCTTGAAATTACCCATCATGCTATAGCAAATGCACTTAGCCATGTGGCCATTATAGTGATTTTGTTTCTTAGAAATTATCTAAGAAACAAAATCGCTGTAATGTGCTAGCTTTAGAGCAGTTACACATGTGATCGTATGATACTTCTGTACAGAGAAGGAAAGGAAATGCATCTTGCTCTCTCTGCTTTATAAGTCTGTTGAGGCACGTTTAGTGCTAGTAGTAAAGTTGCAACATGGTAACCTGACAACAGTCTTTGCTTGGAGCTAATGGAAAGTCTATGTCATTGCTAAGTCGATACCCATGAGAAGAAATTACGTGCTGTGAATGATGGGAATGCACAAGCAGAAAATACTTGATGTGCTTTATGTCAACATATATGGTCCCTTATACATCTCGGCTGGCCACAGAGACAGATTATTGTTGTTGTTTGGTGATTAACAAAAAGCTTGTAGTCATTTACCATAAAAATGAAATGTATTTGTGGAAATGACCATCAATGCCCTCTTTATTATACATAAATGAAAACAATGACCAATATTCCTACAGGATAAAGGACAATGGGTAAATACTGCAGCAGATAAAGTATCCAAATATTTGTGTAAACATAGCAATACTTCTATGTCAATAATATTGCATATGTAATATCTTCAAAATGTGTGTAAGTTCTAAACAAGTAAAAGTAATCGTTTTGTAGAAAAATGGTTCTGTGACTGAAACAATGTTACAAATCGCCTTGAATTATTAGCGTAATTTATATTTTAAAGATTATCAATCCATGTGCAGCATGACACTGTTTTATGGTGGATGGATTTAGTTGTAACTAACTGACAACTCTGCCACTTTGGTCCAGTTGCTCCCAATCTCAGGATTGGACATCTATCAAAGTCTTTTTGTTTTGTTTTTCTTGTTTAATATTTTTAATTTAGTATGGAAGCCCACGGACTTTACGGCATTAACTGTACAAATGCTCTCTGGCTCTTTGAGCTGGGAGGATGTTTTGGGATTATAGGAAAAGTGGTCTTGCAAGTGCATCACATCTTTCACAAATATTTACTTGGCATGGAAAAACAGACAGCACTCAGTAAGAATACAGAAGTTTAATGGGCACAGCTGCAGTAAAGCTTTATCAAACTTTCTATTAAGGTCTTCTCTTGTCTCAGAGCATTACTGAGGGTGTTTTCATCTTGGGGTGCCAGATCTTTTTTAAACACCTGTAACTTTCAATTTTTTTTTCAAATTTTTCTAATGCCTTTGACTTTGTGTGTCTTTCTTATGCTCTTAGTCTCTAAATGAGCTCATTAGCATGTAATTTACTTAGGTTGATAGGAGCAACAGGTTAATTGACTCTCTTTTAAGAACAACAACAACTTTAAGTGCTGACCCTTTTTGTCACATTATACAATCTGTTTTTTGTTTTCTCCAAGTCATTAGTCTCAAACAATGAGATGAAGTAGGGATATAGTGTAGAGGACACTTAAGATTCTCAGATAGACTGGCTGACCCCTTTATAATAGATAACAAATGAGTTTTTTATGTGTTGTGTGTCCTAGTTGTTTGATGTTGCGTGTCTATTAAGCTTCTTTAAAAAAAAATATTAGAAATGTACTTAGAGAAATAGCAATGACCCAGAAAAAAAATGAGAAGAATACAAAATTATTTGAAGTACGTAACCAGTATATTATATTATCCATTCATCCATTATCCAACTTAAAGTAGGATCATAAGGGACTGGAGCCTATCCCAGCTGACGCAGGGCAAAAAATTGTATACATCCTGGGCAGGTTGCTGGTCTATCATCAGACTAACACAAAGAGGAAGACAACCATTCACACTCACATTGTCATGTCCTGGGCCGGTGGCCCAGTGTTTTTGCTTTTGTTTTATCCGACTGTGATTAGTTCTTGTTTATTCCTA
>JAVDPK010001276.1:233531-247915 GCA_034780415.1 Cichlasoma orientale | reverse complement strand
CCCCCCCCCCCCCCACCCCAGTAGGTGGGAATGTTTCTTCTTCACTTACCTCTTGTCACTTTCTATGTGTTTATACGCCACTCTGCATTTAATCATTAGTTATTATTATTTTTTTGGCTCTCTTCCACAGCATGTCTTTTGTCCTATCTCCCTCCCCTCAGCCCCAACCACTCGTGGTAGATGACTGCCCTTCCCCGAGTCTGATTCTGCCGGAGGTTTCTTCCTGTTTAAAGGGAGTTTTTTCTTTCCACTGTCACTAAGTGCTTGCTCATAGAGGGTTGTTTGATTGTTCCGGTTTTTCTCTATATGATTGTAGGGTCATTGCTTTACAATATAAAGCAACTTGAGGCGACTTGGTGATTTGGTGTTATATAAATAAAATGGAAATTGAATTGAATTGAACTGGTTATTTAAGACCTTGGATGTTAAAAGAAGGATTTTAAATTCCTTTCTGGATTAAAAGGGAGCCAATGAAGAGAAGCTAATATGGGAGAAATATGCTCTCTTTCTAGTCTCAGTACTCTAGCTGCAGCATTCTGGAGCAACTGAAGGCTTTTCAGGAAGCTTTTAGAACAACCTGATAATGAATTACAATAGTCCAGCCTAGAAATATTAAATGAATGAACTAGTCTTTTTCAGTTTCACTCTGAGACCGGATGTTTCTAATTTTAGAGGTATTGTGCAAATGCAACAAAACAGTCCTACACATTTGTTTAATATGTGCATTGAAGAACATATCCTGGTCAAAAATGACTCCAAGACTCCTCACAGTGTTACTGGAGGCCAAGAAAATGCCATCCAGAGTAGGTATCTGGTTAGACACCAAGTTTCTAAGATTGTTAGGGCCAAGTACAATTGTAAAGTACTACTGAACGTTCATATTTTCTATCAGATGTTAGCTATGAAGAGCCACAATCTCATCAGTATTAATTAGCATGATAATTTTTGTCTGTTCTAATTAATCTGATCACCAGCAATTTTCCAGTTATATCATTTATTATAAAGTGAAATCCAAGGTTCAGATTAATTAAATTGCAAGTACTATTGTAAACCTGAGTTTTATCTAAATATAGAATCAGGAAATTAGAGGTCATCCAAGCCTTTGTCTTTAAGACATTTCTGCAGTTTAATAAATTGGTGTGTGTCATCGGGCTTCATGGATAGATAAAGTTGGGTATCATCTGCATAGCAATGAAAATGTATGCAATGCATTCTAATAATACTGCCCAATGGAAGACTGTATAATGTAAACAGAATTGGTCCTAGCACAGAACCCTGTGGAACTCCATATTTAACCTGAATGTGTGAAGAAGACTCCTCCTTACATGAACAAATTGGAGTCTATTAGAGATATATGACTTAAACTACTGCAGTGCAGTACCTTTAATACCTACAGCATGCACTAATCTCTGTAGTGGCCTATGGTATTGACTGAGGTCTAGCAGGACAAGCACAGAGATGAGTCCACTGTCAGAGGACATAAGAAGATCATTCATAACCTTCACTAATGCTGTTTCTGTACTGTGATGAATTCTGAATCCTGACTGAAACTCTTCAAATAAACCATTCCTCTGCAGATGATCAGTTAGCTGTTTTACAACTACTCTTTCAAGCATTTATGAGATAAAAAGAAGGTGGAAATTGGCCTATAATTAGCTAAGCCAGTTGGGTCGAATGATAGCTTTTTAAGTAATGGTTCAGTTACTGCCACCTTAAAGGCCTGTGGTACATAGCCTGTTAATCGAGATAGACTGATCATGTTTAAGATCAAAGCATTAATTAATGGTAGGACTTCTTTGAGCAATCTTGCAAGAATGGGGTCTAATAGACACATTGATGGTTTGGAGGAAGTAATTATTGAGGTTAACTAAGAAAGAGCATGCATAAAACAGTGAAATAAAGAATGCACACAGGGCTGCACCTTTTTTTCAGTAAGGAGATATGATAAAATAGATGTAACTGGATGTCATTTTATTTCTTTAAACATGGTAACTGGCCACCATAATAGTATATCACAAAGTGAATTACAGACATTAGCTTTAATTGTAGAATTGCACAGGTGTCACCAACTGGTAAAAGATCAAGTAATCTCAGCTCAAATCATTTCTCAAGCTTCCATAAAGCAAGCGAAATACATTTGGAACAAGTCCTAGATTTTGTCATATTATCTATAATGATAAAAGCAATTATATTAAAGTTTAATATAAGAAAAAGAAAGGCTTATCTATGTCTTCATTAGGAAAACAGGGCTTGCAGCCTTGGTTGTGGAAAATTAGAGACAACAATGACAGCAAACAAAGAAAATTGAAATCAACAGGGCAAACTGAAATCAAAGTGCTTCAGTTCATACCTCATATCTCAAAAGGGATTAAAGGGAGTTCTGAGAAAAGACTATTGTTGGCATAATAACAATGATTTCCTTATAGTTTTCTTCTTGTTTAAGAGTCTGAGTTTAGTGTCATGTGGTTGTTATTTAATGCCTGACTGGCCTTTTTTCCATCTTTCTTCTCTTTTTCATTGGAGCGAAAATGATATTGCTGGCCACTTCTGATCCTTCATCTTGATTAAAACACAAGTGATGGCACATTTGTGTATTTGTTAGTTTCAACATTTGTTAGGCTTTTTTTCCCCTAGCTTTTATTATTTATGCTTACCAAGACCAGAAAAGGCCAAACTGTTAACACATAGTTTTTGAAGTAATTATTTTATTAGCACATTAACATTTGAAATGGCAGGAAGTAATGGCTTGAGTAATATTTTGAATATCAAAAGTTCAAATATTAAGAGTGGGATATCATTTATGTTATCTCTTGATGAGCATTCACATTATTATTCACAATGTATATCAGATGCTCTTCTAAACTCAGATGCACCCATGACAGGAAGAACTGGAGTTGTGGAGCACCAGGGACCTCTTACCCATTGAGAAATTGAATCACTTTGAAATTAGCTTCAGATGGGTTGCTCCAAAAGGAAAGTTTTATTTTGCTTTATGGTGCTCTTCCACAGCGTTACATTATTTACAGTTAGAATGGGGGCTGATTTGCTACTGTAAACACTGATTTATGGATTTTAGGCAGTGTAAACTCTAAAACATCATGCAATCAAAATTGGACTAGAATCCGTGGATGGTTTCTCAAGCAATTAACAAAAATTTTTAAGTATACTCCCTTTCAAAAGTATTGAAACAGTGAGGCCAATCCCGTGTTGTTTTTTTAGACTGAAAACATTTGGGTTTGAAATTTAAAAAAAATCAATATGAGACAAAATATCAACATCTCAGCTTTTATTTCCCGGTATTTACATCTGGATCTGATACACAGTTCAGAAAGCACCTTTTGGCTGAACCTACCCATTTTTATTGTGAGCAAAAGTACTAGAACAGATAAACTTAAAATAGATTATAGTGAATAAGACTTAATATTTCATTGTAAAACTCTTTCTTGCAATAACTGCACCAAGCCTGTGACCCACTGACATCACTAATCTTTTCCATTCTTCTTTTGTGATTCTTTTCCAGGCTTTCACCTCAGTCTCTTTCAGTTGTTTGTTTTTGGGGGGGTTACTCTCTTCAGTCTCTTATTGAATACAGCTGAGTATTCACTCATTACATATACATTTATACAAAATATTATCAGACTTCCCACGCAGAGAAGCCCATCTCTGATATGTTTTAAATTAACGTGGACATTTTCTTACATAGTAATGCAAACAGTGTTAACCATGACAAAGGTACTTCCCTTAAACACTTTACCCTAGAACTCCCAAGGTGGTCATTTTGACCTTTTTCAAATTTTGCAGTGCAATATCTTTTTTGCTATTAACTCCATGTAACTGTAGGACCCTGACTTTTTAATTTATTCTAACATTGAATTTTTTTTTAAATTACAAGACACAAGAGAGTTATGAGTGTTTCTGTTTAGAACTCCCATAGGTGGTCATTTTGGTCAAAGAATACATGGATCTGTAATGTTACCAATCAACTAAAGATGGTCGTGGCCATGGATCATAGCAGTCATATTAACCATATGCATATACAGCATAATTTGGTGATAGCTACCACCTGCTGCCCACTGTTGATGGGCAAAGTGCCATTCCTGGTGTTCTCATAAACATTAAAACCCCAGTGGGGGTTGTCCCCTTTGGAGGTGGTTGATGACCCATTGCTAGTCATCATCACATGAGCCAAGATGTGAAAAAAGTGTGTGGGTCATTACCACAAAGGGTTTCCTGTGAAACCACTGTGACACCTGTGAGACCCGGTCACCATAGGTAACCTGAAGTCAGGTGTGAGTGGGGTTTGAGGCACCTGGAAGGGATCTTTAGACTGTATTGTAGGAAACTGACAGCTGCTGTCATAAGCCACCACCTCTATTCAATGATGGTCATTCACAGTGGACATAGATGGCCTCTTTCACTCCTCTTTCAAACCATCTTTGTTCTCAGTCCAAAATATGAACAGTAGCATCCTCAAAAGATGTGGTTATCCCAACTGGGCCTTCATCAAATCATTGAAGAAGCACACAAAAAAAGTCAGACACCAACTAGGGAGAAAGAGAATGTCAAGTGGGACAACATTATCTCTTACGTAGCAGGTTTGTCAGAGAAATGCCGGAGAATTTTCTCCAAGCGTGACATCCCAGCGACACTCTAAGGCAAAAACTGGTCCCAAGGACAAAACTCCCAAACACAACTCCATCTTACTGTATGCTGTGCAGTGCAGAAAAGAGTGCTCAGACCTCTGTTGGAGAAACTGAACAGCTACTCTACAAAGGCATAACATGGAAGGGCCACCTCAGCACGACAAGACTCAGCTGGGTGGGTGTCACACAGTGGTTCCACCTGAAAACCCTGGTGGTAATGACCCTCACTTTTTTTTTTACACCTTAGCTTGTGTGCAAGAGCACATAAATAATAATGGGTCAATGACCACCTCGAAGGGGGACAACTCCCATTAAGGTTTAAATGCCTGGGATTCTCCAACTTTTGATGGAGAAGCCTGAAGAAGCTTCTTGGATAAGAAGGAAACCAGCTTCCAAAAAATTTAAAGAAATCCACTCAACTTTTTTTGAGCTGTTGAGAAAACCATGACCTGGATGACTGAGAATCTACACACACATATGTTATAGATCCATTTATTCTTTGATGTTTTTATTGATTATAAATTATATTTATACATATGATATTGATTTATTATAAATTTAAGCAAATAATGTATGGTGGTCAAAATGACAATCTACAGTATGGGAGTTCTAGTGTTAAAAATAACAGTTTCACAAAGACAGAAGCCTGCCAACTTTAATGTGGCTTCAAATTAACAACTTTAAACTGAGAAAATGAAAAGCAAACAGTTGTTGATTCAACATATTATTTCAAAGCTGAAGTTCAGTTTTTATTTGCTAAACTTGGAGAGGCTAAAACAACTTCACAGTAACTGTATCCCAATGTTTGGAAAATGCAAAGCTTCGACAGACCTGTGGTGAGGAGGGGTTTAGTGAACAGTTGACTGGTGAATAAAGTTTCTTAAAAGTTGAGGCAAATAATACAAAAGTAGGTTAAAAGACAAAAATAAATGCGCAAATCAATGTCAGCTTGTTATCCTGGGAAAATGGGTGAGAAATTGGCGACTGCATTTTACATTCATTACGTTTCTCTAGTCTGAGATTGCATTAGATGCATTCTTCAGATGAGAGGATTTATAGAATGGAAATTAGTCTCAGCTTCAAGCAGAGCTACCCAAGGATGCAGTATGAGAGGTCATCTTGTATACCACACACACACACACACACACACACACACACACACACACACACACACACACACGCACGTCAATTCCCTCAGCCTGGCTTAACTATTAAAGGGCGGTACCCATGAGGAGACTTGCTAGAGGTCAAAGATATAATTGGCTGTAATCTAGCAGTTCCGGAATGACAGGATTCCAGTTAACTGTCTCCGGACAATAATACTACTGCAATGACCTTAAAATACTAACTTGTCTGTGGCCAGTTATATCCCTTCAGCAATTCACTGTTGCCTGACACTGGTACTGTGAGGTGATGTGATTCACTTAATAGGGTGAGTTGGATATTGATGGAGGTCACACTGTAAAGACAGTAAAGTGGTTTGGTACAGTCAGAGCTCGTGGGAGAAAAGACACTAAAATGAAGTGAAACTGGCTAACCTGCTCAGGCCTTTGTAGGCTGAGCAAGTTCTAAATCAGCCTGGTGGCTTCTAAGTCAGACCGATATAAATAAGGTAGGACAATGTCACTTACTTATATAGCGCTTGTATAATATAGTTAAAGGGTAAAGGTCATTTGATTTGATTACAGAATGCCTTTTATGACCATGCACTTCACTTACTAGTAATACTATATACGTATGTGTGTGCGTGTGAGTGTCAAAAAACAAAGAAAAAAACAGAGGACAGCATGCGGCTGTAAAATTGACAACTAGAAACTGTTCACCTCAGTAAAGTTTTCAAATTTCTCTGACTCAGAATTAAAGCTTGTCAGTCCAGCAAACCTCACCCTGTTGTTGCCCTAATAGGTTTTTCAAAGCTATATAACAAAGACTCGACTTGCAGCTAATTCTCCCTGGAGTCAACCCCAGAGATAATGGCATTATGCATTTGCATCCTTGTATGCGCATGCCCTTTGCACTTGACTGAGCAGCGCCCAACCAGCTCAGAATTTGCGAGTTTTAACAGCTCTTGTGGTCAGTATTCATATAAAACTGAATGCACACACTTTTGCATACCCTTGTTTCCTTTAAAAAACACATTTGTGGTATTATTAATTTGTATAACGCTGACGTTTCAGCAGCACAGTGGTGTGGTGGTTAGTACTGTTTCCTCACAGCAAGACGCTCCCGAGTTTGCATGTTTTCCTCGTGTTTGTGTGGGTTCTCTCTGGATACTCTGGCTTCCTCCCACAGTCCAAAGACATGCAGTTAGTGGAGTCAGGTTAACTGGTGATTCTAAATTGGCCGTAGGTGTGAATGTGAGTGTGAATGGTTGTCTGTCTCTCTCTGTGTCAGCCCTGCAACAGTCTGGTGTCCAGTCTATGGAGTACCATGCCTCTTGCCCTATGGCAGCTGGGATAGGCTCCAGCCCCCCTGAAACCCTGAGCTGGATAAGAGGAAGAACATGGATGGATAAATGTTTCCTTGGAGCACTAACAATATTTTGAATGGTTAAAATACTGGATATTAGAGGTGTAACAATTCTTAAAAACCACAGTCAATACCTTCATTGATGAGCTACATTTTTTGTTGATATCTTTTTTACCACAGGCCTGACCTTGATCATGATTAAATCACGAATAAAGAGAAATGTATAATTTGAATGTATTTCCAGTTCACTTGTCATGTGAACAATCTGCAGCTTTCACCAGACTAACATGCTATAAGTAGTCATTGACAGCTCCACATGGGTGCCACGGTACATGAAGAGGGAATTGGGACATAATATCGAGGACATTTCGGCTTCAGAATTATTACGAGCCAACACCAAGAAACACGAAATGCACGGCACTGTAGCTTGAGTTTTATTTTTAGGTGAACGAGAAAATTCAAATTGGCAGAACTTTTGCCTAAACATGCAAATCTTAATAAAGTCAACAACAGCAGTCAAATGTTGAGAAAATTTAGAAAGGTATTGGATCATGCTGCCTTGATATTTTGAATCTTCTCAGCTGTTTTCTTCTTCTTCCTTTTTTTTTTTTAAACAGTGCTTTGATAAACAAATTCTTTGGCATGTTTGGCCGCAGAGAGCTACACGCAGGTGCAGAAGGTGTCCTGTCATCTTCTTTACAAGGGAAAACACAAACACAAAATAGACACAGCAGCACAACACCATAAGACTCATTCAGGCATAAAACAGACCACCACAGTTCAAGTAAGTGGCACAGGCAGCTGTGGTAAATGTGACGTTAAAGACATTTATAACATTCACATTTTTCCACATTATGAATGTTTGACTCACCAGTTGCTGTCCCCGCTGCTCAGCCTCCTGTACTCGAGTTGACAAGGAGCAATTGGAAAAGTGGGAAGCGTAGCACAGGATGCAATTAAACTTTACTAACTCATTGCACTTTAAATTCAGCTGCCTCAGCTACTTTCTCTCCCTTTTACCACCTCGATCAATTCCGAAAAACGCCAAGGGAACTTCATTCTTCTGTCACGATGCATCTAGCTGACCAGTCGTGTAAAACTTCACATGGAGTAAGACAGTCAAACTGCTGTTGGGTTCCAGCCAAACAGTAGCTTTTTAGAGGGCCTCTATTCAGAGTGGACCCTGTGTCAGGCGAATCCTCTTCTCAGTTGCTCTGCTTGTATTCAGGTCATTACGACAGCAGTTCAAATTGACAGAACATGCCCAAGAATGGTAGGAAAAACAATTAGATAAAGCAGTCCTTCTCTCTTTCTATGACTGAGCTCTCTTTCAGCCATAAAGAAAGCACAGAAAGGTAGCAGTATTATATGCATGAAATCAAATGTGAGCACTCCAGGACCAGCATCTTTGGTGACCAGTCTTGACAACATAGGGTGTGATCACGCTAATCATAGGTGCACATAGGTTTTCATGATTTTCTTGTCTCTCAGTCAAAGGGTGGCTGCAGTCTTGACAGATGTATTAAGTGATTCAGTGGATACACATATACACAGTACTGCATTTAGTTCATAGTTAGTGTTAATATTCACTAAACATGTTTGATTCTATTCATTCTACATTATTTATGTGATTTAAATACTTTTTAGTGTCCCTTAATAATAGAAAATAGCTGCATTCTTTATCAAGAATGTAGCTAATTAAATCAAACATTCTTTATCAACTCCTCCGTGAATCGCCACCTTATCGTGGTGGAGGGGTTTGTGTGTCCCAGTGATCCCAGGAGCTATGTTGTCCGGGGGCTTTGCCCCTGGTAGGATCTCCCATGGCAAATTTGTCCTGGGTGAGGGGCCAGACAAAGAGCGATTCCAGCGACCCCTATGGAAAACACATCAGGGGAACTGCCCGGGATAGGGTTACCGGGGCCCCACCCTGGAGCCAGGCCTGGGGAGGGTGCTCGAGGGAGAGTGTCTGGTGGCCAGGCATTACCCATGGTAATGCCTGGCCTGAAGGGGATATAGACGGGCTCACCTCAACGCATGGCCTGGGCTCTGGAACCACTCTCCTGGAGAGGGGCTGGACTCTGTTCCAGTCTGGAGTTGCCCTCGGTGAGAGGCGGCAAGCTGTGGTGGGTATTCTTGTGTTCCCTCGGCTTACTGCCTGTACGTTGGAGTCTGGGGTCTGGGCTTCTCTGCTTAGGCTGTTGCCCCTGCAACCTGGCCCAGGATAAGCAGAAGAAAATGGATGGATGGATGGATGGATGGCATTCTTTATCAAAGAAATACAAATCTATATTCTATTAAACACAAGCACTATTATTAGCATCAGTCTGAACATTGACCGAATTTCTAGAAAAAACAATGCGCCTCCTCCTCTTCCACCTCAACAATTAATTTTCTTAATGCAACAAATGTTGAAAGCAGCCAGCAGGTGTTGACCACCAGCAGCTAGTTTAATTGGCACCACTCACTGCACACAGGTGTCCAGAAGTCCCTTTACATTTTCACACTCTGCGAAGAGCAGTGTTAAAGGTTAGTCAGCCACGCACAACGTATTAACAAGACAACATTGGAAAAATGTTTCACCTTCATCCTCTCCTGTCAATGTTTTATGCCATTCTTTATTGGAAACCTCTATAACATGCAAAAACGTATTGTCAAAAAAAATCTTGCTTGCTCATTTGAATGAAACACCCATTAGTTTTCTAGTGCTGGAAGCTTAAATGCCTCATGAAAGGTAATAGCAGTGAATGTAGTGCTCCTTCTGCTAGTCTTTGCACTGCCATGAAAATACATCTCTATAATCTCATTACAGGTGATGTAAAGCAGCAATGCATAGCAAGTATGTATACAACAAACTTGTAAACACCTGCTCAGTCAGGTGGACATAAAGGAACGCACTCAGAATGAACTGTCAAGGTTTGTTGTTCTTTTGTGGATAACTATGTTAACTAAATATTATTTATCATCCTTTTAACGCTCTCTGTTTGGCCATCGCACTCTGGATCTAAGCTGTGAATTGCAAATAATACTGAAAGCAGGATAATGAAAACAGGAATCGTATTAAAGTTAATTACACAGCGATAACAAGTAGTGACTGAAATATATATATTTTTCACATTCATTCTGTAATTATTATGTGCATTCTTTCAGATAGCTGTGAGGATATTCACTTTGACTGAGGAAATTAGCTTTCATCATGCCAGGCACTTATGAGGTTTGGCTAGTGGAGCAGTTCTTCTTTCATCTGGCAGCAGCCAATAAGCACTACCAGAACACTGACTAGCTAAACAAGGTTGGCTCACAGTACTCCCTCCTCGCTCTATGCAGATTGATCCCTTTGATGTCGAACCAACAGCACAAAGAAAAACCGAGTGAGGAAGAAAAGACACGAGAGGGAGGGAAAAATCAGCAAGTGGTTTTAATGAGGACTTGTGTCAGCAAAACAACATGGCCACGCTGCAAACTGACCCTAGCAGACTTTCAAATATTATTCATAACCTGGGAATTGTACATAAATGGCTGCTAGACTTTGTTGTTGTTGCTGCTGTTGTTATTCTTGGTGTTATGTTGTCTTGGGTTTTGGATAAAAATCAGACAAGGGCCACAGTCCAGGGGGATTTTAGAGGGAGAACAGGAAGCTTTTATTTGGCAAACTGGAGAATTTTCCCACTAGTCTCAAACCATGTAATGAGCTCACTTGAAACTTTTGTTGGTGGAGTAACTAATCTGTTTTAGTCAAGAGAAAGAAGTAAGAATTCCCATCAAAACAGAACATTCTTGTAGTTTTGGGTCTCTTTTGGTTGGTTCTGGGCTGTGGATTAAATTTGCCAAATGTGTTTTTCCCCATTGCCATTAAATTACAGAAGGTTATGCAAGATGTAAAAACTGAATCTTTAAGGTTACATGTGTATATTACTAAATGCTATTCCCCAGCATGGCAATGGCAAGGGGGCAAATTAATAAACGTATACAGACATAAGTACAAATACGCAGTCACACATGCTCATCTTACCTTTCAGATAATAGTTTCTAGCAGCTCATTTTTTTAAAATTAAAATTTAAAACAGCTTGAATGAAAGTTGTTACTGTAGATACTACCAACACATTTAATTGAAGTATTATGAAATATCAGTCCCATTTTCCCTAAGATAATGCGCATAATAGTGAAAACAGTCTGGAAATACTGATATCATGTAGATATTAACCTGCCCCAGTATTAATAAACAGTATACTTACAGTACATAGTAATACAGTAGTCTCATTGTTATTCTGAACTGTGCAAAATGCAACATATCAAATACACTGCATTATATTACATGGATACATCCTGTTAATAGAGTGCTATGACATGCTGAGATCAAAATCATGTTTGTTTCATTTAGAGCTGTGATATATTGATATCAAATTAATTCATTCTCTTGTCATTGTAGCATTCAGACAGTCACATTCCTTCATTTGAAGCAAATTGCCTTCAGCACTGCTAATGGAAATGCCCAATTAGATTAATGGTTTGCAAAAATCATTAACTAAATGAGAAAACATATTTTAAGTTCAGTTAAGCAATACTACAGTTTGCATGCCAATGCTATAACACCATGTGTTAAATAATAAATGCATTATGAGTAATTAAGGTATCATCTTATTTATCGCTTATATGCAAACCACAAATTAAAGAACAGCAGATTAGAAGTCCTTAGAGAAGATGGTATTTTGTCTGTAATTAACAACAGGATAAAAAAAATAAGCAAAAAATACTAATTACAAAAGTGTTACATTAACTTGCTAATTAAACAATCTGGTACTGAGTCATCATTACACAGACGTCATAACAAACTTTGGTGTCAGCACTGACACTTTACCTGTAGACAGAGCTGGAGTCTGGTGGAACAATTTGGAGGCAGGTGTTAAAAACATTCAAAGACACAAGAATGGTGACAACAGTGGCTTTAGAGCCACAGTCTAAATACAGTTCTGTGGCAGTACAAATGCAAAAAAGTGGATAAATGTGATGGAATATCATGTAAATATTTAATAGAAATGATTGATTACCCTCCCCCCTACTAGGAGAAGCTCTCCATGTTTCTTTTTTAAACTATCTCAACGATTGACATAAGCTCTCTGGTA
This sequence comes from Cichlasoma orientale, assembly GCA_034780415.1. Classification (NCBI taxonomy): domain Eukaryota; kingdom Metazoa; phylum Chordata; class Actinopteri; order Cichliformes; family Cichlidae; genus Cichlasoma; species Cichlasoma orientale. Next base: position 235,679 of record JAVDPK010001276.1, on the reverse strand, counting down.
TACTTCACAATAGGAGGTGCCATAATTTCTGGTTTTCATTCATCATTTAAAATATTAACTAATGACAGTAATTCTTAACATTGACTATTTTCCACATCCATGGTGTGCTGTCAGGGCAAGCAAGGCAAACAGTGCTTTCCCATCAATTAAAACCTGCCAAAGTAAAAGTGGTGACTTTCTTTGTCATGTGCTTGTCCATTAACAAAGGCTGAAGCTGGGTAAGGGTTTATACACGATGTTTGCACATGCACATTGTGTATAAACCTCTGGAGGAGAGATCAGCATGCTAGACAAGCTGCTGTTGGTTTTGTTTTTCATTTGTGCAGAAATGTTTGAAAACGGTGGTACAATTAGCAAGTAATGAGGTAAATGATGAGTTTACTCTGCGATTTATCATCTTAACAGATACGTTTTCTCTTAGTAACCACATTGGCCAACATGTGTGATGCAGATGAGTTAGTGTGTAGTGTGAAGAAACTACTTTAGAGCATTAGTAAAGAAAGCTTTGATGATGGAGAGGGAACTCCTGCCATATCTGATTTAATTAAACAGGCAAGTAGGAAAAGTGCAGACTCCACCAGCATTTTTCAGATTAGCATCTATGAGAAATTACTTGGTTCACTGACTGTACTAAATTTAACCAGCATTTTTGCTAATACACCACCTTAATGCTTCATTAATATTTTAATATTTTTCTTTGCCTCTGCTTGCCTTTCTGTAAAAGTGCCACTTTTCTACAAAGAGACCATTGAGAGACACAGTGCAGCGTATCACTGAAAGTGTGTCATTTATTTAACCTGTGCTTGCTATTAATTTTTTTGACAGTTCTACCAATTTTTTTAAAAACAGTTTTTACACCTGCTCAAAAACTCATCAAATTTGCTCGCAAAGAGAAAGGTTGTTAAAGAAGCAATCCACCAAGCACCCCATAGTGTACAATTTTGCTTCTGAGAATAGGCAGCGATGGTTCTAACAGTCCCAGGTTGGCTGTGTTCTCATTGGCAGGTCAGCCATTTGTGTGTTTTTTGGCACAGAAATCCAACCTGAACCAGCTGCAGATTTTCTGTGGCACACCTCTGAGTATCAACTAGCACCATCAAAGGTTCATTTGCATCCACTGAGAGGCTATTTGCACTGCAGTTGACTGCCTCAATTAAAGACACTTTGTGAAATGGTGGGGACAGAAAGACATTTTACACAGCGACTGAGGTATTCCCGACACTCAAGGACACATTAGCAGTATAATTGTCGAGCAAATGCAAATACTGCTCATTTATAACAAACTCCTAAATTTTAATAATCCAATATGATGTCAGCAATAAACACATTTATTTATATATTTAGAAAATATCCTCAAAATGTAGGCTTAGAGGCAAAATGCTTTTCATAAACATTGTACTGCTTTATCATTTTCTCTTGTAGCCCTTGCCTATAGTCACAAGCTCAGGGTAGTTACCAAAATAATTTAATTTTTAAATATAAGTGCCCAACAAAAAGGAGTGTGTGTAAGTGGAACTGCTGCCCTTTTCTAGACAGCTGAGGAGGTTTTGGGCTTCTGAATGAGATGGCTCCTGGATGCTTTCATGTTGGGGTATTCCAAGCACGTCTAACTAAGAGGGCAGAGCCAGAACACATTGAAGGGATTATATATCCCATCTGGCCTGGGAGCAACTTAGGATCCCTCCTCAGATGTTCCTTTCCTACCTGCCTACCTACACCACTGAGTTTGCTTAGCCAGGCAGCACCGTGACAAGCACCTGAACAAGTGGTGAAACGACTCTGGATTCATAAGCATGGTTGGTTTACCAGGTTTACTTTTGTGCAGAAATAAAAGGAGAACTAGATTAAGTATGAAATCTAAATACATGCATACAATATGGATAAGATGTATTGGAAATACTAAATAAACACAGTTACAGTAGGTAGTGTCCTCCACTTCTAAGGACTGCACACCAGTTGTGCATTTATTTCCCCTGACGCACAAAGTTATTTTCTCATCTTGTCTTCAGCTCATCTTTCTTACCTTCATGTTTCTTCATATGCAGTACAAATAGACACTAGGTAGGAAACACTAGAGAAAAGCTCCAAGGCCACCAGCAGTGTCCATTAGCCATGTTACAGAAGAGCAGAGGCTAGGCTTGACCCCTT
>JAVDPK010001276.1:213132-231332 GCA_034780415.1 Cichlasoma orientale | reverse complement strand
GGAGGTAATTCAGCCATTTGATTCAGGTGTGTTGGATCAGGGACACATCTAAAACCTGCAGGACACCGGCCCTCGAGACCTGGAAGCGAGTATCCCTGCTCTAAAGAGAGCAGCCAAAAGAAGAAGACGATTTCTTCCTCAGTGTTTTTGAACCTCTTGGGTTTCTCCTGTGTGACTGTCACTGTTTTGTCTGGGTGAGTTTATTCTTGATCCCTCTTTCCTGCTTGTTTGTTTGTTTGTTTTTTAAAGGTTAGTTTCACATGTTTTTTTCAGCCCTCAACATTATCTTGATTGAGTTCAACCCGGTATCACAGCAAATCATGTAATAGAGCCGCCTATCCACCATGTCCATTTCACGCTTTGCCTCTCGAAGGCGTGAAATTTACGCATTCTGAATTTGGAGGTAGTTGCAGTAACTTGTCGTGCCAGCAGGGTGCAATATTTAATTTCCAGCAAACAACTTTCTACGACCTTTTTTGTTGTCAGCTGTTTAAACGATGGGGGCCAAATTTACATACCTATTACCCATCTTTTTTGTTTGCTTTAAATAAAATATCACACCCTGGTGTTACTGCAAGTTACTGCAACTTCAGCCTGCAGTTCCATTTCACGCCTTGAACAGGCAAAGCGTGACATCCACACGATTTCCTGGAGTGGATTCCAGTAATGGCCTGATGCTGCTGGGCAGGCTGCAGCATTCATGTTGACTGTTAGGTTAGGTCAAGTGTAGTAATGACACTCTTTAATGTCCATGAAATGTTCCACTTTTATGCTATTGCCAGGGGCTGGATAGCAGGCATGACAGTAGTCCATTTAACACGTGTTTGTGTGGGGGAAATGCAGTTGGCTCAGCCTACAAAGAGAAGAAAACCTCATGGGCACATCAGAAGCACAGATCCGCTGATTAGCATGTCCACAAAGATAACAAGTTCCCCGGTGCTGGATCTTAGGGCTTTCCCACCTGCCAAACCCCTCGAAATTGGGTTTTATGATATGAACACAAAGGGTTAGAATCCCAAACAAATTCAAACAGAGGCTCTCCTGACATGCCACAGTCATGAGAATGGGACATTCAGACAACCCAGATAATGCCTCCAGCCATAGCTTAATGCACAGATGTATAATAAAACCTGTTAAAAGCAAAATTGTGGTGCAGTAATGTATTATATTCTAATTGTGTTTTAATAAAGCTCCGCTGTCCTTTTCAGTCTGTGCTCCTTCTGCTCCCCCACTGTCCTCCTGTCGTGTCAGCACAAACAAGTAGAACACAAACACCCACAATGGTCAACACCAGATATTTGACATGTTTGTTTTCCTGCTTGAATATCAATAAAACATAAATCTACAGGATTCTTTTTTTAAATTTAAGCTTTGCCAAATATATATTTAAAAAATCAACTGTATTTGGTAAATACAGTATTGTATAAAGTCTTGACATACACGGACATACAGCATATAAGCCAAAAACAGAGTTTGCACAACTCTAACGAGCTTGAAAGTCTGTATTTTTGTATGACCACCTTTATTCTTCAACAGCTCCAAGCATGATGGATCAAAATCTGATGGTACACTTCTGAGTTCATAATTCCATCAGTTTTGACAAGATTCCCGACACCACTGGCTGAAATGTAGCCCCAAACCGTGACAGCACCTCTACCATATAGGACAAATATCTAGGACCTAACATGAGTTTTTGCTGGACCTGTGTCAGGTCCTACTTCCTACATGACTTTCAGATATTGTTCATCTGCTGTAGATATGTTTTTTTTTTTTTTAGGCCTGTCACTTCTTTTGTCCTCCACTTTTCCAGTTTCCTCAAATTTTTAAGGACACACTGCACACCATGCCAAGTTTTCAGCTAATAGTGCTTTTGGAATCACCTTGTTGGTGCAAAGAACTTTGAAAAGACCTTCAGAGAGCCTGGAGAACTATTGCTCAAGACCAATGGCTCCTTGCAAGTAAAATATAAAGAAAAATGGCTCAAGACTGTAATTCTTATGTTCTGCTGTTTAAATCTTGCAAAGGTGCAACAGAGTCACAGAAAATACTTTCCCTATTACCATCAGTATGTTTTTCTGTGGCACCCGTGACACTTTGGAGTATATCTGCTGAGAGTTGGTGTGATCTTTTACAACGGTGGGTCAGTTTGGAGTATTGCAGGGAATATTGGAATTAAGGTGACGAAGCCACCGTGAGTTGCTGAAGAGCTGCAACTGGCAGGTTGCACATCCCCAACTTCTCAGACAGGTCACTTTCTCAATGCCCTATGAATACAGTGCGCAGCATTGAATGTGCTCATAAAATGATGGAAAAGGTCCATTACTGCCCAACTTTGTGTTTTGTGTGTGCGTATGTGTGTAAGAGCGAGACCTGTAATATCTCAAGCCTGCAATATCTCTACATCTCTGAGATTGCCACTTTAAAACCGTGGCCTATGCAAAATCTATTTTGATAATGTTGCAAAACAAAAGCCCCTGCTTAACTCTTACGCTATGTTGTCTACAGTATCTGACAAGTCGTACTCTTGTCAGTCAAGGGCAGCGGATGATCTTGTTACAGCTGTTGCACTCATCTTTTCTGTCCCAGTCAGCAGTGTGTGTGTTCATATATTCTGTAGCTCCGGAATTCTCTCCTCATCCCTCCTGGTTCATGTTGCACTTTACGCTGTGACAGATGTAACAAGTACTTATCCTTTCCAAAGTCATAGATGTTATGAGTCAGCAAACCAATGTCAGTGGGGAGACACTGATTGCAAAGCATGCTAGCTGTTTTTTAAAAGCATGACGGTTGAACCAAGGTCAAACAAAGGGGGTAGAAAATGATGCGGTATGTCAATATTTATCACATGTGCATATTTGTACGTCCCAACAATCCTTTTTTGAATCTGTTACATCCCAGAATGGGGAAGGACACCAGAGACAGTACAATTCAAGGGTTTTAAAGGTTTTTGATTGACATGTCAAACACATGATACAATCTTGTATGGAACACCCAACTAGGCTACATGGTACAAAAAGTCCAAACACACTGCACTGCAAAAGCACAGTGGGCTAAGCTCAGCCCTCTGCAGAATTAGCATGATTACTGTGTTCTTAATTAGCTTATGATATAGCACCAGAAATTATTGCACAAATGCATAACTTAGACTAATTTAAGACTTGTGCTTCACATTTACTTGCACCAAATAAACTGGTTAATGTATTCAAGCAAATTCTAGGCACAAGCTATCTCATGGCTTCAGGGCTCTGGCACAGGACTTCATGTGGATCTGCTTCTGACAGGATGCCCTTGTGTTTAAATGGCTTTAAATGGTGCATGTGCAAGTGTGTTTGTTTTATCAGGCATATGTCTGTATGTGTGTGTCTGTGTAGGTGGGCATGCATGTGGATAAAATGGGCCCAAGTTAAACCCAGAGCAGATAGAAACTTGGCTTTAGTTCTCTGCCCTCCTGTGCTGGACTCATGATTCTTTGAATTTATAGTTTTTATTTTTTACTTTGTTGTTTCTTTTTAATCCTCTGAGGTGCATTTGTAAATATACTCTGGCAAGATTTTATTTGAAAAGTCATTGTGCATATAAAGAATTATGCAGAAACTCATTATTTATTTGACAAAAAATAAAAAACACTTGGTGTTTTGGCATCTGCTGCTAGGAAACTTTTTTTGAGTAAAGGCATATAATGAATTCCTTTATAAAGCTATGTGTGGCAGAAAAAAACTCCATCCATCCATCTTCTTCCACTTGTCCTTTTCAGGGTCATGGGGGGCTGGAGCCTATCCCAGCTACACCCTGGATAGGTCATCAGTCTGTCGCAGGGCTAACACAGAGAGACAGACAACCATTCCCACATTTACAGCCAATAAAACAAAATAAAATTTTTAAAAAAGTGTCCATATTGAGCTCTATATGTAAATGTTACCGTGGTTATTTTGGACCAAATACTCAAGTAACTGAAAGGAACACAAAGCAGCTACTGTACCTAGTCATGCAGGAAAAAACAGAATTTTCTCTTCTTCAGAAGTTCACACCACAGCTAGCAGGAGAATATCACACAGACAGCGGCTGGTTTAAGGCTCCAGAATGGAGGGATGGGGCAACTAGCGCATGCAAGCTTGTGCTGCCAGACCTCCAATCCATATGAGCTTGCATCTGCTCCTGCCAGCGTTTACACCTATACTGACTGTCGTAAGGCAGTGATTTAAATATTAAATGAAACTGATATTAAAGAAGTACCTATAAGCTATAATTAGCACAGGGTTACACAGGGAACATATATTTTCAGCTGGGGAACTACTAACAGGCCAGTCAATTCTTTTTAAAATCACTTTTCTCTAGAGAGACGTCCCACAGCTAAATAGTACATAGGTAGGGAAGGATATCCAGGCCAGCTTCTCCTTAGAGGAAACTTGGAAAGGTGCAGAGACAAGGTGAAATTATCCATCACCCTAAATGTGAAACACAAAGTCACCAAAATTATAATTAGGTCTGTAAGTATTTGGACAGTAGAACAGTTTTTTCAATTTTGTTTCTGTGCACAACCACGAACAATCAAGATGCAACTGACATTAAGACTTTCAACTTTGATTCAAGGAGTTTAACAAAAGTATTGCATTTACTGTTCAGGAATTACAGCCATTTTATACAGTTTATGAATTGCAGTGATTCCTGTTGGAAAAACTAACAGAATTATAAATATAAGGTTTGTTTTTAAAACTTAAATGAAAATCTTTTGCAGTCACTGTCTGCCTGAAGTCTAGACTTTGTGGAATTCACCAAATGCTGTGTTTCCCCCCCTTGCGATGCTCTGCTAGGCCTTTGCTGCAGCCAACTTCAGTCGCTGCTTGTTTCTTTCTACACTCAGTTTTGTATTTATTAGCTGAAAAACATACTCTATTGTGTTAAAATCAGGTGACTGAAGAATATCGTGTTGATTTTCCAGTATGTTTTTGGTCATTATTCACTTGCATTGTGAAGCAGCATCCTGGCAGTTTTGCAGTATTTGGCTGAAATTGAGCAAAGAGTAAATCCCTGTGAGCCATTCCTCCTTTAAAAATGACCTCATGGGTCATTTTTGCAGTCACGTTTTACGACCAGTACATATTTTTTAAAATAAAATTAAGCATACTCTAGCGAAAGGGCGCGTGAATAACGTGTTCGGTTCTCGGGCTAAGTGGCATCAGATGCCACAGAAAAAGTTTAAATATTAGATAAATAGACTGGTTTTTAGTGCATTTCTACTGTACTTGAGCGTTCTATATAACACCTCATTCACCCATGCACACAGGCACTTTAGCATTTTACCCAAGGATACTTTGGCATGCAGACTAGAGCAACCAGGAGTTGAACCTGCTCTACCACCTGAGCTACAGCATGACATGTGAAGCCACAAGTAGGCACACTCATTTTGTAAACCTCATATAAGTCATTTTGGAACAAACGACTGGTATTGTTGTTCAGATTGGAGGACATGTTGACCTCTGCACACTTCACATTCAGTGGTCACATATCACAAACACTAGTGACCCAGTTCCACTGACAGCCATACATGCCCATGCCAGAGCATTGCCTCTACCGAAGCTCTCTTTTTTACAGAATTATAAATTTGTTTGCATGTATGTTATAGTTACATAGATCCAAAACTCAGCACGCTTCCACTGACCCTATGATTTCCACTGGCCATTCAGCAGTATTATAGAAGGATACAAACAAACTCGTAATCACCTGTTTGTTGTCTGTCCACCCCTGAATAGTGCTTTCAGTGAAAAAGATGTTCTACAACAACAAAGTGGCCATATATACAGCAAACCATCAGTAGCAGTGAAACAAAGATAACAATTAGTTTATAGTTCAATTACTGAAAATGTCCTTTACAAAGCACTGTACAATACATATGAGATGGTATATTATCCCAGAATTTAGGACAATGTCCCCAAATGAACACAATGTTTTTTTCACTCCTGTTGGCCTCAGCTGAGAACAGCGGTCATTGTCATGTCACAGTGAAAAGAGAGAATAGGAGCAACGGTTGCCTAGTAGCATCTAAAATGCTTCTAAAGTTTCCAGGAATATTATGTCAACACCTATGGTTATGTTATATTGTGAACAGATGTACATAGCAATGCCAGCAATATGCAGTGGATTCAAAGTGACCATGCTCCTCATTCAAACAACACAGATCTGCAATTGGACACTCGAGCTGGCGTCACATTTTAGGTGAGTGATGTGTTGTGCGGTAACAATATATTGTGATTGAATACATGTTGAAATGCAAATGGATTTTTTTATATTTAAGCTGTAGGTGATAAACTAGGGCGACCTTAGCTGTGATACCTCAGCATACTATCAAGATCAAAGTTGAGCAGTATCATAGCATCATTTCACAGACAGCAGCAGATACAATCATCCTTAATTCATGTTGGTAACATGAAATGGTAATTGGACTGGTTCTTATATAACGCTTTTCTACTTGAGCACTCAAAGCGCTTTATGCAACATGCCTCATCCACCCATTCAGAATTTTTTTTTCCTATGCCTAAGTGCTTTCTATCCAACAGTCACACATGTTCACACTCGGATGAAAGCACCAGAGAGAAACCAGGGTTCATTATATTGCCCAAGGATACGTTGGCATACAGACTGGAGCAGCCAGGGATCAAACCACCAACCTTCTGATTAGTAGGTGACCTGCTCTACCTCCTGAGCTACAGTTAAACCTCCAAAATCCAAAAACTCAACGGAAAAAATATGTTTAAATCTACTATAATATAACTTCTATGTTATAGTCTTAATATTCATGAGCATATGAGCTTTGCATGCGTGTATGCTTTCTCCCTGATTAGTATGTTTTTACTACTACTTAGCCACTAAGCAGAATAGTTTAATAGCTCATTATCATAATTTTGATCTTCAATTCACTTGTTGCCATATTCATATATCATCCGCACAGAAGGGTAATGCTGGGAGGGCCATTTTATTGTGAATTAAGTCCCATAAAATATCTATCATCTCCACTGCAGGAGTGTTTTATTGGTTTTCCCTGTCAGAGAGTTTTAAAGTGCTGATGTATTATCTTGAGAATGGACCCTTGCTGTCTGACTTGAGACATTTAGATAAGAGAAGAAAAAGCAGAAAAATAGCCTTAGATGTTAGGAAATCAGTAGGAAAGATAGTTTGATTGTGATCATAATCAGGGAGCTAAAATTATAAACAAAAACCATGTTTCATTTTGATCAGTATCTCCCTGAATATTATTCAGAATTGGAAAAGCTTTTTGATCAGGCCTACTAAGAGAGGATTTAACAACGCAAGGCTTTTCGCTGGTTATGAAGGCACATGACTGTATTATCGTTTCTGCGAAGCTACCAAACTGATGTGGCACGGGTCAATCCCTCTTAAAACCAACCATCAGCCTGATGGGGAATCATCAGTCAGGCATTATGATAAGAAATAACTTTTGATCAGTGACCATTTAAATAGACACAGAACTCCAGATAACAAAAAATGCAAAGCAATCAAACAACTGCTTAATTGTGCTGGTAATTCATAGTATTACCTGAAGGTGATGGCGTCGAAATTCTTACTTTTAACTTCTAGCACGTACATCTGTGTAGTGGTTTCTGTGTGAACACAAAAAGCCCGACACCTAATATCTGTGATGTAAGCAACACAAAAACCACCATGACAGATGTTCACTGGTAACTCACATAATGAGGCAGGAAACAGATGTCACAACAAGTACAACTCGACGAGGAGCCAATTGAAAAAGATTGATTTGGTGACCGGCAGCACCAAGCGTGATTCAGCGTGATACTTGCACTATATTTAAAAGAGTCAAATGGTAAAAGATAGAAATGAACACTGAATATGTGCACACGTATTCCATTAAAATGGATAGATGGATGCTGTTAACTTCATTTGCAGTTTTTTTTTTTTAAAGTGGTCTTGCCCACTCTTAGCCAGAGCAAGCGGAGGCGTTATAACAAAAAAGCTTTTTATGCCTGGCACGTCTTTGTTGCATTTCGAGGCAGTTCAGTAACTTTCTTTCCTTCCTTTACCCTGCAGATGCTTTCACGACATGCATGATATTCAGCAAAATGCCAAGGAAAGACAAAACAGCTGAGAGTTTGGAGTTTTGTGTTGCCTGGCTACAAGAAGAGCTGCTGCCTTTTAGAAGATGGAGAGGTCGGCACTGGGTGCTGCAAGGAGGAAACACCACATTGCTCAGACATACACTGATGTAACCACATGGTTGCTTGAGCACACTACAGGCTCTGAAGTTTTAGAGGAATCTTATGCAAAGCTTACTGTCGCTCTCCATCAGTCAAGTCTCAATTTCCTGACACACTGCAACGCCTGCGTCTTGGCTATATGAAGATCAGCAATTTGAGCTCTGATTATACACTAAGTAATTAGATAAATTGACTAATAAATAGCACAGCTGAATGTTGCTGTCTGCTCCATCACTTCAAAATTTTCACCTTCATCAGCCCATGCCATCTACCGCTGTGCCCCTCCATCTGAACACAGCAGTTTCTTTTTGCTAATGAGCTAACACTGCAGATTATGTATTCCAGCAAGATGTTACTCACTTGCATCCTGCACCTTCATGTGCAAAAGGGATTCCATATCGGTTTACAGGAGGAACAAAGTCATACTTCCATCTCATCTCTTTGGGAATTTATCACATGCGCTGACATAGTTTGTTCATGCATAAATCCATTTTAATGTTGCTTTATTGTTGCTTTCTGCAACATGCATCCTTAACACACGGAGCTCTTAGGGTCTTTAAATCCACTCATATCTGCATTTTATTACATTTTTTTAATTATTCTCTTATAAATTGTTTTTTGTTTGTTTTTTGGAAAGTGAATTAAGCAATTATATTTTGATTTAAAGTGGGTGGAAGCAATAATCACTGTTTCTTTTAAAAAGCCAGCACTACTTTCCCTGTAGAACCAACAAAGCTACAAGATAGTTCTTCATGTCCACATGCTACATATGCTTCCCCTGACAATTTTCTTACAAAAAAAAGAATAATGTTACTCTTTTAGCATAATTTTCGTACATTTGGGGCTGTCTGTTTTTGAAAGATAGTTATTAGGAATAATAAATTGCACCTTGCATGGTAATCTAAGTCTAGTAGGGTTCAGTCTGTTTTTGGCTTCAAATGAAAAAAATAACTGCTTGAGCATGAATGGACCTCTGCTGTTACCCAGAGCGTATTACCAGATAATGTGGTGAAACATCTGCTACACTTCCAGTACTTGTGCTGCTCCATATAGCCTGCTGTTCATCACTCAAACACACACAGATGGAATACCAGCCTTTACATGTGTTACTATGACAAGCATCGTCAAGTTCAGAACTGTTTACATCTAAATTTGTACACAAAGTATCTGAAGTTCAACTCTTAGAAATTATACAGTTCTGACTAATCTGTAACGGTCTCACCTTGTGGCTCGTAGCAGAGCTGCTCTCTCGTTTTCTATAAGAAACAGAATGTGATTAATTCACGATAAGATTTCCAGTTACAAAAAGGGTGGGGCAGGAAAAGTTTAATGTAAGCAACTGCCTCCTCAATAAAATGAATACCTTTAAACCCCATACTGCATTAAACATGAAAATGTTCTTGAAATTATAACTGGCAAAATTGCAAACTCCTACCCCACACCTAAACATTTAGCAAGTAATCTAAAGCTTCCAACCAATCAATCTTTAAATCAGTTGACCAACATCTAAATCCTTTCGAGTGTTACCTAAATTCACAACTGCAGGTGTGAAAGTAAGCTCTTCACTTAAAAACTGATGTGTACAGACAGGTGATCATCGATAAAATGTTTTTGTCAGTGTGCATACCATGTTGTATGAGGTCACTGGATCACCTGCTGCATTTGAGCTTAAGGGCCCTGCTAATTCCCACAGTTGAATTCCCCCTGTCTAAACATGATATCACGCGCCTCTGCTCTGGTGCTGATTCCACACGCAACCAACCATTTTCCCCATTCCTACACACCGAGGCCTCACTATGGAGATTTGCCATGAAGGAACTCAAGCATGAGATTGTGGAGGGCAGTCTGTATCAAGGGAGGGTGATTCAAAGAAGGCAAACTTTGGGAAACAGTTTTAACTCGCCCTCAAATCAGTTCAGTTTTATTTATACACCACCAATACAACAGAGCAGTCTCCTTGAGACGCTTTATATTGTAAGGTAATGACCCTACTATATTAGAAAGAACACAACAATCACATTTTGTTTGTTTTGTTAACTTTTCCGATTAGCATGTACAAGGCCAAGAGTCAGGCTTTCAAATTAATGAAAACTCTATCTGGGGCTTTGGTTGTCTGATAAACTACAGTAAAAGGTTGCTGCCACTCCTCCACCTCGGCCTGCGCTTTGAGGATTTATTTAAACTAACATATTCATCCTGCTGTAACTAGGTCTCTGTAAGTCAGAATAAATCAATATGTTGATCAATTATGAATTTGTATACTTAAATTGTTTTTTGCTGGTTTAGATTTTGTTTTTGGTGGTCTGGTGGGAGTCACAGTCTCTATGAGGATCAGGTTTTGGGCAGATGACCGGAGGAGAGAAGCTGCAGAGAGGCATGTAACTCTGTTTCCTGGTCCCAACTCTGCATCGTGACATTTTGGGGTGTATATAATGAATTAAAGGAGAGCTGCTCCATCTAAGGTGGGATAGAGTCCATCTCTCCTAATAAAACCAGGTTTTGCCCAGAAAGTTTCCCAATTATCTATGAAACCCATGTCGTTTTCTGGACACCGCTCAGACAGCAGGGGTTTAAAGAGAACATGCGACTAAAAATATCACTACTGCTCCGATTGTGGAGGGGACCAGAGAAAATTATGGAGTCTCACATTGTTTTAGCAATATTAATTTTTGTAACCTGATAACTAGGTGCCAATATTGCTGAATTACACTCTTACAAAATCTACACTTATCTTTAGCCAGCAGTTTTAAATTTGCTTTAGTGTCGCCTCCTCTGGCCCCAGAAATACAATCGACGATCATTGGTAGCATGTCTAGCTTCCCTTTACCAAGAATAGAGTCGCCAATCAAAAGTTGTTGTTTTTTTGGCAGGTGTGTCGCCGAGTGGGGAAAATCAATCTGAAATGTTTATAGACTTTTGTTTAAAGAAAAGAGGATGCTACCGATGTTTTTAAATGTGTTTCTGCCATCAATTTCAAAATGACCTTTATTTTTTATCTTAAAATTGTACATTTTCTCAGCTCAAACATTTCTTCTATTGTGAATAAAATATGGGTTTAATGAGATTTGCAAATAATTGCATTTTGGTTTTTTGCTATTTTTTTTACACAGCATTCCAATCTTTTTAATTTAATTTAATTTTTTTAATTTATTTAAAAAGGGACCATGTACAATATTAACATAAATTTTACCATTTGATGCATTGTACCAGAGTTAGCTTAAAGCTAATTTGCATCTGCAGTCCCTTTTTGGAACTGGGGCTGCATTTGAAAAAAACCTGCATGTCAATGTGCAGACTTGAATATTATGAGTGAGTTGCAGATATAGGATCAGTGGTGTCACTCACTCCTCTGAACACCTGTTAGCAGCAAAAGTTTCATATTCATGTGTTGCGCAAGCTTCAAGGAACATGACATATGCAGATGATATCATTTGTGTGGCAGAGACAAAGAGTGGAATTGCTAATACGCTCATTATAAAACCGGTGTCAGAAATCTCATTAGTTTTTACCATTTCATAATTAGGCAGGGGGTTTATTATTAATCAGACCATTAAGCATGGAAAGACTTAGTCTTGTCCTGTGCCCACATTCCTACTCTCTGTCTCACTGCTCCTGCTCACATGTGCCTGATTGACATTGCCAGGGGTGTGACTATATGAAAATGAGACCTCGACTGCTCGACCTTGGCATAAGCAGAATGCTAAAAGAGCACAATGCATACATTGAAATCCAGCTTCTGTTGCAATGACAGAAGGGAGATTCACTCACAGACCCTGCAGAAAGCTGCTGAATCCTGCTCACTTTGTTTTTTTTAACACTCATTCAAACACATTAGAGTGTAAGCATACATTACATTATAAATTAATCCTCCTCAGCTGTCTGACCAAGAATCTTCTCCACTCTGTGCTAGTCTGCACGCTGCTTTTCACCCTCAGTTACTGGTTCTAACAGTGAGTGCTGTTAGCCCAAACTGACCTTTCAAGTACAGGACAAAATCAGTGTCACAGTTAAACTTCCATCAGCTGTATCTGACTCCATTTGGTCAGGACTTCCACCCCTAATTTAATCTCTACGCATCTAAAAGAATCTTTAGCCTGTATCCTTCAGCTGTCATTACTTACTCTCTCAGCAAGTTGGTCAAGCATTTTTTTTTTTGTTGCATTGCCTTTTAAACAAAAAAAATGTTTTTACACACATTTGTCTTTCCCACTGCTTATGCCAGCACTGAATGCAGCACGCTTGAACTGCTCAATCGATAGTTAACTTCAAGAAGAATCTACTGTCCTGTGGCCTCTCACTGTAAAGTTTCTGCTGCTATGGTTACTGCTTGACTCAGGCGAACAAAATAAATAAATCCTGTCAACTTGACTCTGTGGAGAGGAGCGCTACTCTGCTCAGTACTTTTCTTTCTATAAATCACAAAGTGTACAACTCTTGCAGCCAGGATAAAAAAAAATGAAATGTTAATGCGGTGAGCAGGTGGCTAACATCAGATAGTACTTGACTTTGGGGAGTGATCAGTCTGAAAACTTGAGGTAATTATAAGAGCTTTTTTGTTAGGCTGCTTTGCATAAAACCTGTAAACAGCTGGTAAAAAATATCAGTAAAAAAAAAAGTGGTGGTTTTGAAGTTGTGTTTGCAGCATAACACACTATTTACCCTCTGAGGAATAATCAACATCGAGTGCATTCTTTGTTATTTGTTTATTTTCCCTTTAAATCTACAAACCCAATTCCAAAAAGCTGGGGCGCTGTGTAAAATGTAGGTGAAAACAGAATGCAATGGTTTGCAAATCTCAATTCAAACCCATATTTTATTTGCATAAAAACATTTATCAGTTTAAACATATGTTTGAATGAAGAAAATGTACCATTATAAGAAAAATATTAGCTCATTTTGAATTTGATGGCAGTAACACATATCTAAAATGTCGGGACCGGGGGGGCAACAAAAGGCTGGAAAAGTAAGTGGCACGGAAAAGAAACAGCTGGAGGAACATTTTGTAGCTAATTAGGTTAACTGGCAACAGGTCTTTAATATGATTGGGTATAAAAAGAGCATCTTAAAGAGAGAGAGGCAGAGTTTCTCAGAGGTAAAAATGGGCAGCGGTTCACCAATCTGCACAAAAAAGTGCATCTACAAATTGTGTAACAATTTCAGAATAATGTTCCTCATTCCAAAATTGGGAAGACTTTGAATATCGCATCATCTACAGTATATAACATAATCAAAAGATTCAGAGAATCAGAAGAAATCTCTGTGCGCAAAACACAAGGCCAAACATCAGTTTTAGATACTCGAGATCTTCATTAAAAACAGGCATGATTCTGTCATGGAGATCAGTTGATATGTGGATGGTCAATATGAATGAAATGCACTTTTTACTGAGCGTTCTAAGGAGGTTATATGTTTTCCCATATAAATACAATATCTTGATGATTTTCCTCTTTGTTTATGCAAATCTATTAAGACAAATAACAACTCTGACATCTGTCTGAGCAACACTGAACAACACCTGCCAAGGACCTGCTTCCATTGGAATTATGAGGCTAAGTAGCAGCCAGGTGCTCCTGATCAAATGCACTTGATTAAATGATCATCAGCAAGTGTGACCACTGTAAAGGTTTTGACAGTTTGCTGGTCTGGGCCATTCAGATGTGTTTTAATACACTGCCAGGGAGGAACTACATCAGAAAAGCAAGCAGGCAATTGTTGTGACAACTCTATCTTGGAAGGGTTAAAAGGTCAATTTGAAGTTCATCATACTACAGTGAGAAAGAAGTGGAAAACATTCAAGGCAGTTGCCATTCTTCCCAGGAGTGGATATCCCAGCAAATTAACCCCAAGGTCAGACCATGCAATGCTCAGAAAAATTGCCAAAAAAAAAAAAAACAGGTCTCAGTTAGCATGTTAAATGTTAAAGTTTGTTACAGTGCATTTAGAAAAAGACTGAACAAGTATGGCTTGTTTAGAGGGGTTGCCAGGAAAAAGCCTCTTCTCTCTAAACAGAACATGGCAGCGCAGCTTAAGTTTCCAAAGTTGCATCTGAACAAACTAATGGAACAATGTCCTTTGGACAGATGAGACCAAAAACTCCTCCGTACACCGAGGTATTCTAGAGTCAAATATGAGAACATCTGTCCAACAGCTAAAGCATGGCCAAAATCGGGTCATGCAGAAGGACAATGCTGAAAAAGAATCAAGGTGTTGCAATGGTTCAGTCCATGTGCCGACCTCAACTCGACTGAAAATGCTGTGGTGGGACCTTAATAGAGCTGTGCATAAACGAATGATCGCAAACCTCAATGAACTGTAAAGAAGAGTTGGCCCAAATTCCTCCACAACGGTGTGAGAACCTGATAAAGTCATACAGAAAATGATAACTTCAAGTTATTGCTTCTAAAGGTGGTTCTACTAGTACTGAATCATGTGGTGTGCTTAGTTTTTCGCACACTGCTTCTGCATATTGGTTTAGGTTTTGTTAAATAAATAATGACACAGTCAAATACATCATGTGCTGCTGTTCATCTCAGGCTGCATTTACCTGATTAAGACCCAGTAAGGGTAGATCATTTTTTTATTATGACCTCTTATGTAAAACCTTATACAGAAACTACAGAAGCTATAAGGTTACACTGGTTTATGTTTCTTTCACCATGATTATACTGTCACCAGGGGGCCGCATCAAAAAAATGTGATGTGTGTTCTACCTCAACCCAGTACTGCAACAAAACGTGTAACAGACCCCCGATCGTTCACTTGCTAAGTAAATGTGTTAACCACTACTCCACTAAAGGAACTAGTTTTATAACCAGTGAACAGTTAACCTAGAAGCACAGCATCGTTACACAACATGCAATGTGCTGTGTTTGGAGGACTTCACACAAAAGAGTGTTTGCACTGGTTGAAATCGTGTAATTCTTCTCTCTGTGTAGTCAAAGCGCTACGCAAACTGATGCAGAACCATAACCTGAAATCCAACTTGATATAGTAGAGGGTGACTCAGACAGATTTCTTCACTACAATGTTCCTTTTTCTACTCTGCACAAAACATTCATGAATGCTGCCTCTTCACCATATTTCCACTTCACCAGATAGACCAGAACCTAAAGCACGAAACAAGCAGCGGTGTCAGGATTGTGCATCACCACAAAGTTTTTGGGTCGAGTGTAGCAGAGGGCCCTTGTTGCTCACCTATCGACCACAATTGTGGATGGTGAAAATGGCGCACAGTAGTAGAGTGTCTGGACAGACAAATTCTTTCTAAAGTATTAAAAAATCAGAATTTCAGAAGTGCACTCAGAACCTACAATTAATGAAAAAAAAACCTTAATGAGTGTCAGCTTTTGTTTTAATCCTAGCTTTATTTTCTTGACATGGATATATGTTTTACTTTCTTTCTAAATTTGATAGGGATTTCCGTTGAAATGTTTTAAAATTGAAAGCACAGTAGAATTTGCATCTCTAATTGATCTTTACCGGCGGCGCTTGTTTTCAGAGATTTATTTCTACTCAGCTCAGTGGAAGCCTGAAATGAAGTACACCTACAGTAAATGAGATGAGGAGCTGTCAATGTTTAAGCCCCCTCATCACTTGATTGAGGAAACATAATCCGGGTTAGCATTTTGTTGACCATCCTCCTCCTACACGCACATACGCACATGTGCCCATATGCACGCTCACACAATAGACCACACATACTCCTACAATCTAGAGCTGTCTGATTAGGATTAGTGATTGAAAGACCGAGGCGTGGGAACCATTTCCTCTCCCAGTGTTTTAATGCTGAAATCAGGTCTCCTGAGGGAAATGACAGTGCAGTTCAAAGAATGATTGCTTTTGAAACAAAGGATGTGCAGCTCATGGATCCGCAGTAGGTTGTTCCTTGAGCTATCGCGGGCTGGAGGTGAACGTGTCTGCGCCTCAAAGAGTTTCACACAGCAGTGTTTGTCTACACTAATCCTAATTATAGCTGTGCTGTATCTGAGTGGGCTGTTGAGTGCACTATAAGGTAACCATTGTTCTTTTCTTTATTTTAATTTACAAACCCATTTCCAAAAGTGTTGGGAGGTGATGTAAACTACAATGATTTGCAAGCCCATATTTTACTCACAATAGAACATAGAAAACATATTAAATGTTTTCTAAACACGGCCCTGAGCGACATATCTCAGGGTCATGTTCACCGCTGTCTAGTATCCCCCCTTCTTCTAGCAACAGTCTGTTATTGTCTGGGAACTAAGGAGACCAGCCGCCAGACTTTTGGGAGAGGAATGCTGTCCCATTATTCTCTGATATAGGATTCTAGCTGCTCAGCGGTCCTCGATCTTCTTTGTTGTATTTTTTGTTTCACAAATGTTTTCACCCAGACTCTTCTACTATGAAGCCATGCTGGTGCAAGTATGTAGTTTAGCATGCAGTATATGGTTTAGTATTGTCTTGCTGAAATGTGCAAGGCCTTCTCTAAAAAAATACCTCTTCTGGATGTGAGAATACCTTTCAACACTGAAGCTTTTCAGATGTGCAAGCTGCCAATTCCACAGGGACTAATCCACCCCCCCACCCCCCCCACCCCCCCCGTACCATCAGAGATGCAGGCTTTTAAACTGAGTGCTGGTGATGGTCCCTCTCCACTTTAGTCCTGAGGTCCATGTTTTTCAAAAATAATTTCAAATTTTGATTTTGACTGAATCTGACCATAGAGCATTTTTCCATTTTGCCTCAGTCCAATGATTTCCATGGCAGAATCACGCCCGTTGTTTAATGCAGTGCAGCGCGAGGCCTGGAGAAGATCACAGACATTCAATATAGATTTTCTGCCGTGTCCCTCACACACAAATATTTGTGTTTCACACAGTGTCCCCACATTTCCGGAACTGGGTTTGTCCAAAAAGCTATATTACAATAGAGGATGTGTAAGAACCTCGAATGAGATGCTGATTGTTGTGAGTCTAAGTTGTCATATCCCGGAGTTTTATCTGTAACAAAGTGATGTTGTTCTTTGGTAATGAGGGAGTCCTCGAACTGTCTCAATCTCTTCTCTGAACTTTCTTTTCTCTTTCTCCTGATAATTTCCAGAAGGCTTCAAACAGTCTAGGCTTTGCACTTACCATTCACTGCCACCTTGTTTAAACCATAACCCATATACTGTAAATGTGTCACTCTGTAGCCATAATAAAAGCCCTCTGCTAATTTCCCCCAGCATGGTTTCTGTTTCTTCCCTCTGCAATCTCTGCTCTTAAGATAGGTTTCCTGTGATGCTCCCACTGTTCTTTGCTTGTTGCCATGTGTACCGGTCCAACATGGCAAGTGCAAGCTGTGATACATCTTCCCACACAGTGTCAGCGAGTAAATGAAATGGAATGAAATTCTTCACATACCTTTCTGGATATATAACATCTTGTTAATTTGACAAATCTTTGCTCGTTCCTATTTGTCTGACTGATTTGAGTGTTTGTTTTGATCTATTTTCAGGTCACTTTGATCCTTTTTTTTTGCTTCAGGTTAAAAGGAATAGAAATTTGTTCTACTGCTGACTTTGTTACCCAAAAGTCTTTATAAGCGCAATTGACTGTAACTCTAAAATAAAGTAAAGGTGAAAGCTAAAATTCTTAAAAACTGCAGCAAATAATTTGTAACCACTGCTATGTCTGGTTTCGTGTTTTTTTTTTTTTCTTTTCTTTCTGTTGGCCTTGATATTGATTTTTGCAGAGTTGCTTTTCAATTACTGGCTCTTGTTTACCTTTGAAAAGTCTTTTTTTTTTTCCAACTGAGGAAAAAAGAAAGGGAGAAAACCCAAACAGCAACTTCAGTATAATGCGTGTAAGCTTCTTTCTGTCTTGGCTTGTCACTTAGAAACAAGCTGAGAAATGAAATGCAAGGAAAACTGAGGAGTGGAGGGGGGGGGGGTGGAAACTGGGCCAGGGACACCAGAGAGAACAGATCAAGACAGATATGGCAAAAGAAGGGGGG
>JAVDPK010001276.1:200937-213032 GCA_034780415.1 Cichlasoma orientale | reverse complement strand
CCCCCCCCCCCCCCCCCCCCCCCCCCCCCCCCCCCCCCCCCCCCCCCCCCCCCCCCCCCCCCCCCCCCCCCCTTCAGAACAAGGGTATTTGCCTGTTTTAAGTCAATCAGTATCAAGAAGATAGCAGAGAAACAGGGAAAGCCTCTCTCAAGTGTGACCTATTGATCACACCTCGCAGCGCATCCCCCGGTGGAGCTTAGATGACCAGTTTAGACAGCACGAGAGGATAAGAGCTGAGACACAGAGGATTTTCCAGCGGCAGATAGCGTGAATCACTGGGGAGAACGTGACGACAGCTATGACTTGTTTTTACGGTGGTAACTAGTCACGAGAGTCCAAAGCACTGAAGGGTGTTCAGAGAAGAAGAAGAAGAAGAAGGGAACGAATGTGCATCCCCCAGTACTCGTGCAGGCAGCCCAGCAGAAAACTGGCAGACTTTTAAAGGAGGTAACAGTGGACAGAAAGATGAGGACGAGAGATTTTCCCGTGTGGCGCTGCACATCTGCTGTCAGCTTCATTAGTGTTAATGACATGTATATATGCAGCAGTATCTGTGCAGCTATATGTTCCAGGTTCACAAATTACCTTTCAGCATATGACAGTTAAGGTTACAGAATTCCATCATATGGCTACTGAATATTAATTCTGTCTTCTGTACTGTGTTTTATGTTGGCTGAGGCACATAATGTATTGGCACTATACTGTAGCTTGTCTCTGGTTTATTACACCAAGGGCAGTGTCACACCAGAGCATGTAATAGACACACCGGTCCACCGCGTGGATGTCACGCTTTGACTGTGCTAGGCGTGAAATGGACATGCAACAAGTTGCTTCCAGCTTTTTCTTGATTCTCAGTCATTTCAATGATACTACAGTACCAAGATTATTTATGAAAAAGAAAAAACATGACAGTGGGTGAAGGGAGGCCAAATCTAAATGCATATCAACCATCTTGCTTGTTGGCTTTAAATAAAGCAGGACCCCCTGCTGGTGCTGCAACATAAACAATGCATGCGTGCCCACACCTAGGGCAGACGGAGCATGATATCCACATGGTGGACCAGTGTATCTATTACATGGGCCATTATATTGGGTCACACTGTCACAGAGCCGTGTGGCAGACCAGTGACCAGTGACCTGCCCCTCTTGGCCTATGGGATATGCTCCAGCCACTCCCTGCAACTCAGAATTGGATAAGCAGAACATGGATGGATGGATTAATGGCAACTAGTTTGGATATGATAATAATTAATCAGTAGAATTAAGAGTTAAGACAGTGATCAGGCACAACACCAAACTTTGTGCTTGAAAGTTGTTCAATCCAGTTCCATCTTATTTGCTGTACCTCCAGTTATTTTGTAAGTAAAGGACCCTGCAATGTTGGAGAGAGAAGCCCAATTAAATGACAGTCTCCTAAGAGAAAGCACTTGAAGATGGCTCCCTTTTAAAGAGTTGGAGTGATATTTTATGATAAAATTATGTGAATTATAGGATATCCTCCGATAGTCAACCAATGTTGTAATCACCCAGTGTTGGTCTTTTTTTTTTCTTCTTCTTCTTCTTTTTTTACACAAGGAAAAAAGATCGAACACATCAAAAGAAAGTCCCCATGGTTGGTAATTAACTAAGGAGTTCAAACTGTGACCTCTCATGAGGGAACATCTCCAAGCAGGCAGCATGCAAACTCTGATGGGACCTCAAATAAGGTCTCCCATGTGTAAGTGGCCTCTCACTCTAACTGCTTGTTGCACACATATAGTATCATTACCACATTTGCGGGGGTGGTTTACTTTTCAGTGCACGGTGGTACTAGAGAAATACTTATATGGGGCACAGTGTTAACAATGTTATTTACAATATTCTGTCACAGCCCTGAAACTCATTTCATTTTCTGATGTCCCCAAGAATACAAAATTAAATTACAACTACTAAGTGACGAGGAACTTCACTGGTTGGTGGCAGCTCTACAAATAAATACTGTGACATAAATAAATAAATAATGCCAGTTTACATAACACCTACTTGATCTAATGTACCTATATACAAACACATTAGTCTGCATACTGCGGCGATTCCTTCGCAGTCTCACAGTCCTTTCCAACGCACTCACAAACACATGCAAAACATATATCCACTGGCATTTTTTAGAAACGACTGGGGCACCAGTCCTGCCCAGAAACCTTTGTATTTTCACCCAAATGTTGCATCAAATTTGAGCTCTTTTTCAGATTAAAACTAATATAGGAGTTAAGCCACTGTTCTCTACCAAATCCAAGTTGATACGCTGGCTTTCAGAACATCACATCAACAACACAAAATAAATACAATCCAAGTTCATTTTTCTTTTTAGCAGAGCTAAAATCCGGCAAAACAAATGGGAGCCTCGAAACAGGTAACGCGCTTATTTCCTGTATTGTAGGTTCCCAGTGCTCCGTTCAGTTTTGAAACCTGATCGCCCCGACACTCACAGCTCCTGCTTTTATTGTGTGACAAAAACTCCTTTGAAACTGTGACAAACTGTGTTAACTCTGTGTCTTATCTGTCTGAAACTCTCCTCTTCTTCGCTCCTCCGGCAGCTCTTTTGATATCTCATCTGTCTGTCACACTGCTCATCTCATCTCCTCTCCTGTTCTCTTCTTCTCTCTCCTGTCATGTTCACTCTATGATGGTGAGATCATAAACACCCCCCCCCCCCCAAGTTCATTTTATAGACGAATCTGGCGACCACTTTGTGCGTTCCAGCTATTGCTGTGCTGACAGGTCACAGCACTGACAGTGTCTGCTGGTGCATGCTGACAGCAACAGCAGCAATGGTCGCTGGACTGATGATATTAGGGAGTGACTGATAAAGGTGCCAAATATGGAGTGTGGTGCATTCAGTTATTTTCCAGAGTTGAATTTCCAACTAGTGTTGAATCAAGAGACTGTAAATAAAAGATAAACTTAGTCACTGTGACTATTGGACAGTACTGTAGATACCTGCTAATTAGTGGTAATACACTAATGCAATACAATTATCCACAATAAGCCATATTATTTGTCTGATTATTCTATTAAAGATGCTCCAAAAGGTACCAACATTACAAAAACAGCTGAGGTAATCGCAATTTATCATCGTGAGCATGCCCTGCTTTATCCTCCTTGTTGACTCTAAAGGGGACAATCATTTACTAAATTTATTCAACAATATTTTTAACTAGGGATTGAGCCTATAAAGTTATCATATATATCTTATATATAAGTTACTGTGGTGACATAAAAATAATAACTCATGCATACAGTTGTTACATTTGCTTTTTGTAACATGTTCTAAACATAATTAAAGTTGGCTATTTTAGCGTGGGAGGCTGTGGGGAATAACTTGTTTTTGGAGCCATTATAGTTTGCTTTGGTTGGACTAGCTGAGAACTGCACTCTGCCCTCTCTTTCCTGGATGCCACCGTCAAAGCTTTACATACAAAGTAAAGATAAGAGTAGAAAAACAGTTTCAAATAAAAATGTGCATTTTGTAGGAAAACACAACCACAGTAATGGCAACTGCTTAACTTTCATTATATTCCCAGATTCCTGTAGACCAACAGGAATCTACAAAAAAATGTTTCGCCTGCTACTGGGAGCTTCGGACCAGATCTTTATCTATTTTTTAACACTATTTCAAATATGACACCAGATTTAAGCTTGCAAGTCAATTTTTGTTTGGTTTTTTTGTTTGTTTGTTTCTTTTTTTGTCATTTGCATTTTGATATATATCAACACACTGTCTGGAATTTTAATTTCCCACCAAAATTGTTTTCATGTCTTTATTCTGAAAACAATCCAGAGGACAATAACAGAGACGTATTAAAGTATATTTCCATCAGCCTGTCAGGTCGTAACAGCATCAGAGCTGCCGGTCTATAGTAACGTGAACAAATTGGCAGCAGGATCTTTGAATGATTTCTTGCGAACGATGACGGCATGAAAGCTGTGGAATCACTGTGTTCATGTCAAACTGTTGGACAGCTGATGCCTTCCGCCTTCTGCTTCCAGGTAACAAATAACATACCTGCACAGAGCTTCCTGATTGGCAGAGCTCACTGAATATTTTGACTGATTAACTCAAAATTTTGAGTTATTTTCTCAAAATTTTGAGTTATTGAAATTTCAACTTATTAACTGGAAATTTGGAGTAATAGATTGCATTTTTTCTGAGCTCCCATAAATAACAGCTCACAAAAACAAAAACAATAATCCTCTTAGAATTGTTATTTATGAGGAGATCTATTGAAATACCAGATTTCATAAATGTGGTGTTGTGTGAACCCCTGAGCTAGTCTAGCCGGATAGCCGTCCACGGCCTTGAATGAAGTCTTGCCTTGAATTGAAATGAAATAGGTACCATGATGGTTACTGTAACTGTAACGGGTGCTCGCGCTCTCTCTCTCTCTCTCTCTCTGTATCTCTCTACCCTTCATTTTAATTAGATTTCATAGCACTGAAACAGATTTTAAGCCACCATTTCCATAATACTATAAAACTAAATCTAATTACATGTCACACCTTCTGCATTAACTGCCTTTTAACTGAAAAGGTGAGATGAGTGGGCAGCAGCTGATTTTGAGGGTCAATGTATTCCCATCTTAATAACCTGTGTCAAGCATCATATCAGGCACAGTAGCACAAGCTTACCCTCTTCACTTGGCTCATGAAAAAGCTGAATGAACGTGCTCTTAGCAATTCCACTCAGTTACACAGTTACCCTTGTTCAAGTGTGTGTATCATAAATCCCTGAAGCAACTGTGACATTTATATAGTGACTGCAATTACCGAATCATTATACCGCTGCTCCCCAGTGGTGGAAGAAACAATAGCATGACCTGGTCTCTGCTTCCCAGTAGCATCTTAAGCCTAAAATGATCTAAGACCATCAGCTAAGATCATCTCAGACTTCAAATGTTTTGGGAAAGAGGGCCCCGCCCGGCACAGGGGGGGCATCAGAGCACCAGCTCGCTTGAAGGGCTCGTGCGGCGCTCTTTTGTGCGTTTTAAAAGCCGTCGAGCCGTCTGAACAATATCTGTGGAATCAGGAAAACTGGGCATGTTTCATCTGGGTACGAGCTACTGTGGGCAGACTCGGAATTTCAAATTTTTCAAATTTTCTTGACTGCCTGTAAAAACGTGTACATGTGATTCTTTATCTATTTCACTGGAACCTCAAAGAATCTTTTTCAATGTAACTTTAGTTTTACCTTTTGAGATGGAAAAACATTTTTAGAGTGATTGCCTCTTTTATCATTTTATAACCCTTAATGCTTTATTCCTGCCCCCCCCCCCCAACACTTTCTGCACACATGACAGCATACTGGATGGATGGAAATTTATGCAAATGCTCGGTGATTCATATATGATGTGAGACGTGCACTCATATCAATTTCCATACTCACTGCGGTTATATTTGTGTGTTCATTAGGTTGAGGGCAATCTTGTGCATTTCTCATTTCTGTAAGATCACATTCCCAGCAGTTGCATCATAAACGTGGATGGAGCTCATCATACTAACATGCATCCTTTCTATGTTTTTTTAGTTTGTTTTTTTTTCTCTTTTTTGATCTGAAGACTTCTTGTCCTTGATTCACTTTCTGTAAAAATGCCATACATATTTTGAACTGAATGCACTCACACAGATAATCTTTTTTTTATGCTCAAAATCACAAATAATTAAATTCAAATTAGATCATTTTCTGTAAAATTAGGTTACATTATGTACTTTCTACAGCGGTGATACTGCAGCTTCTGGATGGCAATCACAGACTGTAAAAGGGAGGGAAAAAAAGGAAGTAGTCATTCTGATGCCACCCTGATGTCACCCGCTGGTTAGTGAAGTCTCATTGTAAACTATCACCTTTGCCACCTTGACCTGGCAAGCAAAGGGGTGGATATGGCTGAGAAACCGAAGGATGCAGCGCACGTTTGGCAAAGCGTAACCTGCTTTATTCTTCTTTTTGACTCATCGGGAACATAATTTAGACAATATCACCTTGTACTCAGTAAGACTTGAAACCAGAAACTGAGGTCGTAAACTTACCGTGCAAGTGTTTAATAAGATCATAGATAAGAGAAAAAAAAGAGTTGTTTTCCTGCAGACTTTTAGACGATTGAATGTCCTTTTGCAACCACATGAGTCACCCCCCGCTGGATATCAGAATGAGTCCAGACATGAGGCACTAAAGCAGTGGTTGTATCTTTAAGACCAGGAAGCTATAAATCCATTTTGTACACTTTAAAATGGCAATAGATTAGACAGATGCTACCATTTGAAGGAACCCCCCGTGCAAACTGTTAAAGCTGGTCTGGCCCAAACAGCTGGCTTTAGTCATTTCATCATAACAAGCCACAACAACTGGCAAGAGATGATGATGAGTCCAGAAATTATCATCAAACATTGGCAACCTGTTGACAAAAGAAAGTCATTTCAAATAGCTATTAATGAGAGCGGGAAAAAGAGAAAGGGGCACTGAGAGTGAGCAATGAGAAAAAAAAAGTAAGAGCTGAACCAGCATTTCATTCATCTAATATGTTTGCTTTGAGAGTGTTGATGGAGAAGGAGAGCGAAGGTCAGAGAGAGCTTCAATGTGTGGCTCCAGAGAAAGCATACAATACGGTGCCAAGAGAGAAACTGTGGTACTGCATGAGGAAGTCGGGAGTGAGTATGTGATGGTGGTGCAGGACGTGTATGACGATGAGACTGTGGTGAGGTGTGCAGTAGGAGTGACAGATGGGCTCAAAGTGGGGTGGGATTACATCGGGGATCTGCTCTGAGCTCCTTCTTGTTTGCAGTAGTGATGGACAGGCTGACAGTTGAGGTCAGACAGGATTCTCTGTGGACTATGATGTTTGCAGACGACATTGTGAACTGTGGCGAGAGAAGAGAGCAGGTGGAAGAGAGTCTGGAGAGGTGGAGGTATGCACTGGAGAGAAGAGGAATGAAAGTCAGTAGAAGCAAGAAAGAACACATGTGTTAATGAAAGGGAGACAGGTGGGAAGGCGACCATGCAAGGAATAGAGATAGTGAAAGTGGATGAGTTTAAGTGAAGAAGAGAGTGCAGGGAGAGGGTGGAGTGGGTGGAGAAGAGTGTCAGGGTGATTTGTGCCAGAAGGATAGCAGCAAGAGTGAAAGGGAAGGTTTACAAGATGCTAGTGAGATCTGGTATGATGTATGGTTTGGAGATGGTGGCACTGACAAAAAAGACAGGAGGCCAAGCTGGAGGTGGCAGAGTTGAAGATGCTAAGATCTTCAGTGAGAGCAACCAGGATGGACAAGATTAGAAATGAGTACATCAGAGGGACAGCTCAGGTTGAGCGGTTTGGGGACAAAGTCAGAGAGGCAAGGCTGAGATGGTTTGGACATGTGCAGAGGAGGGATAGTGGATATACTGGACAAAGGATGTAGAAGATGGAGCTGCCAGGCAGGAGGAAAAGAGGAAGCCCACAGAGGAGGTTCATGGATGTAGTGAAGGAGGACATGCAGAGGAGAGGAGGAGGATGCCAGGGATAAGGTGAGATGGAGGCAGATGATCCACTGTGGTGACCCATAAAGGGAGCAGCAGAAAGAAGAAGAATTTCCTTTATTCTCTTACTGGTCTTTAGCATGAAAATCCCGTCTCCAGTTTTACCTGAAATCAACAGTGTCAGTGCCCCATCTGCCCAGCCAAGAAAAAAATTTCACCATCTCCATCACCTCTGTCCTACACGGGCCTACCGTATCAATGTCTGAGCTTTATTACATTTTATTAACTGTTTTATGTTACATCAGCTTGCATAGAGTGGCAGCATATTACTTTTTAGTTTTTTTTAAGGATTTCAGATATTGTGTCCTGATTTGAAACTTGAACAATGATAACAATGTTGTTTCTTTTATATTTACAAAATTCTTATTCATCGTGTCTTTATTACAATTGTTTAATATTCTGTTTCATTACAAAAATGATGTTGATATATGAGATCTTGTTGCGGTAAATGGCAAATGTGAACTGTGAATGCCTTGCTTGTAATAGAGATTAACAGGGCACAGGGTTGAAAATGGAGCAAGAAGGAAAGGGCAGGAAAAGAGCTCAACGACTGCTCTCTGCACCTCAGGGGTTAAACTGGAGCAACACACCATGACTGAGAAAATGAAAATACACTTTACACACTGTAGCTCTGTAACAGCCCTGGATCGTTGCACTCCTTTCTCCAAGCCCAGCAAACTCTGTTTTGATTCCGTATGCAAATCGTTCCGTGCAAGCCTCTAACCGGCACTGGTACCTGCAATTCCTGCCATGTTAACCACTCCTTCTTTGCATGATGTATGTTGCTTGTTATCATCGTATTTTGGATCGACTCAATTTTCTGAATGGAGAGATACCATTAGAGGTATACATTTATAAAAAAGGTGTAATACCCTTTTAATGTGGTGAGCACAGAAGAGGAACAGATTAATCTGAGCTGTTAAATAGTTCACCTCTGCAGCGATACGCGCTATAACACGATCATAACACTAAAATATGCTTTTATACATGATAGGAATCCTTTAAAAAAATACTAACAAAAGAGATATGAATCACACAGAGAAGGGCTGCTTTATTGCCAACAATTTCATGGGAATAACCTGGGATCTGTGTGTAGCAGCTGCCCAGTCAGATGTGTGGAGTAAAACAGGACATTTTTTACTGTGACAATTTTATTAATAAAGTGGCCGCTGCTGTCACCTGTGTAAATGTGCACGTGCCTCTCAATTTCATGAAGCGCTTCTCCTTCCTGCTGCGGGGAAATCTCACACAGGCAGCTGTCGGTAACAAACACACTGCAAATTCCTGAATTACATTTACTGACACCTGAAGATTATTATTGTGAGTCACACATTAAAGCAACATACTCGAGATTTGCTTGAGTCAAATAAATAGCTGTATGTAGACATTTCAGTGTGTTGAGGAATTTAAAGGAGAGGTTTAAAAAGCCAAAATACATTAAATCTGATTTGTGATGCTGGAGGGCTGCATGCGCGCGCTTCTGCTGACAAAACGGAAGCTTTTGAACGCTTCTCAGTTTTCACTGTTGGTGCAAGAATGTGATAGCAAGCCTGAAACAAGGTGCTCTCCCCTTTCCACAGATGCTGTATGTGAAGATGAAAACGTAAGGGCTTACAAGCATCAGCTACAAAATGGGATGGAAAACAGGAAGGAACAGGAAGTATTTAGAGTGACTATTAAAAGTTTGCTTTGGCAGGGATGTAAAAGATTATCCAAGGCAATCCAAGAGAAAGTTTTTAGTGTTCATTTGGCTTACCTATAGAGTTTAGCAGGATATATGATACAGTGCTGTGCAAAGGTCTCGAGGTATCCCTCATTTCTTTCTATTCTGCTTCCAAAGAGCCGGACTTTTTTGCATTTTTTTAAAGTGGTCTGGAGCAAAACCTCTCCAGGATTTCTGAAGCTCTTTCAGAGTTTTTCTTTGGGCATTGGCTGCTTTTTCACTCATTTTTAGTCCAGTCCTGATTTTTTTCCTTTGCTTGAATGTTTGTTAAGTAACTTAATATTGATCGATGAATCATTCATATGTGAAAAAAGCACCTAACTCAATGTGTATCTACACATAACAGACAACTTAGCAAATAACCTCTTTTAAATTGCATCTTTAGGCAGTTTGTTACTAGCAGCCTGTTGCAAAAACATATAACTTCTTCCCATTTCTGTAGTTGAATCCATGAAAAATGCCAACAATAACACAGTTTGACAGGCATAAAATTGTATTTTGCACCAATAAAGTGATTTCCAAAGAGCTAATAGCAGAAAACTTGGAATATCTCAGCACAGTGTGAAAATTAAGAATTTGAAACTGGACAACGGGAGGAGAAAGAAGAAGTGGCAGACATAAACACCCACCGACAGCAGTTGCCAGCAAAGACCTGATACAGGACCTGAGAGATGCATCTTAACCTTCAGTTGATCCATCTACTGTTCACTGAAGCCCCATAAGAAACAGTCTCAGTGGAAGGGTGGCTGTCAAGAAGCCATTCTTAAGGAAGGGAAACAGTGAGAAAAGGCTCAGATCTGCCACATTACGCAACAACTGGACTGAAAAACAGGTCTGACGGAGTGATGGATCCAAATGTGAAATTTTTGGTTCAAATTGTTGTGAATATGTTTGGAGGAAAACAGGCGAGAGTCTGTAAAATATTGTGGACTCTCTCTCATGGTTGGCGGTTCAGCCAGTGGTTTTGGAGATCTTGTGAAAATTGATGAAATTATGAACACAGAAGAGTACCATAAGGTTTTTATCCACCATACAATACCATCTGAAAAGCATCTGATTGGCAAAGGTATCTTTTTTTTTCAATATGACAATGATCCCAAACACACTGTCAGTGTAGTAAAAGCATATCTGGATAGAAAAACACACACACTGGAACAGTATCAGTCATGGATTGGCCTCCCTAGAGCCCAAACCCCAAACTATTGAAGCAGTGTGGGATCATCATGACAGAACAGAACAAAAGGCAGCCAACATCCAAAGAAGAGCTTTAAATGTCCTTCAGGAAGCCTGGAGAACTATTCCTGAAGACTATTTAAAGGAATTAGATGAAAGCTGCCTCAGAGGGTTCAGGCTGTGTTGAAGAATAAAGGTGGTCACACCAAATATTGACTTTCAAGCTCATTAGAACTGTACAAACTTTATTTTTGCCTTATATGCTGTAGTTTCATGTATGTTTGCACATGTTTCAACATATCACTGCACCCATTTCCCATCTTCCTATAAATTATGAAGAAATAAGGGGTTGCTCAAGACTTAGACACAACTGTGTATGCACATGCAGCCCACAAGTGAATCCAATACGTGCTGAGTTTAGGAGGGTATATCAGCAGGCCCAAAAGAAACTGCGGTTGTTTGTCATTTGCTGTTCACAGGATGTTGTGATGAATCAGATTTTCTTAAAATGGAAAACAGTGGTCATTTAAAAAGAGCCATTTCCATGCAACCCCTGCTGATTTCTGAACTGAAGAGGAAAATCAGTTTAACTCAGAAAAACAGGATGTTACTAAATGTGACCGGAATGAACAACATATCTTCTGTCTGGACTCTAATTACACTTTCAAAAACTTCCTCTCCTCAAACTCCCCCAAAAAGAGCATCACAAATCTCATCATCTCATTACACGGCCAGTACATCAGTGCAATTTGAAACCTTTACGTTGTTTATTTGTTTAGTAGGTGCAGAAGCAATGGAAGACCAAAGAGTTGTGCTGCTCATTTTTGACACTCCAAAATCTCACTTCATCAAAGTACACAGATGAAAGCGGCCAGCTGTCTTTCTCACCATTCGGAATAGGTTGCTTCTCAACAGCTCACTTCAGCGGTAAATAACAGTAGTTGAGTAGTTTCATAAATAGATTTTCTTAAATTTTATATCCCATTAAGATTTATTGATGTTGAGTGGGAACATCTGTGTCTGGCAGATGGCAGGTTTTAATTCTGTGTGCGAAACATAAATGTTGTGATGTGTTCTCAGTACGGCATGAGTGCTCGACCTTGAAGCGCAAACTCTCTGACTGACTGTCGAGATGCGCATCACGTGGATTCCTGCGAGGCCCTGAGGTCTTTATTGGAATGTGAGATCATGCTCAGTTAAGAGTGTCAGCTTCATCATAACTTCAGGCTTGAGTTCTCATGCAGTAAATCAGTGAATCATGCATTGAACCCCGAAGTGATCAATGCAGGTCGCATCACGATGGGTACTATCTTGCCCTGCACATAAAACAGCACAGAAGATAAACTACACATGACTTAACCTAATTACTATAAATGTAACTTTTTTATTAATCTGTTCTGACATTATTTTGACTTCCTCAAATTTATTTCTAAGGCGTCTGGTGAAGAAGTCCCTTATCGCTAAAAATGATAGTTGTTGGCAAGTTTATGACTCTATCTCACACACAGCTCTTTCATGCACGGTGCTTTGTGCTGCGTGGTAATTCATGTGAAAGGAAACAGGGATTGTGTGCGAAACAGTTGGTGATCTAGTAGAATAGTGTGTGTGTGTGTGTGTGTGTGTGTGTGTGTGTGTGTGTGTGGGTGTGTGTGT
>JAVDPK010001276.1:187270-199779 GCA_034780415.1 Cichlasoma orientale | reverse complement strand
AACAGGGAATAGAGAAAACTGAACAGACTGAAAAATATGACCCAAAAAGAATATAAAGATATCTACGCAGCACCGGGTGAGAATACATTTAAATTTTCTGCACTGCTAGACACTCAAAGTACACAAAAAAATATATATATATATTCAAGGGCTAAAAAAGGGGATTTTGCATGATATGTCCCCTTTAAATCACCTTTCTTCCCCATTCTGATGCTCAGATTGAATTTCAGCAGGTCATCTGAATACAGAGTTGCTGCTTTGTGATTGGCTGATTAGATATACAGTACCAGTCAAAAGTTTGAACACACTCACCCATTCATATGAGTGTGTGTCCAAACTTTTGGCTGGTACTGTAATAGCAGTTGGTTGAACAGGTGTACCTACTGTGGCTGCTGAGTGTATATAAGAAACTACAATTTTATAAGAATTAAGATCAATAAAAGAACTGGGCAATTTAGTTTACAAGAAACACAATATGGTCCTCTGTTACTTTTTAAATTTCACTTAAATAATGCAATATTTAACAGTAACCATGTGAATCTAACAGTGATCTATTCCACTGCTTCATTACAGTTCTAATTGATATGATCAAGGGGCCACAACACAAACCTGAGGTGTAAAACATCCTGGGCTGTGCATTTTTACTCCAATAGTGGAGGCTGGGAGTCAAAGCTATTTATCAGTGAGGCAAGATAATCTTAGTGTGCGTGCCTGCCTCCACTGATGTTTTGATTGGTGTCACATTGGATTGTGCAAGTTCCTGAAAGGTTAGAAGCAGTGACGTCAGAAGAGTCAGTAGGATAATCTCAGTTATTATGTTTGAAAGCCCATTTTCACATAATCTTTTGTTCTGAGCATATTTATAACTGGGAGGCATCAGTCGGATCCATGTCCATGAGCTCATTCAAAACTGCTTAGACTCGTAAAACTGCCAACCCCGTGGAGTCACCCATCATCAAAAACAGGTATTTTGTAGCTGTGAATAAAAGCCACAAGACTCAGAATTATACCTTTATAATAATCAAGATGAAACAAACAACAAAAAAAAACATGGTAAAAAATTACTGGGACAAAATGGATACAAATATATTGCAAATACACTGCAGCTCAAGTACAAGACAAGTACAGCCTGTAGAAAAAAAATCAAGACTGCAAAGCATTAATGGTGATGAATGAGACTAATGTGGCTTCATATACATTCATCACTGTCCCTGTAGTCAGAATGTCAAGGATACCTCATGAGTTCGACACAATGATAATGACTTTGTGCACTTTAAAGGAATAAAAGTGGCAAAGTTTCAATCTGTATACAAGCAATGACCCCAAAGCAAAAACAAATTAAAGAATTTTTTTAAAATTAAAATCTTTATTACACACAATAGCCCTGTTGGCAGCAGTTGCACAGTGTGCAATAACTTGTTTGTTTTGTTTATTTCTAAGAACGGTTGCTGCACAAATTTATTTTTAAAACCTTTTATTTTTTTCTGGCTCCCTTCTTCATGTCGATGCATTCTGCCGTGATATAAATGCTGGATCATGTCCTTTGTAGAGAGCATGTTTTGGGGCACTTGTTATCCTGAGAAGATTTAAAGCAATAGAAATTGTTTTCTACCCTTGGTTTGCTACATGCTTCATCACATTTTCATAATGATGTTGTCCTGACATACAGTGTGACTTACAAATACAGCATATAAGAGTTTGTACAATTCTAACCAGCCTGAACTCTCTGAGGCAGCTTTCTTCTCATTTCTTTAAGCAGTCTTCAGGAACAGTTCTCCAGACTTCGTGAAGGACATTCAAAGCTCTTCTTTGGATGTTGGCTGCCTTTTGTTCTGTTCTCTGTCAGGATGATCCCACACTGCTTCATTAATGTTGAGGTCCGGGCTCTGGGGAGGCCAATCCATGACTGATACTGTTCCACTGTGTGTTTTTCTATCCAGGTATGTTTTTACTGAATTTGGGATTATTGTCATGTTGAAAAATGAAGCCTTTGCCAATCAGGTGCTTTTCAGATGGTATTACATGGTGGATCAAAATCTGATGGTACTTTTCTGTGTTCATAACACCACTGGCTGAAATGCAGGCCCAAACCATGACAGAGCCTCCACCGTGTTTTACAGACAGCTGTAGGCACTCACTGTTGTACCGCTCTCCTGGCATCCCGTGTACTGACAACAACCCCTTCTTTAAAAATGGCTTCTTGACAGCCCCCCTTCCACTGAGATCATTTCTGATGAGGCTTCAGTGAACAGTAGATGTATCAACTGAATGACCAGATGCATCTCTCAGGTCCTGTGTCAGGTCTTGGCTGAATTTTTTTTCGTCTGAAAATGGTCCGATACAAGGAGTGGATTGAAAATGCGCAAAAAATCAGCCAGTGTCCAAAAGAATAACTCTGAAAAACCTTCAGAAATCCTGAAGAGTTATTGCCCAAGACAACTTAAAAAAAATTACAAGAAAATCTGGCTCCTTGAAAGCAAAATAGAAAGAAATGGGTTGTGCCTCGAGCCTTTTGCACAGCACTGATCTATTCAGAAATGCAGGACTACGGCTTTCTGATTATGGGTTATTGGGTGTAGACTGATTTGAAATCACAAAAGCATTGAATTATAACATGGAAATGGAAATGCAATAAAATGTGCAAAAATTGAAGGAGTCTGAATACTCTACATAAGGCACTGGCACCAGTCTAAATCCTTGTGCAGGCCCTTTACACATGATCAGTGTTAATTCATCACTGTTGTGTCTTTACAAATGGCCACATCAAAGCAAGGACAACTCTAGAGCAAGGAAAAGGGTCATGGGGACAAGGCCTCGGTGTCCTCCTCCTTTGACTTGTGGGCGTTCACTGGCGGCAACATTAAACACTGGCTGAGTAAATGCAGCCACAAAAGGAATGAAATTACAATATTAGTCTTACAAAAATGTGGAAAATTCAGAGGGGCTTTTTTTTTTTTTCATTAACTGTGGCATCTTAAAAGGTTACACCGGTGCAGTTAATGTGGCTTTAAAAAGAGAATGTGAGGAAAATGATTTTCATAAGGAGGTTATTTTTTGTCTTCCTTAAATTGTGGCTTTAATAATATCTTTTGTGAGCCATTAAATCTGAGACGAGCTCCAACAAAAAGTTCCATTTATGATTAGATAATGTGGAGTCTCTTTTTACCTAATTATGGCTATTTTTGATAACAACTGCTGCCAGTTATCTGCCAGATGAATTCAATTATGTTCAGTTGAATCAAGGTAATGGCAGCGCAAAGAATATTTTTATTAGAACCTTTATTTGGACAGAAAGGAGCACAATGAAAGCAATTTCTTTCTGTTTTTTTTTTTTTTTTTAGGGGGGCTTTCTCTACATGGTCAATCCAGCAGCATCTCCACTACACAGTTATTTTGCAATGGACTGACAACCGACAGTTAGCAGAGGTAGTCACACCACGACCTTGTCATTGTGGCTGTTAATGCTTAAGGTAACAGCTTGCCTGACTTTGATTTGTGAAGCAATGGAAAGTATTGCCTTTTATGGTTAGGTAGTAGAAGCACTAGAACCAGAATGAGAAATCGAGATGGACGCAAGGTCACAGTCGGGTAAAAGGGCTTATGTATTTGTTGATCTGTAATATTATTTCATGTGCACATGAGGAGCCGACTACCTCTGCTCGTAATCATCTCGAGCCTTGGTAAATATATTTAACCATAAGTAATATTACTAACTGAAATATGAGTACACTTAAACTGTTTTGATTTCCAATACAGGAGAAGCTGCTGCATGATCTCATCTTCCGTACTGTAAGTTGAGCAGCGTCCCTTCAGGCTGCGCTGATTTAGTCCTGCGAGGTGAGGATGGGTGACAAATGTACACAAATCTGTTTCAGTCAGTCACGCGCCGTTAGCATTCGGCCGAGCACGACTCCCAGAGTAAATATTCCTCTGCTGTTTTTGTTGTTACGTCACGCGTCCTCTCCATTGTGTGTTGTGAGGTTTTCCTTTCCAAACTGGCAGTTCAAATAAAGTCAAAATTAAACAGATGAATGTATTAATATCAATTCATGTCTGTTATTTATTATCTGTGTTCAAATTGAGCGGAACCTTTTTCCGAGGTCCAGCACGGACTACAAATAAGTGAGTTCAGCAGTGAGTGAAGGAGCTGGAGGACAAGAAGTCAAGCATGAGAGTAGTTATTCTAATTCGAGCTTTAATGAAAGGAAAACAAATTGCTTAGCGGGGAAACAAAGCCACTGGTTAAAAAGGACCCCGAAGCTAAATTTTTAATTTCCATCTTTGGAGAATGTGTTTAAATTGTGTGTGTGTGTGGGGGGGGGGGGGGGGTGATTTTTGAATGTTAGCTTAAAGTCTTCAGCATATATGGAGCTGATAAGGATTGAGTCCTGCTTTAACTTTTGTGACGCTTTA
Organism: Cichlasoma orientale; assembly: GCA_034780415.1. Lineage (NCBI taxonomy): Eukaryota > Metazoa > Chordata > Actinopteri > Cichliformes > Cichlidae > Cichlasoma > Cichlasoma orientale. Next base: position 195,366 of record JAVDPK010001276.1, on the reverse strand, counting down.
GCCTCGGTCCTCTTGTGCATTTCAAGCTCAGCTAATTATTATTTTGCCACCTTGCTTCTCTACACACTCCTCCACTCTCAACATGGAAATCACGCACTGCTTTAGTGCGGCGGCAATTTGCGATGCCACGCCATCCATCCTGAATGCACTTCATGACATTAGTTCCTTCTTTTTTATTTTTGGCCTGCTGGGAAACCCCAGGAGCTCATGACAAAACCAGTCTTGGAGAACCTGCAGACGTTGAGAGGCATGTAAAAACACTCTCCTTTCTTTCCCACTGCATTAGAGAGAAGTTGCAGGGAGGTCACGTCAGTATTTATCCTCTTCTGCGTTCAATTTGAGCCGGCTTGACTGATAATAATTCTACTGAACTTTGGTTGTAACATTTGGGTGACATTTTCAAAACAGTGGTGATCATCATTTTATATATGAAAAACCTGCGTAGCATGAGTTTAACAATGTTTCATCTCACAATAAATGAAAGAGGGGGTCACTGAGGGCTTTGCTAAAAATGGAAATCACATATGTAACCAAATAAAAATAAGAGTTTCAGAGACGGCACTGAAGCAACTCTCTGAGTCATTGTGACCTAACGAGACATAAAGAGAACAAAGCTTATTCCAAGAGCACCGCCATAAGAGCGATACATCAAGCTTTGTTCACCGAGGAATAGCAAAGCCATTTCATCACAGGTCCAGAATTTGCTAGTACACAAGAATCAGCAGACTCTCTGTCACTGTGTCAAAGGCTGTTTAGCTGGTGTTTCTTAGCACAAGTAGTGTCTCATTACTTAAAGTGAAACAGAGCCAAATGCTTGGGCTGGGCTAAGGGCCAATTCATGCTCCCGCATGTGCACATCTGCAAGGAACTGTAAAAGGTCTTTTTTGCTTTCTCTTTGAGTCCATACAGATGTGTCTGCAGAGTCTGCCTGCAGTCTGAAAGTATTTAGCACATAGTGTGTACGCACTCGAAACAGGCCCGCTGCAGATTCACGGAGAACACACGCAGGATTGAGGAAATTTGGCCTTGATGCTCGATCTTCATAATTCATTTAAAAGAGTTGTAATTAAAGTAGTTGGTGCCAAGCAACTTTGACTTTTAAATACCAGCCACTGTGCTTGAGATACGATGCCAACTAAACACAGTTGCAGGCTATTCCTTAGCACCTGGCACACCTCTCTACATCTGTAAGTAGCTGCTATAATTTCTAGACTTTCAGGAGCCCTGTGGATGTTTTGTGCTTTTCTTTGTTTAATGAGAGGGGCGATGCAGAACATCTACTGTAGCAAACCTGGAGCAAAGTTGTAAATGGAATCGACTTTCAAAGTCATCGCACAAGGCTGCGAAAACCATGAGCTGGCCTTAACAAATACCAGCATTTTCACAGTGGATGGCTGGGAAAAAGTCCCATTCTGGTTATTGGGGGATTCAAAGTTTAAGAAATTCTGGGAGTAACAGAAGGACAAATGAGCGATGATGAACATAACCGATAATCACACCTCAGCGCATCAAACCCACAGGGAAAGATGGCAGTGGGAATATTCAACTCTGGGGGAGTTTTATCTTCACTGATTTTGGTTACCTTCCCTAAATCCACTCCACTCTGGCCATGGAATAATAGCACTTCATTTTATTTATTTTATTTTTTCAGAGGCATGCTACACTATGTGTAGAGAAGGACTCATACTGAAACAGAAAACTGACTCTGAATATGCTTCAAAGCTTCTCAAGAACTACTTGAAGACCAAAGCCGTCATGGAATTTTCTCCACAGCCACCTGATCTCAACTCCACTTCCCACGCTGTGAGAACGTGTGTGTTATCAAGTCCTAACAAAGCTGCAGAAAGGGTGAATTTTAAACATTTTAAAAATGAATAAAATACACTGTATAGAAAACCACTGTCTTCAAAAGCACAGTCTGACACCCTGATGTGTAGAGTTTTCTATTAAAAATTATTTCATCAAAGGAAGAAGAACAAGAAGTAAAAGGGTAGATAGTTTACATTCAGTTGCTCAAACATTCATTTGCATCTAATCCTTCTTTGGGCTTCTCATCAGCAGTTTCAGCAAATGGTTTTGACCCCAATCCAACACCTTTGTTTACCTTGAGCTTCCTGTAATTGAAACTTAATCAGAAGCATGTCCAGAAACTCTTGTGATTAATGAGAAATGAATATAGAGAGATTATTTTGGAGTCAAGGTACAAAAGGGACTGATATACTGAGCTGTGGTTGGCTTTTAAGTCTTACCCCCACTGTAGTAAAATTGGAGCCATGACCCACATTTCAAACAATTTAGCAGTGAGATTAAGTACTGGTGTACTTCAAAGGAAGTGAAGAATGTGTGGCCGTGGTGCCTTGAGCAATGTGCACCGGTGTGCCTCAAAGTTGGTGGCTGCCCACCTCACGTGTTTCTGTGCAAACAGTGAGATTGGGGTTTACTTTAACAAGAAAGAATGCCTTCTGTGCTGTGACACTGATCTCCTTGGCTGATAGTTTTGGTATATTTTCCGTGCCGTTTCATGATAGCTCCTCACTGACCCTCATCTTCAGTTTGTCCTTCCTTTAAACAATAAATCTCTCGATTTTACATAGCCTGATATCTTACAGTATTTGCTTTCCCTCCATCAAATTTCACTTGATTCCCTTTCAGTTCTTTCTCCCTTCACATCTCCCTGACTCCTTACACGCTGGACAACACAACCCTGATTTGAGCTTCCCGTCTCATGTGGGCAGTCATTTGATGTGAAAATAGACAGAAACGAGGATGATTGAGAAGAAAGCGCCGGTGCGGTATATGTGTGCGTTTGTGTAGGCATACGTGTGTATGGGAGAGTGGCTAAAAGCAACCAATAGAGATTGCAGTGTGTCATGTAGCTCCCGAATGGTGCTCAGTCAGATCTAGGGATACTGTCACATCCTGTCCTCATCATCACTGGTCTCTGTGCTTTGTGGGCCAGTGAGATCTGTGAGATATTGCAGAGATGTAAATGCTACACCATCCTAGCTACACCTTTTTATAATGTCCTGAGCAGTGTTAGAGATAAAGCATTTCAAAGTAACTCAATTGAGTAGTTAGATTACTTTTTGTTTTATTAGTGACATAAAGCCTTAGTTCTGTGACCATGGACTGTATATGAAAAACGGAGATAGCGTCAATCTTTTTGTTCCTAATGATGGTGCGTCATTGCTTTGTGTTCTGCTCTGATTAGTGCTTTTTGTGGTCCCCGAGGACCACAGTCAAATGTACCCAATTCTCCCCATGCAGTTTTAATAAATGGAACTTTTTATCCAGTTAATGTTTGCCATGGGTTCTAAATTAAAATAACAGACAGCATCGAAGGTATAGAGGTACTCTGCCCATCCTTTTAAAGAAGAAAGACTCCATTGTCTCCGTTCATCATCTGGATGTCTCTGCCTTTTGCAGATGATGTGGTTCTGTTGGCTTCATCAAGAGATGACTTCCATCTCACACTGGGGTGGTTCGGAGCTGAGTGTGAAGCAGTGGGGATGAGAATTAGCACCTTCAAGTCTGAGGCCATGGTTCTCACCTGGAAAAGAGTGGCGTGTCCACTCTGGGTTGGGATAAATTTGCTGCCTCAAAGGGGTCTTGTTCACAAGTGAGGGGAGAGTGGAGCAGATGATTGATTGGTGCAGAGTCTGCAGTGATGCGGATGCTGTGCCAGTCTGTGGTAGTGAAGAGAGAGCTGAGTGTGAAAGGGAAGCTGCCGATTTCCAGGTCGAGCAACGTTTCTACCCTCACCTATGGTAACGAGCTCTGGGTAGTGACCATAAGAAATGCAGATATAAGCAGCAGAAATGAGCGTCCTCTGAGGGGTGTCTGGGCTCTCCCTTAGAGATAAGGTGAGGAGTTCAGTCAGTCGGGAGGGGCTCAAAGCAGAGCCGCTACTCCTCCACATCGAAATAAACCAGTGATAGATAAAGCTGTAATGTACCAAGTTACTTCTCAATGACATTACATGACACTGGTCCTGAAGCAAGTACAGTTTTGCTCAACAATACTCCATTGATCTTAATGGATCCTTAAATTAGATTTGCCTGCAAATAATATGAACAACTGAAGCTTAAATTTATGGCCTGTGGTTCACATGAATGGCTTGTTGGTAAAGCACTTTCTGTATACTGCCATTGAGTTATCCACTCATAAATCCAATTTTGTTTCTATTTTCTTTGCAACATTCAATGACACGGCTTTAATATCCCTATTAGTGGTAATTGGTTAGTTCTGGTTTTCTTTTAGACTAGACTAGCATTATTGTACATTTCATTATATTTTCTTTCCTGTCCTTGTATTTCTTTTTCATTTCAGTAGCCTGTCTGTGGCACTCAGATCAATCCAATTTCTTCCTATGAGGTCAAGATAGGTTTGAAGTATAAACGAATTCATTTTTTTAAAAGGATGAGGAATTTCCTTTCAAGAAATAAAGTTAGACATGAGTAGACAGATGGAATAAAACATGCACATGGCTTTGGTCTCTTGATGCAGGTATAATACTGTAAGCTCGATCCTTTAATTCTCCATTCTACCTTTAGATGTCAGTTTCGGGCATTTGTTCTGTGCAAAATGATACCTTATAAGGATCACAGAATATGAAAAAATGAGGAACGTGGCACAAATGAAGCAGAAGCCTAACCAGCAATGCACCACCTGGCAAACATATGTGATCTAAGCCTACTAGAGTGCCTGTTTGTTCATGTTATTACTGTTAGGTGCATATTGTGATAGGATGTGGAAAAATGAAACCTTATTTGGGTACGAGTTCATTCTGGATTGCTATATTCTAAACTTGAGAATATCCGAGGATTAGAGGAGTTTTAAGCAGGTCAGTTCAGGTCTGCCACATCAAGGGGACGTGAGACTATTGAGACATTATAATACGTTGTACCATTTGTAAATGACAGCAACTTGGCCGCTTTTGGGTGCACCATGCTTGTCTCACAGACAGATAGATCTTGCCATATAAATCATTGTCAGTAGTGTTTAATTTAAATATGACTTGGAATTTAGATTTTTTTTTTTTCTGTGCATCGCCTTCATGCATCTGGCCTATGCTATTGGCTGGACAGATGGTGGTAATTAACCATTTTTAAAGGAACATGGTGCACATTTACAATGTGTCATTCAAATATTAGGATACAGAAAATCTGAAACTCACAGGCTGAACATGATGAAGAGAGCTGTCACTCACATCAACATGAAGCTGCTGGCCAGTGATACAGTCTGCTGTTTGTGTTCTCTCTCTCTCACACACACACACACACACACACACACACACACACACACACACAGAGAGAGAGAGAGAGAGAGAGAGAGAGAGAGAGAGAGAGAACTCCTACTTGTCTTTGTTTTGCACTCTAGAAAAACCATGCACTACTGCCACTCTCTGGATATCAGTTTGAACTGCACTGTATTCATATGCAGTGCGGTGTATCTGATCTTCAAACGCACAGCACAGATATGTTTCTCTGTCACATTACAGAATTTCATAATACATTCAGCAAAGCCAGAATTTTAGAGGAAAAGAGGAAAAATCTGTCATCGCATTTCTCCTCAAACTGGTTACATTTCATTTCATCAGAGAGCACATTAGACACATGCATGTCTCAGATAAAGCTTGCTGGCATTAAAGTATGATAGAAGCCTTTCATGTTGTTTTTATTGTTTGTTTATAGTGTTTTGCACGAAGCTGGTGGATCATATTGAAGTCCCATAACATACAGTGCTGTAAAAAGGGATTTGTGCCCTTCCTGATTTCATTTTTCTTTTTTGCATATTTGTCACACTTACATGTTTCAGATTATCAGTTAATATTTGCCAAGAAACATCTTGATGATCCCCAAGACTTATGGGAAAATATTCTGTGGACTGACTAAACTTTTTAGAAAGTTTGAGTTCCGTTACATCTGGAGTAAAACCAACACAGCATTTCATAAAAAGAACATCACACTCACAGTCAAACATGGTGGTGGTAGTGTGATGGTCTGGGGCTGCTTTGCTGCTTCAGGACTACTTGCTGTAAATGATAGAACCATGAATTCTGCTCTCTACCAGAAAATCCTGAAGGAGAATGTCCGGCCATCAGTTCATGCCCTGAAGCTCAAGCAGCATGACAATGATTGGAAAGACTTCAGCAAGTCCACCTCTGAATGGCTCAAAAAAACAAAATGAAGGTTTTGGAGTGGTCTAGTGAAGGCTGGGTTTAAATCATGCTGAGATGCTTTGGCATGACCTTAAATAGGGCATTCATGCTTGAAAAGCCTCCAGTGTGGCTGAATTCAAACAATTCTGCAAAGAAGAGTGGGCCGAAATTCTTCCACAGCCACGTGAAAGACTCATTGCCGGTTATCAGAAACGCTTGATTGCAGTTCTCGCTGCAAAAGGTGGCACAACCAGATAGTAGGTTTAGGAGGCAATTACTTTTTCACACAGGGCCAGGAAGGTGTGGACCTTATTCCCTTAATCAATAAAATCATCATTTAATTTGTCAATTTGATGATCTGAAACATTTACGAGTGACAGCAGACTTCAGATATAACAAACAAAACAGTGTTTTGTATGAGTACCACCATAGTGTCAGAAATTTAGATTAAAGAAAGAGTATAAAAGATTCAAAAAACAGCCTTTCTATTAAATAGAGAAAGTCGGGGACATAAGGTTTTAACTGTAAACCGATTTTTTTTTTTCCTCAAAGGAGCATGAAAAATCCAAAGAAGAAGAAAACTGTCACTCATCGCAAAGGCCTTTCAGTATTACGTGGGAGGGTGCTCTCTGACATCTAACCTCAGTATTTAAAAAATCCTGGCCCGTCTGCCTGTGAGCTGTCAGCAGTTTCACCAGTAACTCAAACTGTAACAATATTTACAAGCCTGAAGAGAATTGAGAAAAGACCCACAAAATAGCCATCTTTTGCTTCTTTTATGTCTTGCTAATGATCACATAGCCACTCAAATTCATCTTGCAGCCCTTTGAAGGGTGCATGACCCACAAGTTGTGAACCCGTGTTGTTTTGGAAACTGCACATGTACTTTGAGCTGTCTGCCGTCCAGCTTCGGCAAGCCTGCCATCTGAACTTCGGCTTGCACTGAGATTAGTATTATGTTTCCAGTGTGGGGAAAAAAAAAAAGGTTTTCAGAGAGAAGAAACCACCAAAGTTTCACACCTTTACACACAGAAAGGAATCAGCTTTTGCAGCAAGAATCTATAACGCTGAAATTTATGTAACCACAGCACGCTGTAAAATAAAAGCAGGCAGGGGTTTACGAGATGAGGTTCCTTCAGCAGACTAATGGGGTCAGTCCTCTGCACCTCAAGCTTTTTGTAGGTCTTCGATCATACCGAAATTATTTTTGTTTTGTATAGAAATGTTCGATAAAATGAAGTTGTGCTGATCTTGACAGCCTATATCAGCATTTTGTTTGCATACTTCAACGATGTCAGACTGCAAGATGATGCATGCTTTTCTATTTATAGTTTTATTATAGTGTTGAGATACTTTAATTTATGGCTCATCGTGAGCTCAGTTTTAGTAAATTAATGTGTTATCGTTATAAAGGAGCATAATGTTCTGAAAAGTAATCTCATATAATCCGCCTGTACTCTGGCCACACATAAAGCTCCCCTATCTCAGCCATTTATTAGAGATCCTCAGATAAATGAACTCTTCCTGCTTCATTTAGAGGTCAGGCACCTCAGCTCCATCCATTGATTAGAGATGTGCTCAATAATTCAAAAAATAGCATTGAAAAAGAGGATGCTATTCATCATCAGTCAAGTCATTTTGGTGTTAGGCAATGACCCTTGCAGGCGCACCTGCTAAATCATTCTATGACATAATGAATGGGGTCATTTGTAACTGTATCATGCTGTGATTACCTCTTCTTACAAAGGAGTCTTTCTGACCTCAATTCTGATTTGGTGAGTTTTGGTCAGGCTAGTCAAAAGCCTTAAAGTACACTCATAAGGGCAGAAGTTTCACAAAAAAAAAGTTTCAAGGACAAGTTTAACACTAGAACTCCCAAGGTGGTCATTTTGACCATTTTCAAATTTTGAAGTGTAATATCTTTTTTGCTATTAAC
>JAVDPK010001276.1:161319-187170 GCA_034780415.1 Cichlasoma orientale | reverse complement strand
AAATAATGTATGGTGGTCAAAATGACCACCTATGGGAGTTCTAGTAGTTCTAAAATCCTGGGAGTTCTAGTGTTAAAGTAATATGTGCTCAGAGCTGGAATAACAAAAAAAGACCAAAGACCGCATATAAAAGATGGATTTAGCCCAGAAGTGCCATAAACCTGACTTATCTCCAATAACCATCCTCTGGTTGTATAGCAGTCTAAAAAACTGACCCTAGGCTACCTTTCTCTTTGAACTGATACGTTTATGGTGTCTGTAGCTAGTTTGAAGTCTTTTTTAATGCAATACGATGTTCATTTTGTAAATTATGGTCCCTATCAGTGTCCAGAATGACAATAAACGAGGATATACTTTAGAGCTGGCCTGCCTTGTGATTGACAAGGCAGGCCAGCACAATATGAGCAGAGTATGAGCACACAACACAGAATATCTCAGGTCCATGGTCAGATCCGCCCAGCACTGACATGCTGGTGTCTGTCGTTCGTACCCAGTCTGTGGCCGCGGCTTGACTCGAGGTTACAGACTTGGCTGCAGGAATGTGGCTTGCGAGCTGTTTGAAAGATGTGGAAATTTACCAAGTCATCTGTGCTTCCCCCACACTAATATGTCCAAATATGAATCTTACAAATGATCCCAGAAAAATACAGTTTAAGCAACACTTTTTATTGGAGAATATTTTAGTGAATGTAGTGAAACATAATTTTCTATAATTAAAGAGAATGAAAGCTACACGTAAAAAGAGCAACTATTAAAAAAAATGCAGGAGATCTTTTATGGGGTCATTCTATAAAAAACACAATGGCTCGAGGCTGAAAATTAGTATAGCCCCAGAAATACTGCACAATAAAACTACAGCTCGTGGCTGTGGTGTAAATGTAATGAATATGCTGAAGTGTTTTAGGATGATTCAAAACTTCATTACAAGCTAATACCACAAAATATGTATATATGTATAATGAAAAAGTAGAAATTTTTTTTAATGCTCTATAATAGTGGTTCCCAAAGTGTGGGCTGTGGCCCCCCGGTGGGCCTCAAAGGTAATGCAAGGGGGCAGCGGCAATAACAAAAATTCGGTTTGAAATTACTCACAAATATGCAGTGTTACATATTTATATAACTGTATTTATATAAAAAGTGAATTAAACTGGTAATAAGTGCCATGTACTGCTGTGGCAAGCAAGGTAGAGGACCCCAATGCAAGATAACCAGGTTAAAAGCTTAATTTAAAATGTAAGCTTTATTTGCAAACAAAGAGCAGAAGGCAGGGCTGGTCGGGGGACTGCAGCACAACTGGCCATTCACTAAAAACACGTGACTTGACTCAATTAATCAAAACGTGAACAAAAAAGCACAGATTTGAACTCAGGAGATGAGGCACACAGCAGGAGCGGAAGACAATGACAAGAATGACGACCAAAACAATGACGAGGACGTGACAACAAGCAGAGGAAACACAGGACTTAAATACACAAGAGGGCCGATGAGGAGAGTGGAAACAGCTGGGAAACACAAGTGAACAAAATAATACTAACGGGATTTTGTGGTCTTTAAGGGGGCCGCAGCACTCCTTGCTTTGGGAACCACTGCTCTATACCATTTATGTACTTTACACAGCCACATACAAAAATACCAGGATGTGTGTATGCTGGATATGAATGATGATTAATACTTTGATTTTTTCATAAAAGGCATGTAAGCTAGAAAATAATTATCTGTGACTGATTCCAGTTAAGCAGCTATTTATCTCATTTTGAAGCAGTTATTAATCAGTCATGTGCTTCAGAGTCATTAGTTCATTTTTATCTAACTCATCTTTATGATATAATTCCATATTTTTAAAGCTTTTAATTCTCAAGTACTGTAATTCTTTAGCTGTACCACAATAATATAGTACTTTTCGAAAGACTTGAGCCACCCCTCATTTCTGTATATTTTCCTTCCTTTGTTGTTTGTTAAGCTACTTAACACTGACCTAAAAGGCACCTAACTCAAGGGATGAAGCAGTGTTGGGTCTACACATAACAGACAACTTAGCAAAGAACCAATTTTAAATTGTATCTTTTGTCACTTTGTTACTAGCAGCCTGTCACAAAAACAAAAGCAAAAAATGTCAAAGATAAAACAGTTTGACAGGCATAAAACTGTATTTTTGCACCAACAAAGAGATTCCCAAAGAGCTATTAGCAGAAAACCTGGCATATCTCAGCATGCTGTGCAGCGTGTCCTTAAAATCTGAATAAAACTGAACAAGTGGAGGACAAAAGAAGAAGTGGCAAAAAAAAAAAAAAAACAGTATGTGAAAGTCGTGCCCTTAAGAAACAGGAAAAAAGACCTGACAGAGGACCTGAGAGATGCATCTGACCCTCCAGCTGATCCATCTACTGTTCACTGAAGCCCTATCACAAATGGTCTCAGTGGAACGTTGCTGTCAAAGGATGATATGAATATTCTGAAATCACTCAAATATTTTTTAAAAAATTACTTTTGTTATCAGACTAAGGCAGTGCAGAGCAAATGTCCCGGTTAGTCAGGTGTTAGTCTGACTTCTTTTCTAGTTTGATCACGATGCCCTTCTCTGGTCGCAGGATGAGCTCTCCAACCGGGCGTAGGTCTTCACGTTTCTGACAGGCTTCAACAGTGAAGTTGCGCAAAATGGATGCCAAAACCACCTTTTCCTCCATTAGTGCAAAACGTTGGCCTGAAGAAAATTAGAATAAAACACAAAGACAAAGACATGATGCGCCTATTTGGAAACCTCACACACTGAAGGACGTATGGAGACTGTAAACTACACAGGCCTTACCTATACAGTTGCGGAGTCCAGCTGAGAAGGGGACGTAGGCGTAGGGAGGCCTTCCTACTGAATTCTCAGGCAGAAAACGCTCAGGCCTGAACTCCTCGGGCTCGGGGAAGTACCGTGGATCACGGTGAAGAGAATAGGTGATTATGATTGCATTTGCGCCTTTAGGAACCTTGAAACCATCTACGAGTAAAAGCAAGAATTTAACTTAAGCTAAGTAATCATGACAGATGCACCAAAAAGAGGCTAAACCGATTATTCAGCTGCATCTGTTACACGACCACAAGTTGAATTTTGCTTCTTTTTTTTGCAGTTTAATTTGCATTTTCAATTATCATTTGAGGCACAGCACCATCGCCGTGTGTGGTGCAGTATAAAACAGTTTCATCAGTTTGAATGAATTCAGAAAAATCGGGTGCCACCACTCTAAACATTAACTCACTGATATGGCAGTCTTCACCGAGGCTACGAGCAAAGAAAGGCACAGAGGGAAACAGCCTCAGAGCCTCCTTGATCACATACTCCAAGTACTTGAGCTTCTTCAGGTCTTCAGTGTTAATGGGCCGCGAAGATGTACCTTTGAACATTAAACAGCAGCACAGCATAGATTAGATATCCAATGATACTTGCCCTGCCTTACTGTAGGTAAGAGTTCAACAGTACAGTATCTAACATACCTTTTAAATAACCTATGTACACCATTCAACCATAACATTATGGCCACTGACCGGTGAAGGGGATAACGCTGATTATCTCTTCATCATGGCACCTGTTAGTGGGTGGGATATATCAGGGAGCAAGTGAACATTTTGTCCTCAAAGCTGATGTGTTCAAAATAGGAAAAATGGGGATGCGTGAGGATTTGAGCGCGTACGACAAGGGCCAAATTGTGATGGCTGGACGACTGGGTCAGAGCATCTCCAAAAATTCGTGTGGGGTGTTCCTGATCTGCAGTGGTCATTATCGATCAAAAGTGGTCCAAGGAAGGAATAGGGGTGAACCAGCAACAGGGTCATGGGCGGCCAAAGCTCACTGATGCGTGCAGGGAGTGAAGGCTGGCCCGTGTGGTCCAATCTAACAGATGAGCTACTGAAGCTCAAATTGAGGCCCGACCTCACGACTTACAGGACTTAAAGGATCTGTTGCTAACATCTTGGTGCAGATACCACAACACACCTTCAAGGGTCTAGTGGAGGCCATGCCTTGATGGGTCAGGGCTGTTTTGGCAGCAAAAGGGGGCAAGTGGTCATAATGTTATAGGTGTATAGGACAATGCTCAAGATCCATAACTCTCTTTAGTGCGATAATTTTTACAGACCTTGTGACTATAAATCAAGAATCATTAACATAACAGATTGGTTATATAACTAGATATGGAAAGGTTATAGCTCGGTCACAAAAAGAGTAGAAATAGGTCGGCAACATATTTGCAATTAAGGATTTTGGCAACTTTTTGCACTTTGCAGAAAGTACTTGCGGCGACCAACTCTGGGCAACCACTTTGGATTGCGAGGCCATTGCGCAGTTCACCTGGTGGGAAGCAAACTGTCTCCTAATAATCGTGGTCCAACTCTTTATAAACACACATTTCAATCGCTCTGAGTCACTCTTTGAAACTCGTCTGTGCTGCATCTCTTTGCAGTAGCTGACTTGACTCGACCGGGTGCCAACTGGTTGTATTCCGGTTATATTCCTATATAAAAGGTTGTGGGGCGCTTATGTCATTTTGCAGGTAAATCTCCAGCCTGCAGCAACTACGTCACTATTGGTGGAGGAATGTCCAGATCTATGAGGCTCTGGCAGAATTTCCATTTAATGTATGCAGATTTTGCCAATTCATCACAGGTCATTGCTGTACTATCATAAATGGATGGGATGCAATTGTCAACTTGTCCCCATTCAATCACAAACTGTCAGCAGACTGATTCCATCTTATTGCTGCTTTATCACCGTCTCGATGCAGCAAAGTCAATTTGAAGACGGCACCTGACCCTGCTCCCCGTCTTTGAAGAAACCAGGCAAAAAGACTGCAATTCACTGCAAACGGCTGCAATAACATTGGTCATGCCAATCTCCAACCACTGTTTCCCCCAGTGTGACTGTAGCATAGCGTTTATAGTGCAAACATAAGTGGTGAATATATAGTAAAATTAAATCTTCTGTGCTTGAGGACAAATCAGCATCTGCCATGGTTACAAGGCCATCTTATTTACATCACAGAAGCATGGTAAAGCCACACCACAGTGACTATATTGCACTTTTATCAGTGTATTCTGGCAGGGAAGTTCACAGCTCTTATCCTTGAATAAGCTCCCCTCGCCTTGCAAAGAACAACTGAGTGAACAGAGATGAGTCCAAAGCCCTCAGGCAGGAACAAAACAACCCCATTTAAGTGATAGAGCTTGTTATTATTACCAAACACCTCCTGTAGCTCCTGTTGAACCTTCCTGTGCACTTCAGGGTGCGAGCCCAGCAGGTGTAGGGCCCAGTTCATAGAGGCAGCTGTAGTATCATGACCCTGCAAAAACAAAAAGGCAGTTAATTACAGTCAAACCTTTTTAAAGACCCTGAAGCAGGATATGTGGATTACTCAGCCACAGCAGTGTGATGTCATCATCCTACTAGGTAAATCCTTTCTTGACACGAATTGCTGTGTTTGGTAACAAATGCATTAGGAAGTGGAGCCTTAAGTATCTTCCTCATAATCTTAAATGTATCGCTAACCACCTACCCGAAACATAAAGGTGTCCACTTCCTCCTGGATGTCCTGATGGCTCATCTTGCTGCCATCTTCATAGGTGGTGCTCAGGAGCATGTCCAGAAATGCCCGGCGTTTCCTCGTGCCCTGGTCGTTTTCGTTGTCTGATTCAGTATAGGACATGTTCTCCACTCTTTCACGGATCACCTGAAAATAAATACGCTTAGAGACGCTGTCCCAAGTTGCTTCTTCTGAATGATTTCATGCATTCTGCATGATAGTGGATTTAACAAAGGCAGTGGCTTTGAAAGGCTCCATGACTCACTTTGTATGTAAAGGACTGGACGATCTTGAGTGTCTTGTCATGCTCCCAGCCGTCACTAAAGTAATTGTAAATGAAGTCAGGCCATAACCAAGGTGTCCGCTGTCTGCGGCTGATAATGTCACTCATTCTGAGAATAAAGAGAAAGGCGACAGCTCAGATCATGTTCCTTTATAGTTGGCATTAGCATGATAGAAGGAGTGACTTACTTGTACACGCTCTTAACATACTCCGAATCAGAGTTACTCTGTGCATAAATTTTCTTTCCCATTGCAGTTTCTGGCAAGAAATCAAGCGTATATAAATATAAATCACAATCCATAAAAGGCCTTTTTCCCTTTTCTAAATATATTTGTATACATACATTTGTTATACACAGAAAAAACTTTCAACTTACAGAGAGGACAAACTAAAGGAAAACCCTGAGTTTTTGACCCTTATAGTAAAGAGATCTGGTGTCTCTGTTATGTTGTTGGGGATATTTCTCGGGCATGGTTTGGGTTCCCCTCATAGGGACAAATGAATCCAAAGTTGTTGTGGATGATCACCTTTACTGTTTGATGACTGGTCTCTTCCAAAAATAACATAAAGCATAAAGGCGATGATGCAACACAGACACACTCATCACATTTTAACCAGGTTAGACCACATGAATGGGTGTTGATTTCTAATCAGTACCATTACCAAAATCTATGGAGACAAAGTTAGAGAGGCAAGACTGAGATGGTTTGGACATGTGCAAAGGAGGGATAGTGATTAAAATGGACAAAGGAAGTTGAATATGGAGCTGCCAAGAACACAGAGAGGATCTGTGAATGTAGTGAAGGACATGCAGAGGGTTGGTGGGACAAAGAGGAAGAGGATGGTAGGGATAGGATGAGATGGAGGCAGATGATCCACTGTGGCAACCTCTAAAGCGAGCAGCCAAAAGAAGAAGATGAAGACAATTACCAAATCTAATGATGGAATGTTTTTTGGAAGTAGGTGTTCCATCCCTCCAGTGGAATTCCAGAGAAGAACTGAATCTGTTCAGTTTTGAATGTGCATCATCTTAATGCGGGACTTTCCTTTAATTTGTGCCGTGCTTGTAAATCTGCTTACCACAGATGATGTCTAGCGCGCAGAGGGTGACGTGACTGAAGCAGTTGAATGGACCCTTCCCGGCATGCTTGTCCAGCTTCTCCACCAGAATCGCCGCCTGCTCATTCATCACTTCCAAGAAGTCCGCCAGGATGGAGAAGTGAAAGGTGGGTGTCAGCATCTTCCTCCGCTGACGCCACTTAAGCCCAGTGCTGACCGAAGACAAGATAGTAACAACACTGTAGATAGGAGCATTTGGTGTACATATTCTTGTATCTTTAAATATTTCCTGACTGACAGATGGGATGCTTTGTTTAGAGGAGAGCTGCATACATACCTAGTAAGCAGACCAGTTCCTAGCCAAGGGTGGAGAAACTTGTATGCAAAAGATTTGTCCATGTGAATGGGGTTAGCCAGGACTGGCTTCAAAAAAAGGTAGACAAGAACATGTCATAAGTAATATCTGAAACAAATAATTGCTTCTTTAAGGAGATCTTTAGTACACAATCAAACGTGCTATGTTCCAAAGTCCCAGCTGTCATAGGGCGAAAGAAATGATTCACTTAGACTGACGCTGCAAGCATGATGAAAGCAAGTCGCATATACAGTACAGTTTAGGTGGGACAAACTGTAAACCCCCTTAAGGCAAATCAGTAATTTGTACTACATAAATAAAAATGAACTGGACTTTAATATTGTATAACACGAAGTCTCTATCAGTCCTGCATTTTGTCTGCAGTCTGAGTTGTGGAGCAGCGTTGTGTAAAAGTGCAATGACATCTTAAGATGTCGACACAGACTGCCTAGCTGAATTCAGCTAGTTAATTTCAAAGCTTTCACTGGGATTTCCTCCAATCCCTTATAATCCATCTGTAACAAGAGCGCAGCTTCCACTTCAGTTAAATGTGCAGTTTGTTTAACTACCTGAGAGTTGTGTCTGTACAAACACGGTGAAAAAAAAAACTGCTTTGAATCACAGGGATGGAAATTAAACACCTTCTGGCTTTTAATCAGTTACTGTGATGACTTATTCATCACGGGTATGTTTACGGTGCAGGCAGCACTGTGCAAGAAGGTCCTGGGTTCAAATCCACCATCTGTCAGCGGCCTTTCTGTGTGGAGTTTGCATGTTCTCCCCATGTCTGCACAGGTTCTCTCCCACACTCCAAAGACATGCAGTGAGTGGGGTTAGGTTAACTGGTGATTCTAAATTGCCCATAGGTGTGAATGTGAGTGCGAACGGTTGTTTGTCTGTCTGTGTGAGCCGTGTCCAGGCTGCACCCTGTGGGACAGGCTCCAGCCCCCACACACCAACTGGATGAGTGGAAAAAAATGGATGGATATTTACTCTGTATACTGAGTGGGTGTCAGTCAGCTTACCTCAACCGTTTCAGCATGATACAGAACCACAAAAGGGACTGGTCCGAGCCAGAGTTTAAACAGTGGTCTGTCACGGAACTCCCTGGTATAATCCTCAATCTGACGAAAGAAATCTTAAAGAAAAAATAAGATATTGGATACAAAAACATGAAAAGGCAATGTGCTTCATCATTTCTCAGATAAATTATGATGCTGCTTGCTTTCTTACCTCCTGCATTGGTTTTAAACTCCAGCGCATTTCCAATAAAGGGGTATGTTGTTCCCAGCTCTGGGATAGGCTTCATTTCAAACCATTTGCGCAGGTAATCGCTCAGCAGCTTGTAGGTAAAGTAGGTCAGAATAGCAACGAAGATGCTAAGACCAAGTAAAGGTGCGGAGGAACTACCAAACAAAACTGCCATTTTTCCTGCCGCACGTATGCTCAGTTAGTGTCTGTCTGTCTATTAGTGTCTAATATCAGTACCAGTACCTGTGACATGTTCTTCCACCGCCTTTACTCCTCCTCTCCTCTGCTGTCCACTCGCACTTCAGTAGATAAAGGGGACCCCCCCCCCCCCCTATTGACATCTATTGCCCAGGAGGAGATGGGGAGGCTTTATAGAAATTTTAAGAAACTGAGATTAATTACATGGGCTACAGGCAACATGTAAATTCGCATTTAAATGTGAAAAATGTGCGCTCCATTGGCACAAATTATATAACACGGACGTTAATTATTTACTGCATGATGAAGAACTTTGTCCGATTTATTATCTCTTTGCATTTATCTTTTATTTATTGACAGTTCACGGCAGGTCCTACCTGCCTGGTTAATAAATGACAGTCTGATCTCAGCGCCTTGTGCTTTTTATGAGCAGAGAGTTTCAGCGATCAGCTCTAATTATGTAAACAGTGAGATGAGGTTACCTGCAGGTTACTGTAAATGTCTCTTTGATTTGAGTTAGATACTTTTAATCAAACAGAAACGGGAAAAGAATAATATGTGGCTTTTAATGAATTAATTTGTTGATTTATTATGTAATAGTTGGGATTTGGGTCTGTTTACCGCTGTGAAGCGTCACTTCTTCTTTTAACCGTATTCTGGAAGTGCTGGGGAACTGAGCACACCGGTTCCTGTAGGTGTGAAAGTAAAGTTTCCCTATTTCTGCTGCCCAGCTTCTGTAAGCACTCACTTTACCTTTACTAGAGAGTCATGCTTTAAAATATTAGCATTGTCTTGCTGAGATACGTGAGGCCTTCTCTTTATAAGATGCAGTATACATCTGCTGTTGATCTTTAATGGAAACTTTACAGATGTACAAGGTATCCATGCCATAGTGAACCCTCATGTCTTCCCAGGTGCTGGCTTTTGAACTGCGCACTGATAACAGGATGAGAATGTGGTGTCCAAGACTTCAGAAAGAACAATTTTTTTTGACTTATAATAATATGAATAATGAATAAAATATACATTATTTTGGTAGTTTTTAGGTTAAACAGACAATAGACATTTGGTGGAAAGCTTTAAAAACAGTGCCAGAGACTTTAGTCTCCGCCTTAGTACAAACTGTGATGCTGAGCTTTAACCACTAGATGTCAGGATGCCAACATATTTTTATTGGTTTGTTTTTTGTTGGTTTGTTTCCGAATTAGCCTCTGCAATACCATGAAATATAAAATAGGTCATTCATATTGCAACGATTGTTCAGCTACACAACAATAAAAGAGGAGAATGTGACGAATGAGCAAAGCAACACGTGTGGGTATGCCAGTATTTTCCTTTTACTGACAGCACAGACCTCCGCAAAGGCAACTCACTCTCTTTCTCTTTGGCAATACTTTCTTTAAAGTTATAACACAGTGTGGGGTCAGACTGAAAGAAAGGCAGATGTGAAATGTAAAAGTGAGATCAGAGGTCAAATGTCACATGATATTTGGATGCAAACTGTAATGTGATATTTAGAATCCCCATATAACAGTATCATTTCCTAAATGTCGCCAATGCAAACAAAGGCAGGAGAATTTAAAGCAGACATAAAGATATTTTATGGACGTTTGACCCTGAAGAAGAGGTCAGAGGTCCAAAGCAACCTGATATTTAGAATCCCCAAACATCATTCCCTATATGCCTGTATGCTGTCAAAACAAACAATGCCAGAAACATGGCTTTAAATAGCTCTGTATAGCACTACTATCACTTTAACTTTCAGATCAATCGATTGACCTTGAATGAGAGGTCAGAGGTCAAATGTGGCATTATATTTTAAATCTTTATACAGTACTTTCTAAATGCTGACAACACATACCAAACTAATAAGAATCATAGCCTCTCTGTTATGAGGCTTTATGTCAGTTTTTGACCTATAAACCATTAAGTTGGCCTTGAACACTTTGGTGGATGTGAGTCAAATCTGAAAGAATTCAAAACCTTTGGAGCTCTCATGTTTACACGCATGCACACAAACACTACCAAAAATATAACCTCCTTGGCGGAGGTAACAAAATGTTTAATACTCTATTTGTAGTTTTATTGCATTTATTATTAAAAACACAACTTGTGCAAAATACAGCGCTTACAAAAAAATGTTTACACACAGGGCAACACAATCAGAAAATAGAAGAAACTCTACCAACATTGGAAAAAGAATATTATTCTTATCAAGCATGAGCAGTCAGTCCTTCAGCCGATTGGTCAAGCCGAGCGCAATGAGAAGCTTCTGGTGAAAGGCTGGCACCCTTTCCTTATGGACAGGCCAGTCCAGGACGCAACGTGGACGTAACATTCCTCTGCGGAGGAAGAGAGAGCGAGACAACTTGTAGTCGTGCACATCCTGCAGAAAGACCAGGACCACCGAGTCCCTGCTTTCTTCAATGACCTGGTGAAGTGCATGATAGACTTTAAATCTGGAGAGAAGCAAGAGTAGAAAGCCGGCTTTAAACACTCACTTTATCACAAATAACACAAATATTGTACGATAAGACATGTTCGATATCGCCAAGCTTATGTTTTAGGCACTTTGACTGGTCCTAAGTTAATTTTGCAGCATGGCAATAAATAAAGAACTGGATGTGGAGTAAATACGGGATTATGTAAAACATGACAAAATCTACACAATGCTTGGAATAAATAACAAATGCCTTTAAAAAAAAAAACACTATACGAAAAACGTAAGTGTGCTGATTTGAAATCAAAGGAAGGTCACACTAAATATTGATTTGGTAAAACGAAATGTTTTTGGTCTTGCACATTACTGAACAAATCGACCTTAGTTTGTGTTTCTTTGTACTTGGCTTTAACCTAACACATAAACTCATCATACATATGGCGTATGTTAGATTTACCGTCTACACCAGGGATCCCTGAGGAGATTCTCAGTGACGACAAACAAGATTTTTCTGGACTTTCTCATATTGTCCACAATGGATTCCAGCTGTGACTTGCCGGGGACTGCATCTCGATCCTCCAAACAAAACAGGCACCTTTCATTCTCTAAAGGGACCAGCCTTCTCTCCACCCAGCTGGTGTCCTCCTCCGCGTGTATGACGTATGCATCGAACTCAAAATCTCTGCCTTCTTCAACTTTGGCATCACTAAATCCTAATGTCCGATTGATCATTATGTTCCAGTAAAACTGAATCCTCCAGCCGTGAAACCGCAGCGTGAGCGCCGTTACAATCAGCAAGATAACAACCGTGCTGCTCAGTATGTAAAGAGCCTGAAATGGGGTCATATCTTTGCAAGAAAGGGGGTCAAAATCCATAATGGAGTGGTTAAAGTAAGCTCGCGGTGTGTTGCACACATACTGATCCCTGAGACCTGGCACACTGGTCATATTTGTGGTATTCAACCACGTAACGAACCACAAGATGCTCTCGCACGTACAGTCGAATGGATTTTTGCTCATGAAAAGCAGGGTGAGGTTGCTCATAGGAGTACGAAACACTTCAGGCCTCACACTTGTGATCAGGTTCTTCTCAAAGCCTAAAACCTGCAGTGACTTCAGATCATCAAAAACAGAGTCCTCGAGATTGTTTATGAGATTGTTGCTGAGGCTTAGCTCCCTGAGGTTGGTCAAACCTTTCAAAGCCTTCACTGGAATTTCATCCAGTCCGCTGTAATCCATCTGTAAGGACACCAGCCTCTGCACGTCTTTGAGAAACAACACCGGCCCACCGGGGTTGGCGCTCTTCCACAGTCGGGCTAAGTTGTTGTGTTGGAGTTTCAACACCTTTAGGTTTACGAGCCCCTGTAGCACATTGTCTTTGATGTTAGCAATATTATTGTTGCTGAGATCCAACACAGCGAGTCTGGTCAGGGGCTTGAATGGAGAGAGATCTAGGTTTAAGGCTAAAGCTTTAAGACTTCTCCCCAAAGTCAGGACTCTAAGGTCGGGCACATTAACAAACGAACTGGAGCTCAGGTCAACTGACTGGAAGTTATTGGTCATGTGAATCTCCCGAATCTGATCTAGGCCTTCAAATTCTCTGCCGGTCAGAGTTTGCTTGATATGGTTGTAATCTAGAAGGAGAACGGTGAGGTTTTTGAACACAGAGAAGCTTCCAGGATTAAGCTGCGCTATATTTGTCCTTATGAGATTTAGCTTTCTGACCGGTGAATCTGCAAGGGACACGAAGGTCTTGTTGGTGATGTTTCTGAGTGACTGACAATTAATCCAGCTTATGTCAAGTTCTGCAAGACTTTTCAAGCCTGTAAAGGTGTGCTGTGTGATTTCCCGGATTGCAGTCCTCTGTAGCATCAAACTCTCCAGGCTGCTTAATGGCTGGAAAGCAAAATCGTCTATAACTGGGGTAGAGGAGGTATGGCTTTTCACCAGCGCTTCTGTTAGCTCGAGTCTTTTCAGTCTGCCGAGCCCCTGAAACGTCCCGTTGGTCAGGTGCTTGATGTTGTTGTATGACAAAATTAGAGTCTGAAGTCTAGAGAGCCACTGAAATGAGCCTTCTTCAATTTTACCCATGCCATTACTGGACAGATCCAGAAAGGTTAGATTTGTTTTCTGAAGTCCTGAAAAGGTTTTTCCTGTGACTGTGACCACTTTCATCTTCCGAAGAGAAAGGGCTTCGATGGCCGTCACAGACAGCTCTGGACATAGTTTGGAAATTATCAGAGTTCCCATACCGCTCCCATCCAGGATTAGAGTACGCAGGCCTGAAATGGGCTGAAAGCAGCCGGATTCCAACTGCAGTAAAACAATTACAGAGACTCTTGGTGAGACAGAAAAGGGAAACAAAACAGACAACTGAAAGCAAGGTGCAGTTCCGATTCTGACAACAATTCATTTCCCATTTCTACGTAAGTTCCTTACTGTTTTTAGAGACACAGCTGTTAGGTTGAGGACTTGTAGAGACGATGAATACTTAAGAAATGAAAAGTCGTCTCTCCTCAGAGTGGTGAAGTCACTGAACGCTAAGCTGAGGTTCACCAGTCGGGGCAGCTGAGGCTGAGAGCCGAGCTTGGGTGACTGCAAGTTGTTTTTGGAAACGTCTAGAAACGTCAGGCTCTGATTATTAAAGAAGACAGAGAGAAGATGAAGGGTTATTTAACACAGTGTGCAAGAGGCAAACAATTGCTGCACAGCACATGTCAGATGTAATTTAATAAGCAGCACTTCTCTCAGGTCACAGGACACCTCTCTTCATCTCTCTACAGAGACAGATCACATATTTATTTACTTGTTAAGCTCCATCTGCTCCATCCATCCATCCATCCATCCATCCATCCATCCATCCATCTATTTTCATCTGCTTATTCAATTCAAGGTCACAGGGCAGGCTTGGAGCCTATCCCAGCTGTCACAGGGCGACAGGTGGGTGCACCATGGACCATCATTCATTTAATATCAAACTTACAGCCTCTTTACTTTTTATTACAGCAGACAATATCCCAACATCCTCTTCTACTGGGACTTCCTCTTAATGTAACTCAGTTTTGACTGTTCTTACTTCCGAGTTGTAGAAATGCTATTTATTTTTTTATTCTGAATGCTTTTTTTTCCATTAAGCACCTTTTAAACAGTGGAAGAAGAAGTCCAAAGGGGGTAGCTGGACATTTTGGCAAATATTTTTGCACAAGAGTTACTGTAGGGTTAGTGTTAATGCATGAGAACATGTGCAGCACTCTCATGTAGGCTGACCAGGTTTCCCAGTTTTTAGTGTCTGTACGGCATTTTCATCCATCGCTCCATTTATTAAGACGGCATCCTGCGTTTTTGATTGGCTCTAATTTAATGAAGTTAGCACTGCAGGGCAGTGTTAACAGCGGCTGTGAACAAAACCAGGGAACATCAAGTGCAGGTTAGCATGTCCCCATCTTTTGTTGCAGCTGCCATGCAAAACAGGGAAAGCAACTGCAAGTTACCACAAAGTCAGAAGCTATGCAGATTTTGTAATATAATGTAAATGATTTAAAATAAAATATTTTTTAAAAAAAAGCTGCAATAAAGACTGTGAACCTACTTATGACTGGATGAACCCAGTGGAAAGAGATTCTCAGAGAGGGTTGTTTTTGTTTTTTGTTTTTTCCAATTATTTTTCAATTTCATACTGGAGAGAATATAACACGAAATTACACAATAGATGTGAGTCACACAAGAAAATATGCGGCTCAGAAGAAATGTGCTGAGCAATGAATGCATTCCAGCTGAAAGCCAAAGATGACTGAAGACTGAGCCAAGTGATGAAATAGCAGCTGTTTAAACAGTTAGGATAGATAAAGTTAATACATACTGTGGGTGTAAGAACACCATCAGATAAGACATTAAAAACGTTTCCGCTCCCTGTTAATCATATTTACTTAAAAAGGAAGTTGGGAAAATTGCATTGAAATGAATACACCTTCAGATTTGTGTGACTATTTTTCAAGTTAGGAAACATGGATAAATTTCTGATTCTCTCTCAGCATTGGCAGGTAATCCCACATTGCCTTCCACAAACATAATCTTTACCCATTTTTTGTTTTGATACGGTCACTCTTACCAACATGTCTGTAAATATTAAACCAATGGCAGCAGTCAGTAAGCTTAGCTTGGTACTGGAGTATACTTAGCATATAACAGGTAAACACATGTACCTGCAGCGGCAAGAAGGGTTCTCCCTGCAGCTTTAGTCTGTTACTGGCCAGATTCAACAATGTTAGGCTGGTGCAGTGGCTCAAATCTTCAGTCTTCAGCAAATGCACTTCATTATGTTCCAGGTTGAATGTCTGCAGCAGAGGCAGCGTTTGGCACAAACCCGCGTCCACTTTGGTGATGCTGTTGTAACCGGCGTTGAGATGGAGGAGACCTGGGTACGGGCTGAGCGACATTGGGGGAATCCCTACCAGTATGTTGTGAGACACATCCAGGCTGGTGATGTTCCTGGGAAGGTCTGAGGGGACCGCACTGAGGCGGAGGCGACTGCAGTCGGCTCGGCCATCGTTCACATAGCAGGAGGTCTTCTTCTGGGAGGCCACGCAATGGTAGGGTCCCGTCAAAAAAGAGCAGGTGATGAGGAACCATGATAGGAGACAGGCACGATGGGCACACATCATTTCAAAGACCTTTAAAGATGAGAGGAAACATGCCAGTCAGAGTGGTTTGTTGCTGGGATGGTAACACCAAAACAAGAAGACTGCTTGAAGAAGCCTGGAGAACTGTTCCTGAAGACTACATAAAGAAATCACAAGAAAGCTGCCTGAGAGAGTTCAGCCTGTGTTGAAGAATAAAGGTGTTCATTAAATATTGAGATTCAAGCTCATTAGAAGTGTACAAACTCTGTTTTTGCCTTATATACTGTATTTCCAGGTGTGTTTGCACACATACATTAAATCGCTGCACCTATTTCCCATTTCCCTGCAAAATATAAATAAATGAGGAGTGGCTCAAGACTGTAATTTTAAAAGCTTTCAAAAACTATCTGGCATGCGTATTATTACCGTCGCAGAATAGTAGTTACAGTGTAACGTACTACAGTGCTGTCGCTCTGACGTTGCAAGCACACTAATACTTTGAATTGAGTACATACAGATTTCTTACCAACTGCTGACATTTCATATTATCTTAGACAGACAGACTCGAAAAAGAATGGGAAGATTCCTGCTTCCAGCTTCACAGCTTCTGTAATTGAATGTGCGCAGCCTCAGCGGGCGCTTTTAAGGAAACGAAAGCAGAAACTCCGGGCTTCACTTCTTCTTCGGTGGTTACACACTGGAAAAATTAACCATTTCATGCAGGCGGGTAGCCACAATATTGAGATATTAAGTTCGTATGAAATTTATATTCACATCCTACACTCCAGAGAACCTAAGAAGATTAATTTAACGCCTCTAGGGTCCGTTCGCAGAGGACTCAGGAAGCTGTACAGCTGTACAGCTGAGTCAGATTAGACCCAGATATCGGTACCGTGTTCTGTTTCTGCCAGCTGACACATATACCGGATGTTTCATAAATAAGACATTTACCCTTTAAACATGTCGACACGGTTTTACATGTTGTTGTTTTTTTTTTTTGTTTGTTTGTTTGTTTTTTTAGCACAGTTTTACATGTGAGGTGAGTTAGGTGGAGAAACAAACTTCCGTACTGTTGTGTGGGTGGAAAGTGCCGTAAATATTCGAGTACATGCACAAGACAGATTCTTTCAAAGAGTACTCAGATAGCTGTAGTTATTTCTCTCTTTTCTTTTTTGATCCTTTAAATGAATAATTAATTATACCATTTAGAACAATAACGATATTTAAAAAATAACGCACACTTTTTATAGCGACAGGAACAGCTAAATAAAAGGTCTGAACCATCCAAATAAACTGTTATTTCTCTTTTAAGATGAGTAGCAGCATAGCTGAGCACCTTTTATAGGAAGTGAGCCGCTCACCTGTGGCATGTGGCTTCCTTAAGCAGAGTCTTCCAGCAGAAAAGGTTTAGATGTTCAGCTCGATAGAATCAATATAGAGGTGTAAACACAGTCAGCTACAGCACTTAGTGAAGATCCATTTAAGGCTGCACCTTGAACAAATATGTAGAGAAAGCGCAAGTGCTAGTCTCGCCTGTTGCCATGAGGCCTGCAGGGACACTGCAGGGTGCGGGTGTTGTCCATTCACTTACCCCTTCAAGTCAGCTGGGATAAAAAGCAAACACCTCTGACATCTCATTACATGGCCTGATGTGTCCTCGTTTAAGTTAGCATCAACAACCACTAGAGGGCAGTAAAACACTGCTATTAAAGCACTGGGTATTCCAGCGTCATTAGGCCACAGTAATAACGTAGGCTGCATGAGCCCTCTTTGAGAGTGCAAAAGTTCCATATGTGACAAACAAACAAAATGATAGTAGAAATAATCTTACTTTGATGCCGCATTGTACAGTGCGCATTTGTACGTATGTATAGAGTATGTTTATGTTGCAGTTTGTTGTACAGGGTCCCAGAACACCACAAATCAGAACGCAATTATAACCACAATATGGTCAAAACTGAAACACGAATGTTATTTTATTTCTGACTCTTGCGACCTGTGACCCTGATCATATTTATTTCAGCTTTTGTTCAAATTGATCCAGGTCATCTAGGACAGTTTAGCATAATTATTGAATGCAGCGAGTTAAAAAAAAATGTCTGGATTTCTCCAGAGATATATAGTTCCTTCTGCAGCACATATTGCTGTTACTGCAGCTTTAGGCTGCAACTCAGTGCATTACTGAGACAGTCCAAATACCTATAAATCTGAATGTAATCACACTGGCAGGCCTTTGAAAGGTCAGGAGTGACATAAAAGCAGAAATTACTGACCGCTGGTGCTAAATGAAAATTTTTTTTATTTGAACCACATTCAATTAAAAGAAAAAAATAACTTCTCAATATAAAAGCAATAATGTTAGACTGATGATTGTCCTTTAAACTGAATTTCACTTGAATAATAAAGGGGGTTTTTCTTCATAACTGCTGGCAGTTACATGCTGAACACTTTCTGCAGCCGTGCACTTTCTGGATTTATGGTATCACAGAACTGCACACACAAGTAGCAGCTCTAAAAATGCAGAGGTAATAACCTGCGATTAGCATCTTAAATCCCTTTTCCACATATCGTGTCAGCGTTTCTCCTGTTTTTTTCTCCATCCCCCTAATAAATGAATTATGCCGAGATGGATGAAGGGAGGTCACTGCCCCTGCTGTGACCTTTTAACACTGCATGTTTACTCTCTCTAGTAACTGGATTAGTGCTGGACATGAGTACAGTTGTGTTGCATGAAAAGGAGGAAACATTGCATTGCCTTCCCTCTGCAGTCAGAACCTGACATATATAAACACACCTTTCTGTCAACCCCCTTTCCTCCTTTATCCTCCCCTCAGATTATTAAGCTACAGAGCAGGTCCTTCCTGGGATAGACCTCAGGCCACTGATTGGTTTACCCCACTGCTTAAGCTGAGGCAGCTTACAGGGCTTTGTGCCAACGCCTGGATTGCTGAAGACCTGTAAAAACTGAAGACAGCTAGCGTGGTCAGCACTGTGGTGGTGGTGGAGGAGGTGGAAGTCAAGCTAGTAATGCAATAAATAAAAGCCGGAAGATAAGATTGAAAGAGTTCAGTAGGGGGGAAAAAATGAACCGAGATCAAAGGCACGTGGAGTGGAAAGGGCTGTGATGAGAACAGGAGCAATTGATGCAGCGGGGAACTGCTGCAAGTCCCTTCTGCCATAACACTGCCTAACTCATGAGATACACTGTCAACAGCTCTGGAGGGGAAGAAGGCAAACAAAGCCAAGAAAACTGACAGGAAGCAGGTAACCGTCAGATTCTCACGTGAGGAACAACTTGGCTCTGGAATGAGGGATTAAGAATAAGGAGAAGCACCCCTACTTAACTGTGGACTGAGTGACAGGCATTACTGTACTTATTTCACTTACTGCAGTCAGACTGTGGCTAGCGCGTGTCATGCATAAGTGTGATTGAATGCCCTCATGCAAAAGGGATAATTGGTGGGAGGCAGCGGCTCCATCAATGGGAGCGTGTGTGTGTGTGCCACATTCTTCATCACAGCGGCTTGGGTAAATCTCCTCTTCCCTCATTTGTAGATTGAGTCTCTGGAGTGTTGGAGCGCCTCGAAGCAGAAGGTGAGTTTGCCCTCTTGGCTCTTCACTGTAGTGGTTTTTTAACCTATGTTGTATAATTCCGTAAACAGCATTAACTCCCGAATAAAACTTCATTATCGGTGCGTTCAAATCCTCACTACACACTGAATGAGTGAAACTACTGTGTGCATCCGTTTATTTGCTCCAAAAATATGATGGTGCGGGCAGTGAGAGGGAGTTGTGCGCTGTCATTGTCTGGTGGGCATTGGCTGGATGTGCAACAGAAGTGAGAGTGAGAGAAACTGGACTTAAAAAGAGAAGCAGTGGTACATTAAGTCTTTGTTAGCCTGATATTTTTAGCAGAGATTGGATGGATTCTCGCAGCAGGTGAAGCAGAAAACTGGGATGAAGAGATTTCAGAGAGAGGAATGAGGAAGGAAGGAACAGCTAATGCACATACAAGGAGAGGTGTGGGTGGTAGAGGCAATGTTATAGCATGTTCTCTCTGCCCTCTGCAGAAAAAAAAAAAAAAAAAAAAAACACTGCAGTATATCTCCCCCTCCCCAGTTTGCTGACCAATGATGTTTGGAGGTCAGACTCCCGTCTCTGCTACCGCTGTCAGCCCCTGACACACAGCATGTTCCTGAATACACCTGACGCCAAGGGAGGGGCAAATATATGCACATATTTATATCATATGCTGAGGAACTACTGAGCAAAATGTGTAAATATATGCATTCAGCATACTGTTACCCACCAGATAAACCTGCTCGGCACGGATGACAGCGTGATGTGTCATACTGCACTGAAATAGCTGTTTTGCCTTCAATGCAGAAAAAGGAGCAGTCGATGTCAGATGACAGCGATGTAGCCAGATAATTTAGTTTTGCACGCACATGGAAACTCAGATCACCCACGGTGTCAATCCAGCGCAGTACACACCCAAAGCCTTTTTGAACATTTTAACAGTTCTTTCTTATCTCAATTAAAGGGACAGTAAATACAGCGAGCTGCAAGTGCCGTGCAGTAATGAACAAATTCATTACATTTTCTTTTTTTCCCCTCAAATTTTCGCATGCACGGCCGGAGAGTGTTTCTCATCACTGGCTAGTGCTCACTAAGTGCTGACTCGGGTCTGTTCTCACTAGAAGTGGTCCCCAGGGGTGACAGGACATCAATACTGAACTGGAATCAGCAGCATGGATCTACTACTGTACTCTTAACTCTGCAGCGAGCAATGCAGCTCAGTAAGATTCAGCGTGAGAGGCACACACTGCGAGGATATACTGCATATTATATGTATTATGTAGGAACATATACAGGAACCAGACACTTAAACCTCCATTAATTGTTTTTTTTTTCCTTTCTTTCTTTTTTGAATCATCACATTTGGTCCAATCTGTGCTGCTTTTGGTACTTATGCTCAGTTACAGCATTAGTAACTCTTCTGTACTTTTAGGAATGGCCTAAAAACTGCAATACATATTACATCTGGCTCATATAAAGTGGAACTGTCTCTGAGTGGCGGCAGCCTGACTCAGATTGTGCCCCCTCTGTCAGCCAAAGCCAAATGTGGCCCATAGAAAACTGCAGATGTGGGCCACATTTAGACCAAACACTTACTGCTGTCTGGGCAGTGAGTCAGCATCGGAGATTTGTTTGTTCATGTACTGAACACCTGTAAGTCAAAACATTAGGTACGCACATTTTGTAGCCCTCATCTTAGGGCTAAAGCTGATAAAGTTAACTGGCAGTCAGATGATAATTTCATGCCTTTAACATTATGTGTTACCTGTTACACATTCATGGTTAACATTAAAGGAGAAATTAGAGTAACTTTAAGGAATTAAATGCAACTGAGAGATAAAATATAATTATAATGTTTTTTATGGCTGTGGTGTGTATCTTTGCCTTTCTAATGATCAGACTTCAAGGTAATGTGCAGCTTTTTCAGGCTGACCTGAGAAACCATGCGATGCGATCTACAACATTTTTATTTTTGCCTGCAGTACAAAACAGTGGGATGAGGTGACCCATGACTCAAGGGTTTTGCAAGGTTTTCTGTGAAGAGCTGCGACCTACTGTAGGCTTTGGCCACGTGCTAAATGCGATCGGACGTGTGGCCTTTTCAAAGGGAGATCACACCTTTCTGACAGTAGCCTTAAAGTAAAGGAGGCAGGCACAGCTTTGTTCCAACACGTTAAGCTTTGGCAGTCTCAACAAGCCAGCCTGCCTGTTATAGTTAACAGATGGGACTAAATGCCTTCTTGATTTAAAATCCAAGCACACAGAGCAAGTGCTGAGATTCAGCACTGGCTCTGCTTTGCTTTTATATTATAAATGGGGCATTAGATTTAAATAATTTGAATTATTTCTCATTCAAATGTAAGAGCATTGTAATGTTGGAAGTTGCTGACAGTTATGTAAGTGCAGCCAGCTGTGCATTCTCGTTTGGTGTTTTTTGATGTAATTAATGTGCTATTAGAACATGACTAATGTCCAGAGAACTTTTTCTTAAAAATAGGAAAAATAAAGGGGGAAAAAAAGCAGTTTGAGCTCCACATAGTAATTATTACATGTCATATTTTCAGCTGATAAATTAAATAAAAATACTTTCATTCACTCCTGTGTAACAAGTTCATCCCCTTTGGGCTAAACACACAAATATTTCTCTGGGTCATGTGGTCAAAACCGATTTAGTGATTTAGGTCTCTTTTGATGTTGCAGAGCAGCAATGTTACCAAAGAAGGAAGAGGGAGTTTCAGGGGTCGCATTCCTCATACCAAAAAAAAAAAAGAAAAAAGAAATTGGACATACTGTTTTGGTCCTCATACAAAAGAACAAGAACAAGGGACACTGAAAGTTAAAATGGAAAGTATTTTGATGAATGAGATAGTCGATATTTGACGACAGTCTGCAGTCCTTCCTTTTTAGGCAAACTAAAAGGAGGCACTATTTCTTCAAACACGAACAACTTTGCCCTTTAGCAACTGCTTGGATCCCCTTATGGTCTCACACTGAACTTAGACATTTTGTTAGCTTTCAAATCCCAAAGCAAACTGTGTGACTGCACACTTATCTACCGGTGCCATCATGTGTTTGACCTGTATTAATCTCCTCCTGTTGGCTTCTAATGAATATCCCCGCTCTCCCCAGGTTTGATAGGATTAATCGAGCCATTACTTAATTACAGGCTCAAAGAAGCTGAAAATCTATGAGGAGGATTTACAGCTTTACCCATAAATCAAGGACAGATTTTTTTTTTCATAAATGCTTTCCACTAACAGGATCATTAGCAAGGAGATGAAGGAAAGAGCTGGTGCTGCTGCTGATTCTGCCATCCCCAGGTAGTTTTTCCAGTGCTGATCAGGAACATTAAAATAATTACTCAGAATGTGAAAATGAGTTCAAATAAATTTATGGTTATAGTGTTCAATTAGGATTAGTAGCTCTAAAATGCAAGGGGATGCAATAAAATTGTGTTTTATCATAGTGTAGACTTAAGTTTTCAAATCTTAGGACATTTGGCAAACATCCGAATACTCAAGGTCTTTCTCACGGAAGATATTTGACCTGACGTGTCTGTAGGAAAAGAACAGATGTCATCATTAAATCACTGATGGCTGAAATCCATCTGGATGGCTTTGTCTTATCATCCTGGTATTATGCACACAGGTTCACTGTCACACTGTCGTTACACATATGAATATTTAGCAACAAATTCTAAAGAGAAAATATCGCAGCACTAATCTGGGCAAATATGCCTCGTTGATGTCAGAGGTCAGAGAAGAATTGCTCGAGTTCTTCAAGCTGATATGAAGGCACCGGTGACTCAAATAACTGCTAGTTTCTAACAAGATATGCAGAAGAGCATCTGCTGCAGCAGAAGACCACACTGGGTGCCAAGAACAGGAAACTGAGGTTACGGGCTCACCAGAATTGTACAGTAGAAGATTGGAAACATGTTGCCTGGTCTGATGAGTCTGAATTTCTGCTGCGACACTCGGATGGCACGGTCAGATTTTGGCCTAAGCAACATAAAAGCGTGAATCCAACCTGCCTTGTATCAGTGATTCAGGATGCTGATGGTGGTGTAATGGTGTGGGGGATATTTTCTAGGCATACTTTGGGCCCCTTAGTACCAACTGAGTGCTGTTTAAACACCACAGCATACCTGAGTATTGTTGCTGACCACATCCGTCTCTTTATGGCCACAGTGTTCTCATCTCCTGATAGCTGTCATCATATCACAAAGCTCAAATCATCTCAGACTGGTTTCTTGAACACATTCTTGAACACTGTACTCAAATAGCCTCCACAGCCACCAATCGAGCACCTCTGGGATGTGGTGGAACAGGAGATCTGCAGCATGAATGTGCAGCAGACAGATGTTCAGCAACAGTCAATATGGACCAAAATCTCTGTCATTAACCTGGCAAAATACTAAAAGAAGTAGGAAAAAGCTTAGACATGACTCTCAACACTAAAACAGCGTTCAGGTAGCGAGTACTAAATAGTAGAGATGTTTTATTAAATGATCAAATTGAGTATTTGTTAAATTAAACTGCAATAAGACAACATCCTTGGTCTCTGAATACACTGTAAGCTAATCATTTACAAAATCAGCCAGAGACCTCCTAAGCACTTAGGCTCTGAGCTGAGAAGGGGTGTCTTTCCTCAATAAACACTTACATGTGTGAGGAATGGCAAACTGTGAGCCAGCTGGCATACCCACTTGACTGGCACCTCTGTCAGTCAGTTTTCATGCTTTCTACTTCTCACGCTCATCATAGCTGCTCATAGTCCATCTTCTTTCTGTCAGAGTTGCTTCTTCAGCCAGCTCCACATCTTTCAAGTTGCTTTTGCACTTGTTGACTCTCATTTTCGCTTCTGTTCTACTAACTGGCGTACTTTTAGACCTCGCATCAGCGAGCAGCCACATTTCGCAGTACCACTTATCAATCCACTCAGCAGTCACACAGGAGAGGCCTGGCTTACCCACAGTGAAGGGCAGAGAGGTGTATTGGAAATGTGTTCCAGAGAGACTGTCAGCCATTGTGCTTAGAAGACACACGTGGGGAAACATGAAGAGGTAGCTGTGTTGCATAAGGAGCACACGATGGTCTGCCTTCCTTTCATGCCCTGATAAGGAAAAGCAGAGAGGTGGATGTGGTTCCAAAGGTTTCAAGAGTCAGATTATGTGTTTCGGTATGGCGGCGGCGTGGTAACAGCTCATATTTAATGGCATTGCAGTCTTCACAACACTGACAAGACAGCAATTAGGCATGCACGCGATTACACAGTATTAACTGTAATGAAAACAAGCCTGCAGACATTTTACCAGTGCTGTGAGGTTGGATGTTAAACATGGGAACACCAGTGTCATTTCAGTTCATCCTCTGGGCACCATGGAAAGCTCTTCCTAACTGAATGGCTCATCTGTTCAATAGTTGGTCAAATATATCAGTCTGGACCAGAGCGGGACCTACTAAATAACACTGATGCACTCAATAGAGCCACGGTAAAGTGCCTATTCGTGTTTTAGCCGGACTAAAAAAAGAAACATGAGAGCTTAATGATTTCCATAACGATAGATTAAAGGGTGAGGATCATTTGGATAGTCAAACTGGGTGAATGCTGAACTTTAATTTGCCTTAAATGTTTAATAAAACATGAGAAAGTTAGCAACATAACGCCTTTGTTATCGTGATCACACTGAAAAACACGTCCAATATTGGTTATTTCCTGGTTATAAGAACATAATTCCATTTTAAAAGGTTATGATTGCATGTCAGAGTCCTCGGTTACAGGTTTTACAGCGCAGCTTCACACAAATTAGAAGAGGGAATGATACAGGCAGAAATTAGTACTTATCTTAAAAGCGTTCTGGTGCCCTGCTGTTGTAATTATAGTGTTTGCTTATTATACAGCTACACCCTCTGTTGGCCTCTGAATGTGCAATAGTTGCTAAATCCTAGTTTAAAGATACACAGCTTGTAACTAACGTTGTCTCCCTGAACTGTGGCGTTAACAGCAATCAGAATCAGAACGCTTTATTAATCCCCGAGGGGAAAATGCATTTGTTACAGACCCAAAAATATAAACTGGTTCATTCAAGGTGCAATATGTTACTCCAAAGTTAAACAATACAATGTATATTAAAGCCGCAAGCGGCGATGATCGGGCCCGAAGCACCCGGCGCGCGTCGACCCCTGGCGCGCGTCGACCCCTGGCGCGCATCGAGCCATTGCGCACTCGGAGGTCGTCGCAGAGGGGAGGGTTCCTGGCTCACCTGGACGCTCTAAGCCCAGCAGGCTTCTCGTTCCTCTCGTCGTTCGGCCGCCAAACGTCTCCCACGTCCACTAGGTGGCGTCAGCGAGCGCTCACTAATTAAAGTGACTTGACGCTGTATGTAATGCCCGCACCCATCAATGAAATTGTAATGATCACGGGATGATAATTTTCTGCTCTGCTGATTTCCTGTCGCCACTAGGTGGTGTTTTGAGTGTGATACAAAGCTGGTAGATGGGTGT
>JAVDPK010001276.1:114717-137003 GCA_034780415.1 Cichlasoma orientale | reverse complement strand
TGTGTGTGTGTGTGTGTGTGTGTGTGTGTGTGTGTGTGTGTGTGTGTGTGTGTGTGTGTGTGTGTGTGTGTGCAAGAATGACATCATTCTGATTAATTGAGGTTCAGGTTTCTGTAATTAATATTACATTAGATTCACCACACAGTACAAACGTTTGGGAATTCCACATTAAATTACATTAAAGTTACTTGATTTTATTTTTAGTCAGAAGAAGCAAATTCAGCCTTACTTCAAATGCTGATATTTTTAATGTCTTTTAATGTTTTTAATGCAAAAAACGAAGAATAAACACAATTTTTGGCATAGATATCATTATTATAGCTTCATCGCTCGTCTTCATTTCTTCCTCACAGATCACTTCAAATTCATTTTAAGACCTTTTTAGGTTATCTTGCATATTTTCAGTGTTATCAACTTCCTCAAGCTCAAACTTGCATTTCTTGAAGTTGTTCATAGTGGATTTTAACATCCGCTTTAGATGATGGTCCTGTTGTAGCGTGAAACATGAAAATTACTTCAACACTGAGTTTTCTAAGGTCTCTGTCCTTTAAGCTGAAAACAACCTCAGGAGGAAATGTTTAGAGCAGTTGTAGCATGCAGGGAGGAAAAATCATTGGGTGTTAAAAATGCAGCAGAAGCTGTTCTTTGTAATTAGTGTGAATTTTAATTTGATGTTTAAGAGCATTTTAAAATGTTTGCACAGTAGGAGAATATTGGAATTTGTTACAAAGATGAATGTAAGGAAACAGTCAGCCGAGTTGCTTATTATTGCTGTGTCCTCTCTTTTCCTCAGGGAGTGATTCTCACTCATCAGACTTGGGTAAGTGCCCAATCCTTTTGGTGATTAATGGTGGACACTCCTAATACTGCCCATGACCCAAAGAAAAAAAAAACAACGCTATAAAACTTCCCATATGGGCCCAGCAAAACTTAATCAGAAAACAATACAGCACATGATGGTAATATTGCTAAATTTATCTTCAGATTCTTGGCGGTCACGCAGCGCAACAGATGGCCTTAAAAATGGAGATGCTAGCAGCTCATCTCTTGCTGCCAAAGGCTTTCGCAGTGTCAGACCCAACCTGCAGGACAAAAAGTCCCCCTCACAGGTAAAAAAAAAAAGATGTCATTCACATTAGACTGATAGATATTGACATCTAGTGTTTTTCCCTCTTTTAGTGCTATTTGTACTTTAATTAGAAGAGTGATTTCATGATGTGTTGTGTTCCTATCGACTTTTAAGTGTTAGGTAGGGAAAAAAGTTATTTTAATGGCACAAAATGTCATCATAATTATGGATAATATAGATATAACCTTGACATGTTCTGAAACAAATATTTGGAACTTCATGATCTCAACCTTTGTGCTGATGTTTTTTTCCTGTTTTTTTTATTGTTGTTGCTATTTGAACTTACATTGGTTGCCACTTTCTAATTGGCTAACAAGGATATCAGTTCATTGCCATTGCCACCCCCCAGGAAAGAGAGTTTTCACTTCTCAACCACTGGCACTAATCCTCCAAACTACAGCTCCCTTATTGACTTGGCTAATAATTTGAGTCCGGGAACACTAACATTCACTCAGAATGAGCAAGCAGTCTTGAAAGAGTCCTGTACTGTAAGGAGCACATCCTCCTACTCATACTCAGAGACCAGTGCAAACACAAAACAACAGCTGAATCAGTCAGTTGTCTCCAATGACTCAAGCAATGCTAGGGCATCTGGTACTGCTAATACACAAGAACGTAAGGTGTCTTCCCTTAAACTAACCCCTGTCACCATCCCTGACCCCCCTGCCCACCACAATTTTTCCATTGATCCCCAACCTAAGACCCAAGCCACAGGGTCCCCTCCACTCACTTCCCCACCTCCACAAAGAAGTCCCATCCTCTCTCAACCCCTGACACAGACAACATCAATTTCTGTCCACTTGGACACAGAGAATAAGAAAAATCCAGAAGCATTCAAGACAAACCCCAAAGTGGAACCCAGGTTCTCAGATCAAGCCCCAGATCAAACCCCAACTCCAGAGCCATCCCAGATGGAGATGACAAAGCCTCCTCCTGCAGTTCCACCAAGACCTTCTCCTGCAGAACTGTTGGTACATAACTGACTACATACTGGTACAATAGAGCAAAATACAGTGTTCATTTTAAGGTCACTTTAATCCAGTCGCTGGGTTTATGTCTTGGTAACATCCAGAATGATTAAAGGGTTACGCAGCAACTGCATCACAAAATTTGGAAGCGACAGGTCTCCTATAGCAGAAGAAATAGTCAGCTACCATTGCAAGAATGGGCCAAATTCTAAGAGCAGAGGAGATAAAATACCTTCTTTTCTCATGTGTTGAGTCTGACAATCTGACACTGGCATTCTGTTCAAGCAGGCATTTCGTAGGTGTTTTGATGCATGTTCTGTGCCACCTGTGTGTGTTGCCCTTTAGTTCATTCTTGATCTTGCTTCTACCTTCTACCAAACTAGACTGCCATTCTACATTTGTGTGAACTTGTACTGTGTTATAACTAAGGGTTTAATTGACTGTACATCACAGTTAATTTCCATGTAATTTGCTGCCTTTCTGTAAAGTTTGAACTAACAGAGCATCTTCAGTTTTTAGCATTAATGTGTTCAGAAGAGGGTGCTGCAGCTTTATGACACAGTGTGGTTTTACCTTTTTGCTGTTGTCACGTTATTTTCACACATCCCTTTTGACTACATGGCTAATAAATGATATCACTAAGCACTCTCCTCCTTTCCTCCTTTTCCAATCAACTACCTCTTACTCCAACACCAGGGGCCTCCCTCGCCTGACCCCACAGCACGGCACTCCCCCTATCGCTACCACAGCTCAGAGTCACTTGACTACTTGTCAGGCCTAATGCCCAAGGCCCTATCACCCACTCCATATCTCCCGAGTGGAGCTGGTGGCGGAGGTGGTGGCACAGCTGGTGTGGCCAGCGGGCCGAGAAATACCGCAGCCGGCATTGTGAGCTGTGTGTCACCCTCGGCTTCCCCCGTGACTGTGTCAGCTCTCAGCCACTACTCGTCATCCACGGCTGGTCTGCTGGACGAGCTGCAGATCTGTAGCCTGGACTCACCCGTCGCCTCACCCACGCCATCGCCCACTCTGAGCCATGTCTCTATCTACACACCCACTGCTGGCCGTGATGATGCGCTAACAACCTCTGTGGCCTCCACTGCTGCAGCAGCCACTTTCACTAATGTAATTATCCAAACAAGTCACCTCTATAACATGCATTATTACCAAGAACAGTTGGTTCCTGCCCTCCCACACTCACTTTGATGGCTGAATCAGACCTCTACAAAGTGTGTGCTCACTACCAATTTTTAACTTTCACTAACCGTCAACTACACCCTATCTGTCAGATTGTGAAATTAAATCCAGCTCTCTTTGTTCCCTTATTATGTTACCGTGTCTGTACTCATTCACACACTCTTTCTCTGCGTGTCTATATTTCTTTGTTTATATATATATATATACACATACATATATATATAAAATGAGGGTTTTTTTGTTGGTTTTTTTTGGCCATCCTGTGCATTTACACTGTCTTTTAAGGCCAGTTCATATCAAAAATTCATGATGACATGCAGTGATTTTTCTAATCAAGGTGCAGCAAGGTGAAATACTCCGTTGGAAGCTTTTAGCTACGGGTTATTAGCGTCTAAAAACACTGAACTCTAGCTGTTTTTTTCTTTTTTTTACAATGTGATATGTGTCTGGACTATAATTACGTGCCCATTCAGCTGTATTACACCAGGAATAGATAAATTCTACTTTATTGTTTCTGTAGGTTATGCGACGAGAACATGCATATGTGTGTTCTGTTTATATATATATATATATATATATATATATATATATATATATATATATTTCAGATCAACACTTTTATTTCCAGGTATTTACATCTAGGTCTGACACACAGTTAGAAGATAGCACCTTTTGTCTGAACCCACTCATTTTTCTTGTGAGCAAAAGTATTGGAACATGTGACTGACAGGTGTGTTTTGCTGCCCAGGTGTGTCCTGTTACATTGATTTTTCAAACAATAAATAGCGCTGAATATCCATACTCAATTTCAAATTTGGCTTTTGCCTGTGCAGACTGTGTAGTATTTACTTTGGTGCAAATGTTAACAGAGCCTATTAGTTGCATTATTTTATTATTTGTATATTTTATTTATGTAATATATTTTACATAATCACTTCCAATGTCTGAATTTCTGACAAACTGAAAGGTACAGTACAAGCATCCAATGCAAAGCACAAATGAGCATCTACATTATATCTAGACTAACCAGGCAAAGAGTGATTGATTCGTTTTTTCTTTGTTTTTTTTATCACAAGTTAACCATTTTGTTCAACTTATCGTGTGACGTAGTGTCCTGGCAAGTATTGCATCTCTACAGTGAACAGAGTATTCTTTGTACTTCAATATGAGGTCATCTGTTTGAATTTTTGGCTTAGCTGTTTTGTTTGTTGAATTTTGATATTGATTTATTGTTTGTCATCAGTAAGCTTAGGGGGGTATACTATAAAGGAAGTTCAACATAGTCAGGCTGTCTTTGCGTTAGCTGGATTGACAAGACCTAAAACCCGAGTTGGAGATGACGGGGTTCATGATGGTGTTGATTTCACTTCATCGTACACCCCTCTTGTTGCACCGTGAATCTTTGGTGTGAACCGGCAAGCCTTAAAACTGAAGTACAGTGCTGTGAAAAAGTATTCACCTCCTCCTTGATTTCTTAGGTTTTTTTTGTATATTTGTTGCACTTAAATTTTTCAGATCATCAAACAGATTTTAATATTGGACAAGGATAACCTGAATAAATATAAAAGGCAGTTGTTAAATGGTGATTTCCTTTATTAAGGGAAAAAAGCTATCCAAACCTACCTCGCCCTGTGTGAAAGCTGCCCCCTAAACGTAATAACTGGTTGTGCCACCTTTTAGCAGCAAGAACTGCAATCAAGCGTTAATTGGCAATTAGTATTTCACATCACGGTGACACAAACTCTTCTTTACAGAATCGTGCTGTTTAAAAACTGTGTTCTGTATTTATTCAGCTTATCGTTGACTAATATAAAAATTAGTTTGATCTGAAACATTTAAATGTGACAAATACACAAAAAACCAAGAAAGGGAGGTGGGCAAATACTTTTTCACGTCACTGTGCAGTTTTTTTCATTCTTTATCAGTTGAAATCTTTGCTTCTCGTGCCGTGTTGAATGGGAGAGCAGTTTTCACAAGAGCTTCCCATTTTAAATATATCATGTCCACTGTCTTATGTCAGATGTTTATGTTAACCAATTAATGAGATGTATGTGAATGTGGAAGAGCTTACCGTCACTGTTTTAGTCTTTGTGCAGTGTGAAGCGACTCAGTGAGTGACCCTTTCCCCGACTAACTGTCTTTATGTTTTAATCACTTAAGATTCAGAACTTACTATTAATCACATTCACTACATGTTCACACGTCTTATATCAGAACCGGTTCTTTTACCTGGTCTGCTTGGATGACTAATGTTGGACGGTAATACTCTGTAATAGCCATTGCTAATAAATTGCAAATTGATTGTTAATTAAACTTTCCTAAATAGGTAACTTACTGTAAACAAACAATGATTAATAGTGTTTTCTGAGGATTGGTGCTGGTATATCTTTAGTACTTCTTACATTATGATGACACCAACACAAGCAACATTTTATAAACTCGCATTAACGTTTGGTAATAATTAACAGTTTCTTTACTGACGAATGAGCCTGTTTTCACTCCCAGGGAATCAAATACTGCTGTTCGTTCAACTGCGCCGGCGTCTCACATGTATGCACAGGGAGTCCTTTAGTCTCGGGTCAGTAATGTTGGTCGGTTGTTTATTTACCTAAACTACAAACTTTTCATAAACATAACCAAGTATTTTGAGAGCCTGCACCGAACCAAACAGCAAAGATAAACAACAAGTGGCAATAAAACTAAACAGTGAACGCGCACACAAACATCATAGTCTTACATCTATCCTGCCGACTCACACGGTCTTAAGTACTGTAATAATAGATTACAACTTTATAATAGCCAATTAGGTTTATAAACCAATTATTAACAATAATTAAACAGTTTTAACCATTTAAATATTTTAAGCACATTAACACTTAATTAGCAATGGTTATTATAAAGTGTTATCTGTTGTTCTTTTGATTCCACTATATATTTTTTATGTTGCGCTAATGTCATAGATCGTTACAGTTGTAAGTACAATGCATTTTGCTGTGATTGGTGTCTGGTAGCTTCTTACTGTCTGTGTTTCTGGGTTTTGGGCCACTCCTAGGGTCAAGTCCTTTCACACGCTATGAATGGAAGTACTAGCCATCCACATAGGCCACTGTCTCCTCCAGCTTATCCTCCACCCCCTGTCTCACTCCACACTGGGCTTCAGAGACAGAGCAGGAGTTCAGGTGAGTCACTGTTCTTTGGCGATGTATGACATGACTTAAAGATTCAAATAGATTGTACTGCATAGAATAAACATGCTGATTTATGATTCATCTAGTACTTTAGACTGCTCTTAGGCACAACTAAAAGCACCAAAACACAAAGCTAAAGTCAGGGAGATAATTGAACTAGAAAGTCAAGAACTGAATTTCAAGAACGTGTTCATCTGTGAAGCACGACCTAAGAGGTGTGTGTGAATGTAACTCACAGAGGATCAAACCTTACATCATCACTGCACATATCATTGTTGGTGTTAAGGGACCTTCACAGTGTAGACTTGTTAAACATTAAGAAGCTAAGTAAGGTATATATATATGTGTGTGTATATATTAGGATCTATATATATATATAATCTGTATCTATAGCAGTCTGTCCATTAGAACAATTAAACTAGAACCATAATTTTCTGAATCACTGACACATCTGTCTCCGCTTTCTCTGCTTGCTTCTTGGGTCTAGAGGGCAGTGAAACAGTCACCAGAGAGTCTGTGGTGTCAGGCCATATCAGCATAAGCAGCGCTGTGCCCATTGCCCGTTTCTCAGAAGAAGAAAAGAAGGTGTCTGTCATTAAAGCCCCCCATTATGAAGGCATCGGCCCTGTTGATGAGTCAGGCATCCCTATTGCCATCCGTACGGTGAGCGAACTCATACAGAGAGCTAAACAAATTGCTTTCCAGCAGACTTCCTCAGACACTTTAGTATAGCACAGACGTTTCTTTTGAGCCAGTTCTGCTGCCTTCTTGTGTGAACAGGTTTGTGAGAAAGGAATTACTTTAAGCTGTCAGCAGCTTTTGACCCCATATTCAAGGACTCTCTTCCACTCTTACTATCTCGATTTCACTTCTTTCTGTGTGCTAGTCATAAAGATGAGCTCAAACAAGGTCTTTGCTTTAGTACTACCAGGTCTTTGCTGATCACTTCTTAAGGAGTGTGTCCCTGTGTGTTATCTCTGTTAAGGCTTTCTGTGTATTAACACTAAGCTCAGTTATCAGTTGGTTGAAGAGCAGCATTTAAAGGCAGACATGCTGAGCTCCGGAATGAGAGAAAGAGAAATGGGAAGAATGAGAGACGAGGAATAAAGGAAAACAGCTGAAAAGGAAAGAAAGCAGGAAAGAAGAAAAACAGATGCTCCTTGTTTTGAGCAGGCAAACATTTTTGTG
This sequence comes from Cichlasoma orientale, assembly GCA_034780415.1. Taxonomy (NCBI): domain Eukaryota; kingdom Metazoa; phylum Chordata; class Actinopteri; order Cichliformes; family Cichlidae; genus Cichlasoma; species Cichlasoma orientale. The sequence goes on along the minus strand of JAVDPK010001276.1, from coordinate 129,333 downwards.
GCCACTCTATTTGGTAACCGTGGAGAGTGAAGTGGTAATTGGCCTGTTTCTTGGATGTGCCAGTGCTACATGCACAGTCACATACTCTTTCACTGTGAAGCCAAACTGCCCCTTCTCTGACTGGAATCCAGTCACATTGTTTAGTGCTACTGAATAAAGAGGATTAAGTCTCTCTGCCATTTGATCAGTCTTTTTTTAAGTGTCTGTTAGATCTATACTGTTTACACAAAGGCACACATACCAGGGTTTCTCCTTGATTTTCAAGACACAGCAAGAGGAGACCCCCCCCCCCCCTTTGGTTTTGTATCAACTAGGATTCAACACCTTTGTGGTTCAGAACTGAACCTGCTGAGACAGACTTCTGAAAGCTTTCACTTTAACAGACACACAGACACACATACCAAAACAAACTCCCATAGTAGTCACTCAGGTTACTGATAGTGTGTCTTTTGTGGCTATTTAGTAATTAAGATTTTCTGGTCATTTGCATACTGAATATGTTGACATTTACATTTTTTTGAATGGTGAAGCATTTTGTTTCTTTAAATAATATATTTATTTTTTAAACTTCTTCATTTTTAGTAAGCTGTGCAAATCCAATAAGATTTCTTCAGCTTACTAACAACACAAAATTCATACTGCTATTAAGTGTGTTGGATTCACCAGCTGTATCTGTACTTCCATACAGTGCCATGAAAAAGTATTTGCTCCCTTCCTGATTTCTTATTTTTTTGTACACTTAAATGTTTCAGATCATCAGACAAATTTTAATATTAGTCAAAGGGAACCTGAGTAAATACAAAATGCAGTTTTTAAATGATTTCATTCATTAAGGGAACAAAGCTATCCAAACCTACCTGGCCCTCTGTGAAAAGCTAATTGCACCTAATAACTGGTTATGCCACCCTTGGCAGCGAGAACTGCAATCAAGCATTTGTGATAACTGGCAATGAGTCTTTCACATCACTGTGGAGAAATTTTGGCCCGCTTTTCTTTGCAGAATTGTTTTAATTCAGCCACGCTGGAGGCTTTTTGAGCATGAACGCCCTGTTTAAGGTCATGCCAAAGCATCTCAATCGGATTTAATTCTGGACTTTGACTGGGCCACTCCAAAACCTTCATTTTGGGTTTTTTTTTTTTTTTTTTTTTGAGACATTCAGAGGTGGACTTGCTGCTGTGTTTCGGATCATTTTCCTGCTGCATAACCCGAGTGCGCTTGGGCTTCAGGACACAAACAGATGGAAGGACACTCTCCTTCAGGAGCAGAATTCATGGTTCCATCGTCCAGACCATCACACCACCATCATGTTTGACTGTTGGGGTGATGATCTTTTATGAAATGCTGTGTTAGTTTAATGCCTGATGTAACAAGTTTCAAACCTTCTAAAAAGTGCAGCTTTTGTCTCGTCAGCCCACATAATATTTTCCCAAAAGTCTCGGGGATCATTAAGATCTTTTTTTGGCAAATGTGAGACGAGCCTCTGTGTTCTCTTTGGTCAGCAGTGGTTTTCTCCTTGGAACTCTTCCATTGATGCCATTTTTTTCACAGCACTGCGTCTCATAGCTGTAACTTTATTTGATTACATCAAAAACAACTTTCAATTTTGTGATCTGGAGCTGGTCTGTTTGTGCTGTTGGCAAACTGATATACCTAATCATGTTGAGAAAAATGAAAAGTAAGGGTGGTAGATGTGGTTTATATGCTAAAAATGGGTCTTTGTAGCACATTGCTAGGTAACATAACAGTGTCATGATGTTTTATGTATATTTAGACTATAAAATAATAATGTGCTGGTGAAATCTAGACTGCAACATGGATCCTTTTCTCAAGACTTGAATCAAAAGACCATCTTAAGCTGTTAAATGTTAACAATTACCAAGTTGGCCAGTGCTCAGACAATGGCCAAACATTTCATGTATGGATGCACCAGTGCTGGCTTTGTTGACTATCGGCAAATAAGATGACATTTAACAACATCAGTATCTGTTGTGTTTCTGCAGGTTTGCACTAAGTATTGGTATTGGTCCAGAATTTCATAGTAAATGCTTCCCTAATTTAACAGGTTCTTCCTTTGCCTATATGTCACCTCTCTGCAAAGTTTGAATGAAAAACATATAGTTGTGTTTTTGTATAATCAAACAGCAACAGACAAACAGGGGGCCATGACAGCATAACCTCCTTGGCAAAGGTAATAATCTATCTTGGATGAGACGCAGTTGATTTAGTTCTCATAATCCAAAGAATCTTAATAAGTAATTTGTTTATGGCTCAGTTATATTATCCCTGAATGCCTAAAAAGGCTTGGTGTGTGTTTTCAGCTGTAGAATGTGCCATAAAATGGTAGGAATCCTTTATGGCCTTCACATTTGTGTTACATTTCACGGCACATAAATCTTTATGGTTATTTCTTTCTCAACAGACGGTGGATAGGCCTAAGGACTGGTACAAAACTATGTTCAAACAGATTCACAAAGTTCACAAAGCAGGTAAGGCTCTACAGGAGCGTAATCAAAGACTGAAATTGTGCGCTGCGATGAGATTATTGGCCATTTTATGCAGAATGTATGTATGCAAGCTGCCTGTATGTGTGTGCATATTTTGTGTGTCTTTGCATGCCAGTTCTTGTTAAACCAAAAGACCCAAATGATTCCAGAGTCACTGCTTGTTAGATTGTGAGCAAGAGAGTCTGGCGAGGAGGAGGAATGGAGAGAAACCTCTAATAGACGCAGAGCCGTCCTGGGAAATCTGCTCTAATTTTGTGGGCTTGACAGAATCACAGAATCAGTACAAGGCTTGTTTGTTCTAAATTGCTCAGCCTTCTGCTACACGACCACACACAAAAACTCACACACACACACACACTCAAATACAGACTATTTCATGTGTGCGTGCGCTGAAAAATCATCCAAAGGCTTGTTATGGTCATGATGCACCAAAGATGTTTCTGAATCTTTTTGCGATTTCATTGGAACTATAAGCAATACTCCCGTACCACTCATCTAAAGTGGATCATGGTGCTTTTGATGATGTTTTCAGGCTGATTAAAAGTGCTATCTTGAGGACAAATTGTGTACAAAGAAGTGCGCTTACACATGCATCCCAATCAGCTCTTTGTGCGTTTCCTCTGCAGACGATGACTATTCGGACACATACAATGCTTCATACGCTCTCGTAAACAATGGTGAGACCTGCTCCTGTGTAACAGAAGTTGTGTTTCTTAAAATCAGTCATTTCTTCCCAACCTTCCTTTCTGGCTGGCTGGCCTCATTACTTCTGCCTCCACTCTCTCCTCCATCCTGTCCTTACCAGATAACTACAGCCTGCCATCCACCACCACCACCATGGCCCACCCTGCCCCTCGGACACATACATACAGGCCTCTCTCCAAGAGCCCCTCAGACAACAACGGAGGGCATCTGGGGCCTCGGGAGCCTTCACCGTCCCCTGTTCCCCCACCACCTCCACCCATGCCATCCCTTCTCCAACTAAGGGCAAGAGACAGTGACCGCGAGAAGGATCTGACAGACACGTAAGAGCAACTTTCTCACAAAATTGAACCCCCTTTTTATTTCTTATTAATAAACTAGTACATTTTCAATGAGAATTATTTAGTTATTATACTTTATTGACAATGTTTTAAATAAACCTTTTTTTTAAAATCTTGGTTCTTTTGTCACTTTGAGTTATCGACAAAGTCTCTGGCTTTTTTTCTGAAAAGCACGTGTGTGTTCTTCTTGCACCAGTAATGAATGGGGTCCTCCGGACCGAAAAGTGGATACACGAAAGTACCGCGCAGAGCCCAAGAGTATTTTTGAGTACGAGCCTGGGAAGTCCTCTATCCTGGAGCAAGAAAGACCAGTGAGTATTTTTGAAATACTGACATTTATCTCCCTCTTAAAATAAAATGAAAAATGTCTCACTGTTTTAGCTTCACCCTGGCATTTAGCGGGGACAGCGACACATTAAATGATTTCTTCGCAGTATTGCTTTTTATTCTTTGGTAAAAGATTAAATAATTCTGTCTGCTCAGGCACAGTGAGGAAATAGTCACAAGCAAACGCACCTTTTCTTTTCTTTCTTTCTTTTTTTTTCACTTGCTAGTCTGGTAGACAGACATTACGATGCCATTATATTATGGCCTTTTGCACGGCTCCCCTTCTGTCAGAGACAATGTGGGCGTTAAAAGCTTCCAGTGCTACATCCTCCAGCAACTGTACTCACTGTTAATGCTTGTGTGGGGTGAAGGACAAAGCAGATAGCAGCAGAAAAAAAATGACGGTGTTGTCAGGCGGGGCTAAAAGAAATAGACATGATGTATCTGAGAAAAGGAGAGAATAATGAAGAATGTGTTACAGATGAAGCATCTTTGCAACAACAAAAACAAGTAACAAAGAAAGCATTTCGTGGATGTTTCGCAGATGTTTAATGTGATGACTGCTGAGAGTGCTCCCAGGGCAATAATGCATGAGTCAGTTCCTGATAGGCAGAGGTAATAAAATGAGAAAGCTGTAGCGAGGACCCACGCTGGCTAATGTGCTGCTCAGTGTCCTTTCTTCTCCATTAACCAAAGTCAAAAAATGTCACCCTAAAACACATTGTGTGGTGATGATGCACCCATTAGGCAATTATGACCTTTAAGAGGAAAAAATGTTTTTCTGTTACTCTTTAGACGCTGTCTCTGTGCGCGTTTGTGTTTAAACCATTGTGTGATTGGCGGTCTCTGCTTTTCAGGGTGACTCATCCATCCGAAAGCTGAATTCTCTTTCTTTTTTTGCCAGAGATGTAGCACTGCAACACCTACATAACATCTCCTGGCAGTGTTTCATTTGGCATGAGAACTCCGTATTGTGTGGGATTAGGGTTAGAAAGAGCAGACAGCGTGGTAAAAACACACTACGCCATCTCTGCAGTTAATGGAAACAAATCAAACAAGCTAACCTTTTGTTTAAATTTTCAATTTGCGATTCAGTCTTTTGCGTAAGACGCCGAGCTAAAAGGCATCGAGATATACAAGAAAACCAGGAGAATTAAAACAGAAGTATGAATACAATTTGTTTACGTATGAAAGACATAAAATATAGTCATGTTTTTAAATTCAAAAACATCCACTTCTGAGTGGTTAATGGTGCTGTTTGCACCTGATGTTTGGACTGTTATTTATAAATGCATACAGCAGTACAAAAAGCACTACATTTACACTGAGGCATTGTACAGTTATGATTTCCATATTTTGTTCTTAGCCTGAGCCGCTTTTGGAGTGTGCCAGTTTGTGGCTTGAGGTTGGCTAACCGCTGTACTGCAGAAGTGAAACTCGAGCTGTAAACGGCTCTGTGGCAACACTTTTGGTTCCATGGGCCAGTCTTCATCCTGGTTCATCCTGTGCCCATCTCCCTTTGCCACCTGTGCTCATTCCTAACCATGAGGTCCATTTCTCTCTTTGTGTGTGACTCCTTTCCACACTTCCTTTCTCCTGTCTTTCTTCTGCTTCCTCTCTCTGTCACTGTCATGCTTTCCCAGACCTATGATGACATAGATTTAGAGAACGAGCCTTGGTATAAGTTCTTTTCCGAGCTGGAGTTTGGGCGGCCGGTAAGTCAGGGCCTAGCTACTCCCTCAACCACAACTCTGCCATAGGCATACACCCACTTTTTCCACCCCACCCGTGACTTTTTTTTTATGTCTTTGCCAGTAGACTGGGTGGGGCTAGTTGTTTGGGCATGTAATAGTTGTTTGGTGCTTGTTTGGTGCCCCCTTCCTTGCTCCCCAAAACACCTTTGTGACAAACTGTGGTATGTCTCTCTGCTGCTGGGGTTTTTGGTCTGGTGACTAGTAGGCGCTAAAATGCACACACACACAAACCTGGACACTTTTATATCAGTTGGTTCATTTCGGCATCTTGTTCAAAAATAAGCAGGAAGACTTGCTTAAAGGCAATGTTCTCCAAAGGTTTCAGATGACCTGACGCCATGAACAATCAGCCAAAACATTAATAAAGAGGCAGTAGCTGAGCTTCTACTGATACTTACCTATTGCTGAGAACACTGTCATAAATAATCTGTGTACTTTCTTCAGTATCTATTATACAGTACTGTGCAAAAGTCTTGAGCCACCTCTCATTTCTTCATATTTTGCTTACAAGGAGCCAGACTTTCTTTAAGCAGTTTTTGGCAATAGCTCCCCCCAGGCTTTCTGAAGGTTTTCTTTGGACATTGGCTGCTTTTTCACTTACTTTCAGTCCAGTCCTTGTACCTGACCATTTTCAGAGGAATGTTTTTTTGTTTAAGCTACTTAACACTGACCAACGAATCATTCAAGCATAAAAAAGGCACCTAACTCAAGGGATGAGCCAGTGTTGTGTCTACACATAACAGACCAATTTTAAATTGTATCTTTAAGAACTTTGTTAGTAGCAACCTGTCACAAAAACATCATTTGTTCCAATTTCTTTACTTTAATCCATGAAAAATGCCAAAGATAACAGTTTGACAGGCTCAAAATAGTATTTTTGTACTAAAAAGTGTCTACAGCCATCTGTCAAACATGGTGGAGGCTCTGTCATGGTTTGGGGCTGCATTTCAGCCTGTGGCGTTGAAGGTCTTGTCAAAACTGATGGAATTATGAACACAGAAAAGTATCATCAGATTTTGAGCCATGCAGTAGCATCAGGAAAGTGTATGATTGGCAGTGGCTTAATTTTTCAGCATAATAAGAATCCCAAATAACTGGCAGTGCAGTAAAAGCATACCTGGATAGAAAAACACACAATGGAACACTATCGGTCATGGATTGGCCTCCCCAGAGCCCGGACCTCAACATTATTAAAGCTGCCTTTTGTTCTGTTATCTTGACAGAGAACGGAACAAAAGGCAGCCAGGATCCAAAGAAGAGCTTTGAATGTCCTTCAAGAAGCCTGGAGAACTGTTCCTGAAGACTGCTCAAAGAAATGACAAGAAAGCTGTCAAATACTGACTTTCAGGCTCGTTAGAACTGTATAAACTCTTTGCCTGATATACTGCATTTCCATGTATGTTTGCACATTTTTAATAAGATTTCCCAGTTTCCTATAAAAATATAAAGAAATGAGGTGTGGCTCGAGGCTTTTGCACAACACTGTACACGCCAACGTCAATTTACAGTCTGCCTTTATGTACCCTGTTTATTAATTTGATCCGTGCAGTACTAAGAGGGAATGCTCTGTGTGTTTTGAAGCTGAGGCTTCAGTGCCCTCTGCTGGATGCAAGTGGTAGTAACATCCTAGTGACTTCAGGCAGAGATCGCCTCTGGTCACAAATGTGGGCTCAAATTACCCACAACCTGACTGCTTTACAGTGTCATCAGCACATCCCTCTGTCCATGCCGGCGCATGACATCAGGCGATGACTTCCTGGGCTTATTTGAAATGTTCAGGTGAAAATTTCCCATATAGATCTGGCATGACTTTCTGTCTTCTCACAGTCATGTGGAGCTGTGTGGTGAGATTTCTACCTGCAGTGTTTGTGCTGTTTCACATCACTCAATAAGCCCCTAGAGTGTAGATGTTTTCTCTGACTGATCCAGCCAGGTCAGAGTCTCACACTGTGTTCAGTGTTTGAGTGCTGATTGAGGCGATAAGTCACAATATGTTTTAATAATCCAAATAAATGCTAGTTTATCTGCACTTGTAAAAAAAGCACTAAATCACTTTATTTGGTTGTGTACGACACTGCACTCTCAAATAAACACAATGCTGCAGCTTGTGCTTCAGTTTGCTTTTTGCTTACAGCTTGTTCTTACACTTTGCATGTGCGTGTGGTAAATAGGTACATTTGTGTGTGTTGCTGTGGTTTACAGGTTGTCGTAGTAGGCCTACTTTATTTCAGCCTTCCAATCTGCAGTTTTGATTTCAGCTTGAGATTAACACAGTAAAGAAAATTCATCAGTAGAATACACTGGAAAGTGGATATTAAGGAATGTGTATGATGAGTAGATGTGTGTATGCCAGCAGGTGTGTGGAAGTGTGTTTTGAGTGGGTGCACATGTGTCTGATACAAGCAGAGCACATGTGCTGTGGTTGTGAAACAGTCTGTGGTTCTCAGGTTCTCTAACAGGTGTCACTCTCTCCACATGTTTTTTTTTTCTCCCCATGATGTCACCACTGCTTCTCCTCCTTCACCTCATCTTCACCTTCCTCCTATTCCTCCTCCTCTTCTCCTCCCCTTCCTGCTCACTGCTGCTGCTTGGGGCTCAAGCCTCCTAAAAAACGGCTGGATTATAATCCAGACATCTCCGCTCGCCAGCGCATTGAGGTAATCTCACATTCACGAGTGTTCCAGTAGTGTTGATTTTACAATTTCTAACCAGTCACAGGAATCACGATCTAGATTGCTAAGAAATATTTAAGATACGACTGCTTAAAATGAACGTAATGAGGTTTAAAATGCTAGCCATTTACTAAAATATGAGTGGAATGTTTTGTGAAGGCTGTTGAACATATAACCTTGAAATGCTAGTTCTGTGTTTACTTGGAATCGAATGAAAACCTGCTGATTGTACTTTATTGATACCATATTTTTATCGATCTGTGGTAAAAACCTTTTGTCTCGGAGGAGTAGGAGTTACATTTTGTTTTTTGAGCTCAAGATTCTGGAAAACAGACGTTTCTGGCCATCCAGCCTGTCCCAGTCATCATAGGATAATCACACATAATCATAATCACATTTTTCCCAGTATAAATGTGTGATTGCAGCTGATGATTACCATTTCCCTACTTTTGTCATTAATATTAAACACTTTACCACGAAGACCCATTCCAGCTGATCCATGCCAGTTTTTGCAGGGCAACATTTGCCCCCTTGAGCTGAGCTCATAACATCCTTCGATGTATCACCTTTTCCATCATTCTTCAGAGCAGCACCACAGAGACCAGAAATTTATCTCCGGCGTGTGCACCAGCAGGGCCTCTTCTTGGTCAGGTGTGCCATGTGGAACCAGCATCCGTTGCACCTTACGCTGGGGGATTGTTTTGAGTGTGGCACAGCAACAACCGCATGCAGGCTGTGCATTGTAAGCTGCTCTGCCTCAAGTCTTTGTTCCTGCGGGGCTCACTTTTCTCTTTTGTTGTCTGCCCTATTCCAGACATCCCTCCACATCACTCCTGCTGACAAGGCTCCAGAGAGACCTGCAAGGTAACTGCTGTTTCTTTTATTTTCCTCTGCATCACCTCCACCCCCCCCCTCCCCCATCCTTTCACCAGCAGCTGCCCTTGTTGTGATTCAGCTCAGTATAAAAACTCTGCTCTTTCTTGCGTTGTCGCTCGCACAAAACGTCCCGTGTGTGTGCAATAAATGATGACTTGTGAAGTCTTAATTTGCTTTTGTCACTAATGGTAGGACGCTTTGCTTCTTCTTTTCACGAGCTGAGCCAGAATAAATGAACCAGGCAAACCTATTGATGCTGCTCTTCGCCTCCTTCCCTCAACCCCCTCTTCCTCCCCTCATCCTACTCCCTTTCACCAATGGCCTGCTTATTCAGATGCTTTTTCCTCTGTGAAGAGAAAGGGCAGACCAGGGATGTGATGAATAGGCCAGGTCATTTATTTAAGTGTCCTGAACAGAAAGCTCATTGGGATTTTTTTAAGACGTTTGAAACTCATAGGTTACTCTTTTATGTTTTCTTTTGGACTCAAATATAATCTGGTATTTTTTCAGATGATCTTGGATGTACTGGAAATGTGTTCAGGTTTTCATATTGACAGTGATTTTAGCATTCTCTCAATATGCAAATGACCATAGAACCATCTATGTAAACATGAATATCTCCAAAGTTTGATTTAAAGAGTTTTTTGGCCTGTAATAGCAAATTTTGTATTAGCAATCTGTTATAAAAGAGGTGATTAAAAACTATTGGTTTGCTTTTAATTTATTTTTGCCTGTTGTCAGTTTAAGTGCTCATTCAAGTGCTCATGTCATAGGAAATACTACAGTAAATAAACAGTGCACCCACAAGACATTTATAGTGCCTATATTTGCCTTCTGCAAACTGCATTCACCAGACTGCTTGGACCATTCTGTGTTGTAGTGCTGCCAGCGACTACAGGAAGAGAAGGAAGTCTGAGCCATCGAGCTCCCAAGTGAATGCTCAGTCTCACAGCCGAGCTGTAACTTCCCCTAAACCAGTGGATGCCTACAGACCCAGCAGCAGCCTAAAGAAAGCCGTCATTCGTTCCTCACCATCCTCACCCTCCAGAGCCAAAGGTAGCCTCATATTCACAGACGCAGGTTCTTTTCACTTTGGGCTTTTTCCTGCATAAATACATTTTTAATGTTGCTTTTATACACAGTCAAAAGAAAAGTACCAGTATTGTAATAAATCTTTTTTTACTAAGTTATTAACACTGGGATTTTATTTACTGAAGGTCATACATAGCAATAGGAAAGGCTCATCCTAAGCCAGGAAAACCCTGCACTTCATTTTTTTTTGTTTCTCTCTTTTTACCTTCTTTTCTCCGCACATGCATGTTTACTGTACTTATATGGACAGTTAATCAACAAAGATTCCGTTGTGTTTTTCAAATGTGAACCTTTAGTTCACTGATTGGTGGAGGTCTGAAGAAAAAGACAAACATCAAGTCATCTATTTTTTTCCATCCATTTTATCTCCTGTTTATTCTCCCTCAGCTCTTCCACCCTTTTGCTGGGTATTATTGCTTAACTTACTTTCCTCCTTCTTCTCTTTCACCACGCTGCTCTCTATTGGACATCTGAAAGGTGGGGACGCATGCAGCATGTATTCAAACAGTTTGACCTCTCCAGGTCCTTATCAGCAGCCCTTTGTTCCCCCAGTCCCTTCTGACCCTCTCAATTCTAATGAGGATGGCAGCCAGGAAGGCAGCTCTTCCTCCAAGCAGTCTGTCTGTTGTAAGAACAGTTGGCAGACAAAACGCCAGAATGCTGAGATGTGGAGCAGTGCAGAGGAAGCGCCGCCTTCCCCTGCCAAGCTGAAGTCACGCAGTTGTGATGACCTGCTCAATGATGGGCATTCTGGCTCAGCTGGATGCAATGCCACCCGCTCAGAAAGTGCTGGGTCACTGGTGTGCGATGGAAATCTGTCCACAGTATCATCCTCTACTCGTTCATTACCCCGGCTCCATCGACGAAGGGCACACGATTCACCGGGGTTTCTCCAGCTCTATCGAAAGATGCACCAGATTGACCGAGCTCATCTAATCCCATCTGAAGTCATCCGGTCGGTCCGTGCTCGTATCCTGGATCTAGAGCGCCAACCTCATCTGCATCGGCATCGCCTCTCTCCTTGGACGCCCTCTTGGGGTGTGGAAGTGCCACGTGATATGGTGCCAAACCGCATTTCTGAATATGAGCGTCTTATTCAGAAGTCCAAATCCATGCCTAACTTGGGTGATGGAGAGGTGCCTTCAGGCACCACCACACCAGGTGGGTCATCATCTCGTGCTAGCAGTGGTGGCGGTGTTACACCCAGTTATCCAAAACGCCGTTTTTCAATAGAGTCTTTACTCGAAGAAGACAACAACAACAAGAGTGGGACAGTACCTCAAAGCATGGATCACTTACATCGACCTCGAAGCCCCCCTGAGGGACAGCCTCGTGTTGGACCAGATCCTGGACGTGGACGGTCCTTTCCCACTCCTCCTGTTCTCCAAGGCCCACAAGCCAACCCGGACTATTCTGACAGTGAACAGGACGCTGTTGCGTCTGACCTCAGTGATTTCATTCAGGTGGAGGGCTCCTCATTTTGCAGTGAGAGTGATTTTGATCATTGCTCACTAACCTCCTCTGAGAGCCTATACGGCTCTTCCACCCTCCACCACCACCACCACCTCCGTCATCACCACCACCATCACCACCATCATCCTGGTCACCAGAGTCTTGGTCAGACTCAAGGCTACCAACACCGCCACCTCATCAGCAGCTGCAAAGGCCGTTGCCCAGCGTCATATACCCGTTTCACAACCATGCTTCGCCATGAGCGGGAACGAGCGCGACAGGAGCACCAGAGACCTTCACAGCAGAACCGCAGCAGCCATTCCCAAAACCAGAGCTCACAATCCCAGCAGTCGATGTCCAAGCTGGCCTTCCTGGTCAGTCCAGTGCCTTTCCGCAGAAAAAAGGGCTCACCACCTACCTCTAGAAGATGCAGTGGGGGCGGAGGTCGAGGTAGCAGACCCAAATCTAAACAGGCCATTTATGAAGCACTAGATGCGGCCTTGAGAGACATATACGAGCACATTCAAACAGAGAGAGGCCACAGAAATCCGAGGGCGCCTGATGATAGCATCCTGAGAAGAATCCTGGCAGAACTGTTGCCAAATGTGCCGGAACGCAGCTCCTCGTTGCGGGGGAGGAGGGGGTGTTGGCACGGCGGTCACTCCTCCGCATCGCTGTACCCAGATGGAAGCCCCACTGGGTATGCCTCATATAGAGGAGAGCCCTCGACACCACGGTTACAGTCACCGCAGCTACAGTCACCAATCAGTGCCTGTTACGGACGACAGTTGGAGACCTCAAACAACAATGAATATGGAGAGGAGCAGGGCAATGGAAATGGTCTCTGTTACTCAGGTGGAAATAACACGCATATAACACCTCAGATACACACGCACACTTCACACTGCCGTCAGTCACTTACCGTGGATGTTTTTCACAACATGTTTGCATACATACACACATAAATACACGAATGCAGATATGCATCCACCTACATTTACCTCAGTGTCTCTTTCCGTTTTGGCTGCACTCGTTGCCCAGTTCTCCTCATTGATCTGCAGACACTTCCATTATCATGCTTTTCTGTTTAATTGTATGGTATTGATTAAGATCCATTTACTGTAAATTCTCAAGTAAAATTTGGCCATTTGTTAATTGTGTTAAGCTAATGTCAGCGACACTTCCTGCTAATGTCTCACATTAAAGGTTTGCTGAATAAAATAAGAGGACAGTGCCTCTTGTTGAAGCTACAGGACGGCTTTAATTTGAAACACTGCACAGAATGCTGAGTTTTATTGACAGATGCTTGATGAAGACATCAAAACAATGGAAAAGTAGGAACTATTACAATTAAATTGTGAGGGAGAGGAATGTGTTTGTGAGTGGTCCGAGTAGAACGTGACGCTATTTTAGTTCAGCGGGACTTAAATACAATGTGGATACAATGGGATTGTTTCTAATCCAGTGTTGGTTTTCTGCAATTTAAGAAGATACATTTTGAGAATTTACAGTATATTGCTCAGTAATCATGTCTCAGAGAAATTATATTTCTTTGCTCATTAGTTTTAGGGCCATAATAATCTCTTGTTGGGATTTTTTTTTTTTTTTTGATTGAACAAATGAATAATTCATTAACTGGATTAGAGTTTGAGCATACCAATCACTTAACGCTCACACCAGAAGTCAAAGGTTGCATCTAGACTTGAATTTATAGCGAGGGGTAGGCAGTGATACGGTTTGGTTTTGTGTCTCAAGCCACAAAGCGGACCAGAATCTTTTATAATACTGTAGTTACTACAAGTGCATATTGATCAAATGCTTTACTGTTAAATATCTTGTCAGTGAACATATTACTTTCAATTCAGCTTCATCTCAGCTTAACCTTTTCTCACTGTGACAGAAGGAAACATAATCTTGGCCACAGTTTCCTTCGAAATCTATTTGCTGTTTCAGTTGTAAAGAAATATAACTTCTAAGAGACGAGGTTGCTATTTGGGGTAAATTATTGTGAATGTTCCTCTTTTTTTAATGTATTTTTTGTTGTATTATTTGTTTTGTTTTGAACATTTATTTATAGTCATCGCATTATTACAAAATCATTTTCTCTCCCTTAAGCCTTTTGCTCCTAACTTTGTGTTGTTTGTCATATTTTTTGCACTGTATTCCCCATGTTTCATTTTGTTTTCCAGGTATTTTGTTGGGTCGCACGTGTCTTTTTGTGCTGTTGTCCAATCACCTTGTTTTCTCCTATGAAATACAAATAAAACACACCTGTTTTTGACCCAAGCTTTCATTCCCTCATTTACCTGTATGAATGGCATCATCACTGTTTCCCAAATCACATTTTTTGTATTGTAGGTGATCATGTGGTGTGATAGTGGCTACTTCCTTTTGTAACTCCTGCGAACTTTTTCGTGTGTCTCCGCTAATCACAGACCAGGATGTCTCCAGGAGTTCCACCATGGATGGACGCCACACACCCCAGAGCAGAAGACCCACTCCTGACAGAGAGGTACAGCATTGGTGCCTTGGAGTGTTGACACCAGACTGCATTTAAGACATTTATATAACATACTCTTAAAAAACATGTAATGAATGTGCTCAAAAAGGGTAATATCTTTTGCTTTCATTTGAAATATTGAAATATACATTTATTCATAACATTCAAAGTACTTATGTTACATATTTTATGTTATACCTGGTAATGCTTGTGGGCTTTCTTTCTCTCACTCCACTCTTCTAGGTCTCCCATAAACAGATGACACAACTTATTCTGTTCTCTCTCCTCCATCAGAAACAGCCTGCGAGAGCCATTTATGATTTTAAGGCACAAACGAGCAAGTAAGTACGAGAAGCTCCCAGTGCGCACCCGGGGGGGGGGGGGGGGGGGGGGGG
>JAVDPK010001276.1:104672-114702 GCA_034780415.1 Cichlasoma orientale | reverse complement strand
CTAAGAACGCAAGCGTCTAACTGCATGTCAGCAAACTCAGCGTCCTGCATTTAATGTTTTTTTTGGTTTGTTTGTTTTTTCTTTTCAGATTTTTATGCTTTTGCAGTTATAATATTGCTTTCAGACATAACATTGGTACACCTCACCACTATACTTGGATGGCCTTTTTTTGCAGTCTTTAGATGTGTGCATGAATAAAGCTCCGTTCTGTGTAGCTGGGTCTTGTATTATTTTGCTTTCCTGGCTGACATTCTGTCACTGATGCCCGTGCTGCCGAAGTCACGATGTCTCGTTTAGCTGCTGCGGTATGTCTGGATCAAAGATGCATGCAAAGACGCTTCACTGATAAAACTGTGTTACAGGGAGCTGACATTTAAAAAAGGTGATACAGTCAACATCATCAGGCAGATAGATAACAACTGGTATGAAGGAGAGCACCGTGGGCGGGTGGGAATATTCCCTATAGCATACGTAGAGGTGAGTTGGCTGCTGATATCTGGTCTGAATATGTCTACACTTCTGTCTTGGTTTAATTAAAATATGCATCTCCTCCTTTATAACACTCACACTTGTTTACACCGTCTCTCACGCTTTCGCAGAAGATGCCGTCTTCAGAGAAGCAGCAGCCAATCCGTCCTCCTCCTCCCGCACATGTCAGAGAGATTGGAGAGGCAGTGGCCCGCTACAACTTCAATGCTGATACTAATGTGGAGCTGTCACTAAGAAAGGTATTTCATGTTTGTATGTACAAAAAAAGTTGCTTGTAACGTGTTTCGAATGTTTTTGTCATCAGTTTCAATATTATGCTGGTGAACTGTATTTCTTGAGCAATCTAATTGAAGTGTTGGGTTTTGAAGTTGCGTCATGTGTGAAGGACTTTCTCAAATTGCGGCCAAACAAGCTGTCATCCAGATGTTATTAAATCATAAAAATAATCTGTTCCAAGGTTACCACCAGCATGCCTGCCTGTTCTCGCTCAGCAAAGATGTCAGCCTGGCTTTGCGCGCGCCAGTTCAGTCTCCGTGGTCTAATATAGGGCAGGTTTGATACAGTGAGGACACCACGAGTCATGTTGGTCTGTGCTTGTTATTAACATGTCAAATGCTGTGCTGAGAGATTTGCAGGTTATCTTGCCATGCTCTGACACAATAGCTGCTTTGTTTATACAGTCATGGAAAAAAATGTCCTGTGAAAAACTGAATTTCTTGTATTCCCTGTTCCATAGGATTTAAGAGGGCAAGTAGTAGCCAGGAGCTGCTAGTCAAATGTTCTTGATTAAGTGGTCATCAGCAATTAAAACCGCTCTAGAATCAGAGGTTTTGGCTGTGTGTTAACATACAATGCTACAATCTTCCCAGGAGTGGACGTCCCAGCAAATTCTCCTCAGGGCCAGACTGTGCGGTGCTCAGAGAAATTACAAAAAACCCAAGCGCTACATCTCAGCCTCTACAGGCTTCAGTTAGCATGTTAAATATTAAAGTTCTGACAGTATAATTAGAAAAAGACTGAGCAAGTATGGCTTGTTTGGAAGGGTTACAGGAGACTCTTCTCTCTGAAGAGAGCATGGCAGCATGGTTTCAGTTTGCAAAGCTGCATCTTCTGGAACAGTGTCCTTTTGACAGGCGAGACCAAAGTGGAAATTTTTTGCCATAAACAAAGCTCCACCTTTTGACAAAACACAGCATATCACCACAAACAGCCTCACACCAACTGTCAAACACACTAGTGAGGGAGCGATGATTTGGGCTTGTCTTGCAGCCACAGGACCCGGGAGCCCTTTCAGTCACTGAGTTGACCACAAAGTCCTCTGTATACCAAAGTATTTAGAGTCAAATGTGAGGCCGTCTGTCTGACAGATAAATGCTGGCTGAAATTGAGTCATTAAACAGGACAATGATCCCAAGCACACTAAATCTGCAACAGAATGTCTGAATAAAAAGAAAATTAAAATCAAGGTGCTGCAATGGCCCCATCAGACCTGACTGACCTTAAGAGAGCTGTGCATAAACGAATTCCCACACACCTCAATGAACTGAAGCAACGCTGTAAAGAAGAAGGGACCGAAATTCCTTCCACAACAATAAGAGAGCATAATGAAGTCGATTACTTCGAGCTATTGTTGTTAAAGGTGGTTCTATGAGCTGTTGAATTATGGGGTGTACTTAGTTTTTCAACAGAACTGCACAGAGTCCTGTGGGAGCTTTCTTTTTCAAATGACTGTATATGAAAGTTCTGTTTAGAAATTGCCTTCAAACTAAATCTACTGGAATGAAAAATTGTGAGATGTACTAATTATATGCAAAAGGATGCTATATAATGGCTTTAACAAGTGTGAGAGGACCTACTGTGGCGTCTCGTTCGTTTCACCAGTGCTGATTTGCAGTTAAAAGTGTCGTGTTGTTGGGTGTGTCTTATGTGTGCAGGGTGAGAGAGTGATTGTGTTAAGGCAGGTGGATCAGAACTGGTATGAGGGGAAGATCCCAGACACAACCAAACAGGGGATCTTTCCCGTGTCCTACGTTGACATTGTCAAACGCTCTCCGTCCAAGAGCTCCACCCATCACATAGATCCACATGGTTACCACGGCAACAGGACACCAAGCTCCACACCCGTCAAGGTAAGAGAGTCTAGAGCTTGCTCACTCGTCAAACCGCAACAAATAATAGAGCAGCTTCAGATCAGATCTGCCCTTCAAAGATCCTAAATGTGCCTCCAGTGTGATGATAAAGTAATTAGTGAATATTTTGACTACATTAACTACAACTTCTGTTTAACCTTGAACAATCAAAGCATACACAAAACACACACTTCTCTGTTCTAGTTTTATAAATCACCCCCTGTTCCTTCTTCTTTTGCTTTATTTTCATGGAGCCTTTCTATCATCCACCTCCATCATCCACCACCCACAAACTCCCCTTCCCTCACCCCTCTTTGAGAAGCTTTGACCTGCAAGCTATCACCACAGAGTGGCTGTCCCTCACGATGGACTCATCACCATCCACTCAACCTCAGTCCCTCACAACCACCCCTTTGCCGCCCACGCCACCCCCTCTCCCCTCTGACCTTGCACTTTTCCCAAAGGCTCAAGAGCCCACTGCACTCTCACCTGCACCACCACAAAAAGGTTTCACCGTGTCGCCTGCAGCGTCCACAACCTGCAAGCCATTTTCCAGAACTCCCACTTTTAAAGAGGCAAACCTTAGTTTAGGTCACAGCACAGCTGCCTCACCTTTCTCCCCACCTACTCCACCTCCTCCTCCTGCCCCCGATTCCTCATTCCCCTCCCCACTGCCCGACTCTTCATTTCAATATAATGGTGACAGGGGACTACATATCACTGAAGGAGACCCAAACTCATGTATTACTATGCCAGAGGTTTTGTCCTGTGCTGTGTCAGAGCCAATAAAGTTATCCACACAACCTGCACAGCAGCATAAGTCCACGGTAAGGGTAAACAAAAGCAGCAAAATCGCTGACCCTAAACCGCAAGCAGAAGACCCTTATGATGAGCTGTTGTGCATGATTCTGGATGGTTCCAGCAGCACAGATGATGGTGACATTTTGAGATTGTCTCCAGTAGATTCCTCATCAGCCAAGCTGACCAAAGAACCTCAAAGCAGGCTCTTCCCGTTAAAAGCTGAAGAATCGCATCAGCCAGACACGAAACCCCCGGCGGTCGCTCCAGCGAGCAATTCAACAGGCAGCGTTCGGTTAGCGGTGCAGCTTCACAAACCCGTAACAGTGGAGCCCCTTGCTGTTTTGTTGGGAGAGCAGTCAAGAACTCTGAATGAGCAGCCGTTTGACTCTCACAGACCACCGTCAGTTAAAGGGAAGGAATACACGGAGTTGTTCATTGAGGAAGACGACGAAGCCAGAAATGACAAAGAGCAGGATGTTAGAGTTTTAAATCAGATGCACAGTCCACAGGTACAGCATGGTGTGAGCTGCATCTGTTGAGTCTGACAGTGCTATAGAGCTGTAGAAGGGACATTGAGGAAATAGAGCTGAATGAAAGTTAGTGAATAAACTGTTGTTGATCAGGATGCTCATCGTGAGATAGTTGTTATTTTTTATGTATCTTTTTTCCTCCATGTCCCTTCTAGGGTTTAGTAACTCACAAACAGCTCATCCTGTGATTCAGCTTTAGTATTCATGTGTGTGTCTTTACCCCATAGGCTGACATCTCACCATCTACTCAGTTTCCACACACTGGTCTCTCCTCCCCCTCCGTACCACCACCTCTGACCTCTGTGCTTCCCACGTCTTTTTCTTCTGCTTGCCCTACATCCTCTTTCTTCCACACACAACAGCATGATCAAAGCATCGTCCCTCCCTGTCACCGCGCCTCCCCTCGCCCCCCTTCCCTTCCTCAGCTCACAACATCGCCACTACCTCCAGTTTCTCCCTCTGTCTCACCACCTCCCCTCCACATCTCTACAGAAGGTCCTTCTCAGTGGTCTGTCTCTCGCCCCTCAAGCTCTCCATTTATTTCTAGTCCCATCACATCATGCACCATCTCAGAGTCAAATTTTCCGCTTCCCATCCCGTGTCCTGCTAACATTGCCCCTCCGCCCTCCGCTCAACGCTCTCCCCCCACTGCCCCAACTGTAGCCCATCAAGGACGTAGGTCTCCTAAGGTGAAGGTAAAGCTGGAATGTAGAGAGTATGGCATTGATTTGCGGTGATGAGGATGATAAGAACTCACATAACAGTATGTTTCCCTAACTACTAAGACAACTTTTTTTTAAATATCTGATTAATCATTCATTTATGCTTTTTGCCTTTTTAACGTCAGTGTAAATTTCTTGTTTTTAGGTTATCTGGTAACGTATCAAAGGATTCATTCAAATTTCTCAACAGTTTTTCTAGATTATAATAACAGCTGTCAGTTTTGGGCACTAACCCTCATTGTATATTAACGTGTACGTACCAAGCTGGTGATTTAAGGACAGCAGAAAATATACTTGAATGACTGTGAATAGTTGTGTGAGTTGTAACTGTTGTACTGTTTTGTGATTAGGAGGCTTTTTATTGGCATCAGCATGTTGCTGGATGGTGTTTTACAGCATGTCTTTAGACTTTCTGCCTGTGTGTGGAGCTTGACTGTGAGAGTCAAGGTTGCTGACTTGGTCACTGTTAAATATTATAGGTGTGTTGCTTCTGGTCTTTCTGCCTGTTAAGCAGGATCCAATTGTTGGTGGTAAACCTCCTCGTAGCCCCATCTTGTCCCGGAGGTCCTATCTGTCACCTGTTAGAGGTCGAAGGGTAGGGGGGCATGTCTTCATTCAACCACGCTCTTAGTGCACTCCTGCATCTGTGCGGGGGGGAGATCTTTGGAAATAACCATATCATTCATAACATATGCTGCAGTATTCTTTTGTTTTTTATAAAGCACGTTGTAATTTTACCTATTAAGAAGGGGAAGCGGGTATCTTAAAAGTGAGCAAAAACATTGCAAAATCTTTTCTCCTCAAACACTAAACAAAAGCTCTACAAACAGCACGTTTGGTTTAATCGTTTGTGTTTCTCTCTTTGTCCCTTTGCCCCTCAAACTCAGCGGTTAGTACAGGATGCACTCCATGGTGGAGGAGACCCGTAAGTTATACGATTTTCTTTAAACTGCTGTTAGTGAAACGTTTTTCTGCTAAGATGTGTTTAAAGGTGTGTGTGTAGGTGTGTGTGTGTAAGCACTAACTGTAATCAAAATAGCTACATCAATACAGTTTAAATTACCTTTATTTGCTTGAGATTTAAATGGTCAAAGAATGTAGACAGTAAAAACTCTCCAAAGAGTAAAAAGTCAAATATTTTCCATCACAGGTACCAGGCCCTGTACAACTACATGCCTCGCAACGAGGACGAGCTGGAGCTGAGGGAGGGAGACGTTGTTGACGTGATGGAGAAGTGCGATGACGGCTGGTTTGTCGGTAAGATGAGCAAACGTCAACGGGCAAAAGATTTATTTTAATTGTGACACTGTATAGAAAACACACGGAGCCAAACACACGATGACCTAAAAGTTCGTTTATTTGTAAGAACAATGGGCAGATATTGCGATACACTCACCTGCCACTTTATTGCCACATGCTCATAAAATCTAATCAGTCAGTCACGTGGCAACAGCTCAGTGCATTTAGGCATGTAGGCGTGGTCAAGAGGACCTGCTGGTGTTAAAACCAAGCATCAGAATGAGGAGCAAAGGTGATTTAAGTGACTTTGAACATGGCGTGGTTGTTGGTGCCAGACAGGCTGGTCTGAGTATGTCAGAAACTTATTAATGTTTGTGCTAAAGGTTTAGTCAGCTACAGCGGACAGAAGAGTTGAAATTGCAGAGAAATCCTCCTTTAGTCTCATTCTGCACTGCTGTATCACACCATGAAATGAACTGTGGATGCACTCTGAGAACACTGACCCTTCATTTGGACCCCGAAAAACACCACGTAATACCTCTTTAATGGGTAAAAAGCAAACTAAGGTGTAAAAATGAAGAAAATGTAGAAATCCTAGAGACACCACTAGATGTCAGTGTGGTCTCAGCACTGACTGTGTAAGTGTCATTTCTGACAGTCCGTTTCACCAGGCTCACTTTATTATTGGCAGTTTTTTTTACAAAAACTGAAATATGCTTAAATATAGTTGAGCTCTGAATCTCCACAGCTGATTTTTAGGCTACAGTGACCTGTAATGGCCGTCTCAGTCCTCATGATTGCCTTTTATTGTTCTGTTTTTGTGAAGGGACCTCTCGAAGGAGCAAGTTGTTTGGAACCTTCCCAGGAAACTACGTGAAGCAGCTATAATGATTCCAGACTCCCGCTGACCCCGCCCCCCTCTATGACACGTTCATCGCCCCTCAGCACAGCGCCCGCAGGACGTCAACAAAGACCTGCAGCACATGTTTGTGTTTGCGTGTGTGTGTGTGGCTCGTCAGCTTCACACAGACAGGATACTTAGCTCTCACTAGCCATCTTTAATGGAAGACTTCTATAAAGTAAAAAACGTCTTTTTAAACTTATCTTTTTACCCTTATTTTTCTATTATGGAGAACCGAAGATTTGTGCTGCACCCAGTGACCTTTGACTTTTGACAATAATGGAAGGATATCAAAGGACTGCAGTGATGCTTTCCTCTCTGTTTCAATTGTTTAAGGGCAGTAAGTTCACCAAGATCACCTTTTTTTATTGTTTTCTGCAGTAACTCAAAATTTAAAGCCCTCACAGCTAACTTCAGTGTTCATTTCCAAATATCTCCACAGAGGTTTAGTGCAGAGAGTATTGTATGAAAGCAGTATTGTGTCAGCAGGCCGGCTGTGTTTTGCAAATTGGAGCCAACATGTTGTATCATCATGCCAGGTAAAAGCATGTGTCAGCAAAGGTTTTTATTGGTTCATAAGAAGTTTTGGGCTATTATTCATCAAAATGAACTATAAGTTTAAATATTAGAAGGAAAAAAAACACTATCACTGACTTACTTTCTAAACCTATAGCTCAAGATTAGGAAACACGGTGTTGCTGTTCAGTTATTTTCACATTAGAATCGATGCACTTTAACTGAACTTGGTTTATTTTTTAATGTCACTTCAGATATTTCACAGTAGAGCTCATTCTGCCTGCACTGGGCTTCAGGGGGGGCTTCATGTGTTGAAAGTGTATGCAGAAAGGTTACTGACCTTTTTAGGTATTATATTTATTAGAAGGTCACACTGTGTTATACAATGATTTTTTTTAGAAAGAATGGAGCACCACATTGCTTTTTTTAAAGCATATTTTAACCGTATCTAACTTACATTTGAATGATTATTTTATGGTCATCATTAATAATTGTCCAGATGGGTTCTGAGTGATTGCAAAAAAAAAAGAAAAAAAAAAACACCCCATGATGGTTAATGTGCTATAAAGAATTTATTTAAGTCAGATACAGGATGAGACTTCTGAAAATCTTCAATCACGGAACTGCTGTCGCATCTTTTTATAGCTGTTGTCAGAGCGAGTGGGTAGTGTGTCATTACCTGTGTGTGTACCGTTTGGAATAATTGGCGTTTTAGCGTGTCGTTCTCAGTAAATGTGATCAGTTTTTGTTTTCTCATTTTGTGTTTCACAGAGGATCAACACTGACAACAAAACGATGTTAAAGCACCTTAAAATATTTTATCCTTCACGTCACTCTCCATCATTCACCATTTCAGTTGGCGTGACTACACTGTGTGTGCGAGCGTGTCGTGTTTTTTTTTGTAAGCCTTTTTGTATGAGAGCTGTAAAATGGCCAACATCCACTTGCTTTATAAAGTCGGCTTTTCCTCATCCACCATCACGTTTGGTTTCCTCTCTTTCTTCATGTTTTTCTTCATCGGTGGTGCTAATTCCCATCCTCCTGAGCGCTCTTAGCGTAGCCGGGCTTGTAGGCCTTTCTGTGCTCCAGTTTGTTGTTTTACATTGGTGGGGTATTTAAACTCAATTTACTGTAGGTAGACCGAGTAGAGTTGGTGATCGCTGCCTTAAATCCAGCTCACTAGTTTAATAGCCATGTATATGTAAACCTCTTCTGTGATGCAAAAAAATAATAATTTATGCATATGTAGTTTAGAACGCGTATGAAAGCGTGCAGAGAACATAATCACAAAGTCGTCAGTGCTCAGACTGTAGGCCGCGCGCCTGCCTTTGATACGAGCATAAGAACAAATTTGAAGCAAAGATGTGAAGTTGACTCCTGATGTGTTTATACATGTAACGAAAGTGTAAATCTTATGTTATTCATGTTATTATCAAACTCAATGCACACTCTTGGACCTGAGTATTTCTACAGTATCTTAGGATTTGTTGGATGATTTTATGGGGCTGTATTGCTAATAAAATCCAGCTGGTAGATCAAATAATCCAAAAATGATTGCGTTCCCTTTCAGCTTGATAGAAAAATGAAAATCTCACTTAAGAAATGTAAAGCTGCAGTAGGCGGGAATCTAGAAAAGAAAAAACTTGGAATTTGAACTGGACTGTTCTCCTCCTGCAGCTGCCCCAGGAATACCCCCGAAACCTGCTTTACCCGGTGAAAATCCTATTACTTCCTGAAGTGGAATTCATGACACCATGTTTTTGTCAATTTGTGCAGGTATTTGACCACAGAATGAAAAAATATGGGTATGCAGCCTGCACAGATGTGCTTACGTGCAGTCCTACAAAACAACAACAACAAAGCATAGGTTGCATATTGATTGGTTAAAAAGTGGGCTTGAAAGTGGGAGTGACATCAGAGTCCACTGTGAAGGGGAAAAAACATGAACAAATCAAAAAAGCAGCATGAAAAGCACAGACAGCAGCTGCAGTGGACAGTTGAATAAATTCCTCGTCTATCATTACTGCAGCTCTCTCCTCAGTTAGAAGCTAAGTTGAAAGACCACCAGCAGCACAAACATGAACAAGAGCACCTCACAGACCAGGTGTCACTGACGCTGCAGGAGGGCCGTGCCCCCTCAGACTATTTCATTGCATCACACTTAAAGGTTATTTCTTTTTTGTCCCTTTGATTCCAAAAACATGTTGCGTAGCCCAGCTTTAAAGATAGAATATGTCATTTAAATATACATGAGCACCTGCTAATTATGGCTAACTGACTAAATAAAATACTTGAAAACTGGAGCACAAACTTTGTAGACAGGCTGTACCTCAAAGCAGGGGAGGTCATTCCATAAAAGATGCAACAGTTTTTGTGGCCTCTGTGCCACAAAAACTGTTGAAACATCCACTTCAGTCCAGTTGTGTTCAGGTGACAAAGTCACTCAACTGAATCCACAGCGGCAATGTTTTAATGTAGGAGTCTGTGCGGAGTGACTCATTTAGAGCCATCTTCAAGTGGCCAGTAGAGGATCTACACTTTTGGGCATTTTGGGGTTGGCTTTCAGCCCTGGTGGTTGCCACTTGGATACGCCTAAAGTATTCGTCTGCCTTCTGTCATGGAACGAGGGTGCAGCAGGCTGAGGACCTCAAAGCAGGACACGGACTCTGGCATGAACTCAAAAATACTCAGGTTTTATTGCTA
>JAVDPK010001276.1:80575-101774 GCA_034780415.1 Cichlasoma orientale | reverse complement strand
TGTGTGTGTGTGTGTGTGTGTGTGTGTGTGTGTGTGTGTGTGTGTGTGTGTGTGTGTGTGTGTGTGTGTGTCAGAATAATTACCAACTTGAACCCAATGAAATCTAGACAAGTGTTTCCACAAACCTGCGCAAACCTCCTCACATTACAGGATGAATGGAGAATGTCGGTGCCTGGAGTGATGAGCACAGCATTATGATATGTCTGTTAGAACAGTGCAGCTGTTAAGAAGAAAGTTCACCAACTCTGGATCGGCTTACAGCATCAGGCAGCTTATATCCTCAGTAACACAGAGCTAACAGATGAGAGTTAATGGAGAAGAAACAAAAAAGAATATTCTCATATTAAAGAATACCAACTAGATTAAATCATTTGGACAAGTAAACCACTGATTGCAAGAGTACTTGGATAAAAAGAAAAAGA
The DNA here is from genome assembly GCA_034780415.1 of Cichlasoma orientale. Lineage (NCBI taxonomy): Eukaryota > Metazoa > Chordata > Actinopteri > Cichliformes > Cichlidae > Cichlasoma > Cichlasoma orientale. The sequence goes on along the minus strand of JAVDPK010001276.1, from coordinate 101,352 downwards.
AAAACTCTTATCTTTATGGGTTCATCTGTAATGGAAGTGATCATTTCCTGGAACAAATATGGTATTTCCTGTTGATACAAAGTACAAACAAGTGAATCCTCATAGATACCGATAACGTTATTGTACGTTTAGCACATTTAACGGGACAGTTCACAGTGTCCATTTCTGAAAATATGTTAAATATGTTTATTCTCAGGTCTATTCTTAGTGAAAGTTAGATGATTAGATAAATACAGTAAACAAAGTCTCTGGGTCTTGTTATCAGTTAGCCCGGCTTACTACAAATACGACAGCAGATGGTCTTTCTTAGTTTAAAACTAAGAAAGACCATCTGGTACCTGGTACGCTGGTACCTAAGTGTCCTTAAGTCTCCAAGCCCCACTCTAACAGTGCATTTTTTTTGTGCTTTGTGTATATATGTGTGTGAATATGACATCTTAATAAGTACATTTCAGAAAAGCAGGTAATCTTAGTGAGGCCAGGTGTTCCCCCACTTTTAGGTCAGTGTAAACATACAATGTTTTTTTCATTAATTTATGGCACAACAGTCCACAACTTCAAAAGGATGGTTTAGCGCTCAGATTACTGATGCTTGAACGGGAACCCTTGCCGTCACTCTTTAACGCACTAGCAAAAGTTTTCACAGTACAGAGTACTTCGACAAGCTGCTCTGGTATTGAAATAGGATGCCACCGTTGCAACAACTCAATTGGTGAAATTTCTTCCCTCCTAGATATTCCACAAGCAACTGTAAGTGGGATTATTGCAAAGTGGAAGTGTTTAGGAACCACAGCAACTCGAGCCATGTAAAGCTACAGAGCTACGGGGTCACTGAGTGCTGAAGAACGCAGTGCATAAAGGTCCTGTCAGTAGGAAAAACAGTCACTTTTACTTTAATGGGATTACATGGTGTGTTGCGGTTGTGGGATATTGAGCATTTTTGCTCAATATTGATCAAAATCAAAAAAAAATTTGTTTGAAAAACAAAACACAAATACAAACTTTATAGTAGCTATTTATAAGTGTATAGAGTTATATTTTTTAAATTGAAATACACCATTAAAGGACATGCATCTTGGTCTCCACTCCAAATAAATTTTGATGATGAGCGTGGCCTTCTCCATCAGTGTTCAGACTCGCCTGTGGGCTGAATCCCCAGAGTCACCCAGAGACGGAGCTCAGTAATCCTGTTATGTGTGATGGGGTTATGCGAATCTATATTTAGGGAGAGACCTCAGGATATACTGACCAAAAGCATAGTTAGCTCACAAACCACCGGCTCTGTCCAGTAAATGCACACCTGTTGTGTTAGTGGATACTCAGAGGCCCATATGAGAACAGTGATGAAAGAAGACTGAGATGGAAGAGAGAGGGGAAGAGGAAACGATATGTGAGCAGGAAGACGAGAAGCAGTACTTTCAAATGCATTTGTAACTGAGAGAACTGATAAAAAGAAACCTCTGATACACCTAAATAAAAGGAAAAAAAAGGCTACGGGACAGATTTAAAAAGCTGCTGCTTCAGTGAACCCACAAAATTCACTTGAGAACAAGTGAGTCGAGTCTCTCCCTTCACTGCCATTTTTGGTCAGGAACATCCTCCCCTTCGTGAGTCGCTGTTCCCAGCTGGAGAAAGTAAACATCTTTTTCTCCGGCATACAGCAGCCTTAAACTCATAAAGATCTGCATCTCCAGAGGCCCCTGTGCGATGTCTTCATGAGGAGTGTAAAGCATATGGAAATGATTGTCTAACATGCATCACGTGTCTCTGCAGGACCTCTGTGAGAAAATTACTTCCATGATGTCATTACTTTGGCGTAATTTTTAAGACTGCAACTGTATACACTTATCAGAAGCCTAAAAAAAAAAAAAAATGAAGAGTGGAGCTGACAAGAAAGCTAAGGTACTCCTTCACAAACAGCCTGAACTCGCCAGATTCCTCGTACTACTTCTTGAATCATATCTTATCCTGGACTCTGTTCTGACAGTGAACTTTAGGTGAAGGCCAAAACACACGCAGGAAACGAGAGCGGGTGAAAGAGATGAGAAAACGGCATTAAAGCAAGCAAGACAGTTAAAACAGGAAGAGGGAGGGGTCACAGAAGAAGGAGACGGACAGGTGGTTGTAATTTAAAAACAGAAATGTTTGACACGGCAGCTGAACTCCGGCGAAGCAAAAGTATCCAATAAAAACGCGTGGATGTGCACCTACTCGGCTCAGGCGCGAGAGCAGTGAGACGCAGTCTGACAGCAGCACTCCAACAAATGCTTCACTGTAAATTACCGCTCCCTCTTTTGGAAGCATGAGACATCCCCTCAGCACTTTTATCCACAGTTATTTATAGGCAGATGACCTCATTTAAGTTTCAGTGTAACATCTCAGCGTAGCTCAGTCTGCTATGTCCAGTAATGCAATATGACTGAGCATAGGTCATGCCCTGTTGTAGCATAAGTGGAAATTTTGGGTTCCGTTTGAAGTCGCCTCCTGAGATATTCTCTGTGACCCTGGCGGCTTTCTGGCAGTTCTAATTCTTTTTGATCACTCCCTGGCCAGCACAATACATATTCCATCTGGATGCTGTCACTTAGTGTTTACTTTAGCTGGCAGGAGGTGTACAGTTTACACACATGCATACCAACCAGGGCAACCTCTCTCTGTAATGAGGACCCCCTCCCCGTGCTTCATCTAGGAGAGCAGCTACTGTACAGAGTGCACGATCTGTAGACTCTGTAGATTTAGGTGATGAATGGCCTGGATCGTTCCTGATGTGAGTTTGAACAGTTCCGAGAGCGTCTCAGCAGAGACTCTGTTTTGTATTTTTGATCCAAGCAGGGGAACACAAACAAAGGGGCCCAGCTGCTGAGTACTGTATTAAGAGATGACGCGCCAGTGATGGAGAGCAGACTTTTCATAGGACTGCACCATCTGGACATACCGGGCTGTGTAAATGGACGCCAAGTCAAAGGCAGAGTTTCTGCTTTATAAACTTAAAGTTTCAATTCCTTTAAGAAACTCAGCCATAGAACTGAGATCACCAGAATGTGGTTGTTTTTTTTTTTTTAACTTGACTCTGGGTGTGTAAGTATGTACAAGCGTAAGCATACTGTATGCATTTTCTGCTTCACGTAAGGTTTAAGAGAACTAATTTTGGACTCTGTTGAAACTCTGAAACATGCTACATTGTCTATGAGTTTGAAAAAAAGAGAAAAAAATCTTTGTTATGATTTTAAACAAACTATAATACTACAAACAGGAAATGGGTTTAATACAGAAGTAAACACCACACTTATTTTCCACCCCCTCTATTGATACTGATTCAGGCTGTTTCGACCGTTTCTGCTCCATAACTCCGTCTTCTGGTCCCAAACCTTTCTCATGACCCCACCAATTACAGCTGCCCGCCCCTGAATTTGTGGAGGGCATGTTTTTGTTTGTGACTGGAATTCAGAGGATTAAACTATTTATTTTTTATTTTATTTTACCTTTATTTAACCAGGAAGAAAAGCACATTGAGATTAAAATCTCTTTTTCAAGTGTGTCCTGGGCATGGGCCTGGGCCAACTAATATGAAAATTTAGTCAAATTATAGGATGGGGGGGGGCAAACAAAAGACAGCTGTTGCTGAATTCAAAGGTTGGACACTGGACAAATGGTTTAGAAATTAGCAAATGAATAGTGTGTCTTAGTATCTGACTTTCATAGTTCTCCAAAACAGCTGCTATGCTCTGTGATGTAAATTCTCTTTTTGGTGTATCTAAAAGATATTCCTCACTTAGTGTTAGAATATGGCCACAGTGAACACTGTCCTAGGAACTGCAAAGCCCATAAAATATACCTGTGTCCTACATGAAGCCATCTGTAGGTACAAGTACAACCAAGTACAACCTCTAATTGGACCGTAGCAGGTCTTAATATGAGGTAAATACAACCTCAGATGAACAACAAAACGCAGCATATTACTACGTGTCATTATTTATTTAACCTAAATGGAGCCGAAATGCAGAAGCAGTGTGTGAAAAACTAAGTACAACCTTAATGCTTAGCAGGGTAAGCAGCAGCCAGGAGCCCCTAATAAAATGCACTAGTTAAGCACATTTGATTGACACACTTTGTATTCTCACCATTCCTACAGTGGGAAAGATTATTCGCAAGTGGAAAACATTCAAGACAGTTGCCAATCTTCCCAGGAGTGGCTGTCCCACCAAATTTACCCCAAGGTCAGACCTTGCAGTGCTCAGAGAAACGAAAAAATCCCAAGAACTACATCTCAGACTCTGCAGGCCTCCGTTAGCACATTAAAAATGAAAGTTCATGAAAGCACGATTAGAAAAGGACTGAACGAATATGGATTGTTTGGAAGGGTTGCCAGGAGGAAGACTCTTCTCTCTGGAATGAACTGGGCAGCGTGGTTTAGCAACACGGTAAACAATGTGATGTCCCACAGTGATATGAGAGAATGATAGTCATAAAAAAACTGATTACGTCAAGTTATTGCTGCTAAAGGTGGTTCTGTAAGCTACTAAATCATGGGGTGCATTTAATTTTTCCCACACTGCTTTTGCATTTTGATTTTATTTTTATTAAGTAAACAACAACATGGTGTAATGTATCCTGTGTTGTTGTTTTTCTGAATTTCCATTTAAATCGTTTAAAGTTTGGTAAGGATCAGATTAATTTTTATTTTGTCCTGGCACAAATTATTATTATTTTTTTTTATACCATGCCTGCATGTTTTCCATTATTTTTGTTACCCATTTGTATATAACACTGTCCTTATTTGCTCTCCTTTGCCTCTCTTATTTATCCCTTTGTCTTCTCCCATCTAGATCACTCCTGGCAGTAAGGCATCTGCTGCCAACCTGTCCCCTGGTGATGTCATCCTGGCTATTGACGGAGTCTCAGCCACAAACATGCTCCATTGTGAAGCCCAGAACAAGATCAAGGAATCCACTCATCAGCTCTCTCTCACTATTGAAAGGTTAACAACAGGAGTATACACATGCACACAAACAGGTGGAAGCTCGAGAAAAACCTCTACACACTGTAACAGTCATTCACTATTACACAGCAACTCATGCACATAGCAGTGGTTCAGGCAAAGTCAAGCTCAGCCCCAATCCAGACAGACCAGGTGGCTCAGCTGACACCCTTCCATACATCCAATTAGAAAATCCAGCATGTGATGTTCTTCTTACATTCCTTTAGTTTGCTGTAAGCCACACTGCAACCCACCTCTATCACAGCTCCTCTTTTTCTGACTTAATCAGTGTGCTGTAAGCTGTCACAAGCTGTGCACTCTGCTTTCCACAGTCTCCAGTTCAGTTCTAAGTTGAATTTGAAGTATTGCACTGGTATTTGCTTTACTGGGTTCACCCTCGGTGCTACAGCATAGATCCGTGACCCGTTTATTCAAATTCTACAATGCAAATTGTTACAGCAATCCTTTTGTGCTTTGACCTTTTAATAATATATTCAGTACTACAGCTAAAAATAACAGCGATTAATAGACTCACGTATGTGCACAAGCTTGAAAAGGAGGAATTTCTGATCTGCCTTTTAATTTCCAGAAATGAATCAAGACTGTGGACTCCACGTGTCACTGAGGACGGTCGAGCTCATCCATTTAAAATAAACCTGGAAGCAGAGCAGCAGGTTTGTAAGACTGTGTGAGAAATGAATTCATGTTTAGCAGCCATGTTGCTTCCCAGCTTTTTATCTTGTTATAGCTTCAATAGTGTGCTTGCTTCCTCCCAGGAATATAAACCTATTGGCACTGCTCACAATAGAAGAGCTCAGCCGTTTGTGGCGGCAGCGAACATTGATGACAAGCGCCAGGTAGTCAGTGCATCCTATAACACGCCTATAGGCCTCTACTCCACAGGCAACATCCAAGATGCTATGGAGGGCCAGATCCGAGGCTTGGTTCACCAGAAGCCCGAGAGGTGATCACTGCAGCTACTCATTCGTTTCTATAAAAGCATCGCACTACACAAAATAATTACTCAGCTGTAACCGTCCATAAGTACTGGAGAGTGTACGAGGTTTTTATGTTAGAAAATAGCTGAGCTGACTTTAGAATATTTCAGCAAAGAACTGATTTACTGACTGCTTTCCTCTGCAGCCACTCTAAAGCCAACTTTCTATATGAGTGACAAGGATCCAGCAACACAGCATGTGTCCGCTCCCTGTTTTACATAGCTCACCTCCAGAATCACCCCTCCAGTCGGTCACACAGATGTGCTACAGTGCATGATGTTAGCCTTCAGCCTTCCCATGCGGTCATATGGATTTCATTAGCTTGTTTGATGTACAGTGTCTTAGGGAATATAGGAAAGAATCTCTTTGTGGTTTAACCACAACTTCTGAACAGGACACTGATCACTCATGCGTTACTTCTATGCTGATTTACATGAGCGCTGCAACACATTATCAGTATACTGGAAGGAATCATTGTTTATTAAACTGTAATTACGGTTAAATTACAGCTGAAATTGTACATTAATCAAATCCTTATGACTATTTTTTTTATGGTTATTCACATTTGTTGCCCACACTAGACACCAACTTTTTTTTTTTTAGAATTATAAGACACGTTTCAGACCAGAGCAGTATTGTATTACTGGTAGAAGAATTTGATGTTTTTCTGTGTGTGTCTCGATGCCCTGCTCAGTCCCAGAGCTTTAACCAGCATCGAGGATTCTGACGTGTACCGGATGTTACAGAAAGACCAGGAGGAGCCCCAGGAGCCTCGGCAGTCTGGCTCCTTCAAAGCCCTCCAGGAATTTATTGACAGTGATGGTGAGCCCTTCCTCTTTCCTAGATGATGCACTTCCTCCAAAATATTAAAGAATTTCACTAATTAGGGAGCTTTCCAAGTGCCTACAGACACGTAATTCTTCCCATTGTTTTCAGGCTTCATCTGCTGGTTGTAGTGGCGTGGTGGAGGTAGTTTTCTCATTGAACACTAACTAGATGCTGTTTTTCACATAAAGAATATTACAGATGCAGTTTTGAAGCACTTTTTCCCACCTATAAACACAAAGAACAGATTTGGAGGTCTCGTATCTTGTTAACTCCGGTGGGAAGGACGGCCCATGGATTGAACTGAAAACCATGTGACCTGGCTTAAAGCTATAGCTGAGCACTGAGCACCTGTGACATAAATCTATTTATAATACATTACTTTGCTCTATACAGAAAAGAAAGGGCTGCAAGTAAGTAGATCATTCATGCAATACTGTGACATCGTGTTTGTCTCGTATCATACACTGTTAAACCTGCACAATAAGTTACTGAGGCATGTGATCCCCTTATGATCTGAGTATTGTTCATACAAAAGCACTTTTCCATATGTTTCCTTTGTTAGCGGAATACTTATAAAATGCTTTGATAGAGCTGAAAAAACACTCATAAGTGTCATCGTTCACGCAGCTTTGTCCCTGTTCCAGAATTTTCCTCGCCTCAGTGTTTTGTTTTTATTTAAGTGCCACAATCACGCAGAGTTTTTGTGTTCAGTGGTTTCTGTCTCATGTGATCAGGCACTCGCCCCATTGTGACTCGGACGGTAAAAGCCCCCACAACCAAACCAACTACGCCCACAGGAAACCTGCAGAAACTGCCCGTCTGTGACAAGTGTGGGAATGGGATTGTGTGAGTAAAAATAGAACAACTCAGCTGTGATTTGCATTAAGAGCATCTATGCATCCATACAAAAAAATGCAGACACAACACAGTCCACTGCAATAGGACCAACAGGCTTTAGCATCATTTGAAGGTTGCAGAAGCTGCACAAATTATATACGCTCACCTGCCACTTCATTAAGTACACCTCATTGTTAATTCAAATATCTAATCACCAATCATTTAGCAGCAATCCAGTGCATTTTTGCATGTAGGCATGCTCAAGAGGACCTACTGAAGTTCAAACCGAGCATCAGAATGGAAATTTAAGGGACTCTGAACGAGGCGTGGTTGTCGGTGCCATTCGTGCTGGTCTGAGTATTTCAGAAACTGCTGATGTGCTCGGATCTTCTCACACAACCATCTCTAGAGTTTACAGAAAACAGTCTGAAAAAGAGAAAATATCCAGTGGGCGGCAGTTCTCAGGGTGAAAGTTTCTTGTTGATGTCAGAGGTCAGAGGAGAATGTCCGGACTGCTTTGAGCTGATAGGAAGCTGATAGGAAGGCAACAGTAACTCAAATATCCACTCAATACAACCAAAGTATGAAGAAGAGCATCTCTGAATTCACAACACGTTGAACTTTGAAGCAGATAGGCTGCAGCAGCACAAGACCACACCGAGCGCCAAGAACAAGAAACTGAAGGTGCAATTCACATGAGCTCAGCAAAATTGGCCAATGGTGTGGGGGTATTTTCTTTCAGCCCCTTACTACCAGGTGATCATCATTTAAATGCCGCAGCCAAATCATCTCAAACTGGTTTCTTGATCATGACAATGACCTCACTGTATTCTTATGGCCTCCACGGTTACCAATCCAGTAGAACACCTTTGGGATATAGTGGAATGGGAGATTCACATTATGAATGTGCGGCTGACAAATCTGCAGCAGCTGTGTGATGCTGTCATGTCAGTATGAACCAACATGTCTGAGGAATGTTTCCCGCACCATGAAGAATTAAGACAGTTCTGAAGAAAAAGGGGTCCAATCCAGTACTAGCAGGGTGTACTTAATAAAGTGGCAGCCGAGTGATAGCTAGCAAAAAAATGTCTTACACTTTAAAATTCTATACACTCTATCTAAGGATCGACACTTGCCTGTTTAGAGTACATGTACCAGTGTTTTAAACCAATAAACAATCAACACAACAGAAACTATGTTCTTTGCTATAAGACGAAGCTGCTACATCACTTTCATCTAAGTGCGGCACTTTTCTTTGTTCCTGACATCAGTTTGTTTTTGATGCTTCAGTGGGACAGTGGTGAAAGCTCGGGACAAATATCATCACCCCGGCTGCTTTGTGTGCTCCGACTGTGACGTCAACCTGAAACAAAAGGGCTACTTCTTTGTGGAGGGGCAGCTGTACTGTGAGACTCACGCTCGTGCCAGAATGAGACCACCGGAGGGACACGATCTCGTCACAACATTTCCCTCTGCATAGATCCTCTTCTTATATGAGCACAGACACAAATACATGCAATCTGGGAAGCCTTTTTATTCCTTACATATGTATTCCATGTGTTCATCTGCACTTTGGTGTTCTCTGTGTGTAATAATATTTCAGTAGGAAAACACCTGGCAATAAATAACCGCCTGGTTGCTTGAATAGTCCACCAAAGCCACAATCTGATGTCTTTCCAATAAACGCCTCTGTTCATCCTGTTAGAAGCCTCTGTATGTCAGGTCTTATTAACACAATGCAGCATATAACAAAATAGCCTACATACCAGCCTTTGGTTAGATTTCTGATTAGGCTCAGCTGTTGGATGATAACAGAATTTAGGTGAAGACTCTTGTGGTTCTCTTACCTGCTGCCATCATTGTGCTGATTTTTTTTTCTTGGTTAATGGGTGGAGGCGTTTTTTTTTTTTTTTTTTTTTTAAATTTTAGTAAATTTAAAATTCTTTAAATTTTTTATCTAATGTTCAGAAGTTTGATTTATGACCTAATGGAGCAAAAAAATATCACCTCCACCAGATCTAGCTCTGTTTATGTATGCATAGCTTAAACTAACAAATGTTAGCTACTAAAATGCTCAGCTAAAACAGATCTGCTAAAATGCAACATATGTAGAGCACAGACTCATCAAATATCTTCATTTGAAAAGTGGACGTTAAAAGTCGACAGCTTCGTGTTTGTGCGTTTGTTGGCTGTGACAAGATTAGCTGTTAGCAGTTCACATGCTAAGTTTCTGGAGCGCAATCTCATTTCAAGACCCCTTTCTAATTCTGCTTACAGAGGAAGTGATGAGCAAACTAATTATATATTTGTCAAATGTAAAATGTATGTATTTCATACTAAAGGTGAAGATAAAATGAGGCAAAAGGATCAAATCGAGTGGACACGATCAAAGGTTAAGACCTAATATAGTTATAACTGATGAATGTATATTGCAATGAAGATTGTAGTCATGAAGCCGCTTACACATCGAACATCGGTGATTTCACTTATTGTGGTTGATCTTGGGATTAAAAACAGTAGCCTTGTGTCCCTAATCTGTTATCTTTTAGGAAAATCTCATCATCAGTGGCAGCAGCCACCATGTGAGACCACCTATAAGGGATATGACAGCCACTCCTTAGAAAGTCAGGCCATTCATATTGTTATTTGTGCACCATATTACACAATTCCTCTTGAGTGAATGAGTAGCAGCCTTGTTATGCACCATTTCAATTACAAAGAACAATGGGGCTGTTACACAACTGCAACTGCCTGCAAAAGTGCAAAACAGGCAGATCAATCCGTCATTGCAGACGCACACTTCTTGCTTTTCAAAACCAGAGAACTCTATTTTTAACCTCAGTCACCGTCCGGCTCTAATTTCCAGGATGTCAGGTTGAAACCGGCCGCACACAGCTGGAGTCAAAAAATTAAAAAATGCAACATTGAGGCAAGCTCAAGTGCTTTCAGTAAACACTTGATCATTTATGTGTTAAAACACTAGAAATTATACAAGTCTCCAACATATTCCAATGTTGGATGTTGTCTAATGTTGCTAAATAAACAATAATACTCAGTATTAGCAATACTATGGTTAGTTGTCAAAATATTGGCGAGTAACTCCAGTTATCATGAGTCTGTTGAGACAGCAGGGGGAGCCATAGTATTATTGTTTCGTTTTTGAGCCATTCTAGTTTTCTAGTTTTCCTCTGAGTATACAAATTAAGCAGCTACACCTGAGGGTGGAATATACAGCCACCAAGGAAATGCTCCTCCCACTCGCTACACATTTCACAACTTTAAAATCCTTTTCCTTTTTGTGGTTGCTTACATAAAATATAGCAGATATTGGTCACACTACTTAAAAGTTTATTGGAAATGGCTTGCACACAAACTTTCACTTTAGACCAACACATTAACATAAATTTTTGACAGCAAAAATTAACAAATTAACTGCATCTGACTGGAAATTTCTGTCTGCCAAATAGAGTTTCAGTTATACAATGACAGCATTTATGTTTTTAATAAGTTGAATGTGACAGAAAATACTGTTAATAAAACTGTGGTAGTGTTGTGAAACGGTAAAATGTAGCCTGTTGTCGTTTCTTTCTATTTTGCTTCCTAGGAGCCAGGCTTTCCTATAATTTGTAAAGTGGTCTTGAGCAATCGTTTTCCAGCTTTCTGAAGGTCTTTCAGAGTTTTTTCTTGGACATTGGCTGCTTTTTCACTCATTATCAGTCCAGTCCTTGTACCTGATCATTTTCAGAGGCATGTTTTGGTTTGTTTATTTAAGCCACATAACACTGACCTATGAATCATTCAAGCATAAAAAAGGAACCTAACTCAAGTGTTGTGTCTACACAGACAGCTAAGCAAAGAACCAATTTTAAATTGTATCTTTAGGAACTTTGTTATTAGCATTGTGTTGGAAAACCACATCCTTTGTTCCCATTTCTTTAGTTGAATCTATGAAAATGCCAAAGATAACACAGTTTGGCCTACATAAAAAAAACCTGGCATATCTCACCATGGTGTGCAGTGTGTCAAAACTGATGGAATAATGCACACGGAAAAGTACAATCAGATTTTGATCCAACGTGCAACATCATCTGGCAGTGCGTGAACACGCAGTGGCTCAGCGCTCGGAAAGATGCAGTACAGAAACTACGATTAGGACTAAATACAGCCGGCAAGAACTGCTACACATCAATTTGTCGTCCAATGGTTGGGTTTTTTTTGACCAACATGACAACCCAGAGGAGATCGTGAGGCCACCTGCATCTGCGTGGACAGCTCTCTGTCATGTGATGCTGTGTGGGAGGCAAGGTTGGACTCACAGACAGAGCTAAGCTTAAAGGTGATTATTGGAGAAGTGACATGAGAAAACAACACAGCTAAACTGGAACTGGTCAGTGCCAGAACTAAAATGAAAAACTAAGGGAGCACGGAGACACACAGCGTAGGTTAACATCGACGACACGACAAGGGACCAGACATTGTCACTGCTCCACCGCCAGCCTCTGGAAACCAGAATCTCATCCTCCAGACTGCAGAGGTTGTACGTGCACTACAAAACATCAATGTGAGCAAAGCAGCTGGTCCGAGTGGAACTGCAGGTCAGGTCCTGAGAGAGTGCGCAGTGAGTCTAGCCGGAGTTTTCACAAACATCTTTAACGCATCTCTGGCACAGTGTTCTGTTCCCTCGTGCCTCAAGACATCAACAATTGTGCGAGTCCCCAAGGAGAGGACAGCAACTGCCCACAACTACTACAGGCCAGTTGGATTGACACCTGTAACTGCAAAATGCCCGGAAAGACTGGCCCCTGAACTTCAAACGTGCCACCATTCACAGACTTCCAGCAACAATTACCATAATAACCCTATGTTGGGTGTGAAGCGCACTTTCTCAGCTTTCAGAAACTGTTTTCATTTTTACAAAGCCTCCCACAACGATAAAACTGTCATCATGAAGTTTGCAGATGACACAACAGTGCCAGGACTCATCACCGGGGGAGATGAGGAAGGGTACAGAAAGAAAATACAGAGATTGACCGACTGGACCACAGGAAACAACCTGCTTTTAAACACATGTAAGACAAAAGAAGTGATCAATGACTTTGGGAATAAGAGGGAAGACCACCTTTGCAGCTAAATGGTGAAACAGTGCAGGTAGTTTCTTACTGTAAATTCCTTGGCACAGTAATAACATCAGACCTCTCGTGGACTCAGAACATCAGCAAACTGGTCAAGAAGGCATGCCAGCATCTCTACTTCCTGAGAAGCCTCAGGAAGGTCAACGTGTCACAGCAGACACTGGTGTCCTTTTACCACTAATCCATAGAGAGCGCCTTGACACACGGATTCCTGGTGTAAATTTGGGAACAGCTCAGCAGCCGACAAAAAAGCTCTACAAAGACTAATCAACGCAGCCCAAAATATCACCAACTCATCCTTACCTGCCCTAGAGGAACTTTTCAGTTCTCGCTGTCGGACCAAAATATCAAACCCTTCCCACCCCGTTTCAGCTCCTCCCCTCAAGTAATCGATACAGAGCTGTTAAAAAACGCTCTACAAGACTGTTAAACAGTTTATTTCCCAGAAACATCACTGAACTCATTCCTCAGTGACAACCATGTGCAATAATCTGTCTCATGAAATATCTATTAGATGTGCAATACCGTTTATTTATTTTTGTACTTTACTTTTGTACTTTTGTACTTTACTTGTACTACTTTATATTATATATATTTATATTTATAAGTCTATGAGTGTATTAAAATTAATTATAGTTTGTATGGTTATTTATTTCTATATAAGATTTTATACAAGTCTGTGTATTGCTTTATCCCAGAGTGCACCAAGATTTCGTTGTGTATACAATATACAGTGACAACAAAGATACACTGAACCATCTGGGAAGCATCTGATTGGCATGGCTTCATTTTTCAGCATGACAATGATTCCAAAAATACTCCCAATGCACACAGTGTAACAGTATCAGTCATGGATTGGCCTCCACAGAACTCAACATTACTGAAGCAGTGTGGGATCATCTCGACATAACAGAACAAAAAGCAGCCAACATCCAAAAAAGAGCTTCGAATGTCCTTCAAGAGGCCTGGAGAACTATTCCTGAAGACCAAAAGAAATTAGAAGAGAATTCAGGCTGTGCTGAAGAATAAAGGCGGTCACACCAAATATTGACTTTCAAGCTTGTTAGAATTGTACAAGCTCTGTTTTCTTTTTTTTTCTTTTTTTTTTCTTTTTTGCCATATATACTATATTTCCATGCATGTTTGCAGATGTTTCAATAAATCTCTACACTTATTTTCCATTTTCCTATCAAAATAAGAAGAAATGAGAAGAAATGGCCAAAGAAACCTGGTGAGCCACTAATAACCAATAATACATTTTTCTCTACATGTGAACCTGATTAATATCCTGCCACACCATGTATTACTGTTACCTCCATCTAATTATTTCACAATAGGAATAAAATTAATTGACAAAATCAATACTCCCTGTACCAACAAAATGCCATTAATCAAATATTAATACATATGGATGGAAAGCCACGAGATGGACATGGGGAGTGACTTAAGTGCTAAATCCTATGAAAGCCAAAACTATCAGCACACAAGGGTAAATTTAATTCGTTTTAAAGCTATTGTTCATTTTACCTGATTAGTAAGTACCCTCATCCTGGATAGACGCTTTGTGACAGCACCACCTGCTCTGTCAGATAGCTAAAGAAACAATTATTGATTTAATGCTGAATACACCATGAATAGCTCACTAAAAATGGAGACCCACAGCCAATATCCCTGTCCCTCGGCTGCTCACGTACACGTAAAGTAAATCACTAAGGACATGGTCAACAGGAAGAACTCTTCAAAACCTGAGCGCCCGGGTAATCGGTGTAAAAGCAAATAGTGGTAATTACAATGCTCACTACAAACAAAGGCAAGTCGTGGGGGGGGGGGGGGGGGGGCCCCCCCCCCCCGCTAGTTTACTTTCCTATTGAACCCATAATCAAATTTAAAAAACATGTAAACATCTGCAACTACAGCTAAGATCCCATATCAAAGACACCACTGACTATCAAATCTGAAACTAAGTTAGAATACTTCACGTCATTAAAATATGTTTAATGTTTATTCATTATCTATCCACAAAATAAGGGCGTATAAAGGTTCTTCCACACAGAAAAGAAGCAAAGCCATTATTGTAAACAGTTTTTCACCATATTCATGACTTTTATACTTCAAACCACGCAATCGGTCAGGAAAGGCTTTTACTAACATGAACATTAAAGAAGTACTTAATACCTACTCAGAGTTAAGTGTCGTGTACAATAAAGTTAGAAGAGAGCAGTTTAATGTGAAAAAATGGGTTATGCAACTTAGTGTATGACCTCCAGTTTGGATTTAAATGTGGGGGGGAAATCGAGCTTTATGACTTGTCTCAAAAGTTATAGCTTTATGTGATGCCATCATTTTGGATTTTACCCATGCAGTGCAGGTAGAATCAAACGTGTGGGATCTGAAATAGCTCAGACATAATGCTGTAGTGTATGGCATTACCGCATGTAAAAGTTGTTCAGCTGGACTGTTTGCTCTACATTTATTGATGCTATGAGGAGCACAAGATCAGAAGCTCTAATTGCATAGATGGATTTATAGTATATTTGTATCAACGCTAAAGACACTATCATTATAGAGCTCCTAAAAGCACAAAAGCATTTTGCAACACTTTGGTAACCTTGCATACTGGTAAGCGAATACAGTTTTGCTGCTTTTTTTACACATTGAAAGTGAATGCTTAGACAGAAGCATCAAAACCTTAACTTGTCTAACTATATCTTTAAGCAAAAGCATCAGAAATATAGATTTTTTTAATTTTTTTTTTTTTTTTTGCAACTTTGCAATCCTATGCAAGTCTGCAGCACACTGCTTGTAAAACACCACACACACGTTTCTTCCATTAAACACTTTGTTCAAGAATGAAATCTCTTGCAATCATTGAGATAACACTTTTTTTTTTTCAAATCTGCAAAACATACCTGGAAACACCCACACATACATGAAATCAGTTATACAACAGTCAGTCTGAGCCTTAGTGCTACAAACAGACCTCAGGAAAGCTCAAACTCCTTTGTAAGAACTCTGTAAACTTTGAGATAAAGAGAGTGGGAGGAAGCGGAAGATAAGAACTGAGAACAAGCCTTGGTCCAGTCTTTTTCAAGCAATGGAAGGCATGAAGGACATTAAGGTGATTTCAGTCCAGGACTGGATAGACATACATGATATTTTCCCCATTGCCAAACCAAAGATGGCACTGCCTGTGATGTGGATGGCGTGATGTGCGGCTCCATAAACCAACCGTCTGTAACAGTACTTTCTTATATTTAACCTTGCACTGTAATTTTTCTGCAACTATTTTGTTTCACGGAGTTTTATACCAACATATCGATCACTGAACTGTGGGCTAATTCTGCCTTTCTTTGTATGTATTTTACTTTTTTTCTCAGCATATAAAAACAGCAAAAACTATTCTGAAACTCTTCTGTTTTTGTGCTCACAAATGTGAGCACCAGGTACTGGAACAATCTTTCAAAAAGAGTGTCTGAAAAGTCTGAAAAGTAAAAGTACTACAGGCAAAAATGTTTTGTGTAACGCACGCCTGCGTTTTATTGCTGCTTTGAAGGTTTAGTCCTTCAAAAAGATTTTATTGGATTTGACTGCAGAGTTTCATTTTGACATTTGTGAGGTTTTTTCTCACAATAGAATATTTTTCATTTATTCTGGTGTCTTGAAAGATATTATTTTTGATATTTGGAAAGGTTTTGTGTTAAATTAAGGGTGGACACTCAGGGTGTTGCTCATTAAAAAAAAATGGAAAACTCAGCTTCCCTTTATACAATTTAAAAAAAAGAAATCCATATTGAGAAGTTAATTATTGCAGTGGGTAATTATTTTCAGTTTGCAATAGATTGAAGATGGCAGCTTAGATCCTCCCTTTTTAAGTGATTAAAATTAAAGGCATGTTTGCCATGCATTGGTGTTACAGTTGTGCCAATGATACCCTCCCTTTGTTGCTCTGTTTGATGTGGTAGCTACTTTAAAGTTGAAGCCCTTTAAAAAAGATTAAAAAGTAACCTTCAACATCCATTATTATGTTGTGTCAAAATGCCCATATAATCAAAACAAACAAAAAAAATACACGTTTAACATTTCATCTAATAATCATCAGTCCATTGCCTTAAATTGTGCAACTTCAGACATTTGTTGATTTACAGTCAGTACAAACCCCGTCCTCCTCTTTCTGTGTTTCTCTGCCTTTGGAGCATCTCGCAGTCACGCTGGAAAACCGGTAACACTTAAACACAGACATAAAAGCCATCCTGTAGTTGTTGTTCATCCACCCGTACAGGATGGGATTGACAAATGTTGAGCACATTGCTACAATATGGAACACAGTGAAAAGCAGCTTGAAGTCCTTCATATACAGCACGGTGCTGTCGATGTCAACGGCCAACTGGAACGCGTGGAAAGGCAGCCAGCTGACAGCGAAGACCACCACCATGGTCAAGAGCATCTTGGTAGTCTTCTTCCTGCGCCGATTACGGTCGTTTCGGTCGTTTCGGTGAGCCATGTGATTCTTCAGTTTATTCCAGATGCGGATGTAAGCAACGGAGTTGATGACTAATGGTAAACAGTACTGAACCAGAAGCATTGATAAACTGTAGATGGTTCCATTCATGCTGCTTCCTGGCCACTTCTCTGCACACACCTGGATAGACTCACCTGGCGAAACATCAAACGTCCCGTACTCCCTGAAAATGGCAAGCGGACTGGCCAACAGGGCACTGACGGCCCACGTGATGACAATCACAATAGCACACATGTCTTTGGACATCTTAGTCTCCATGTGGTAGACGATGTTCCTGTGGCGGTCCAGAGCGATGATATTCAGGGTGATGGTGGAAACGTGCACGGCCATGCCTTGAGCACAGGGCAGCATGAAGCACAAGACCTGACCAAACATCCACTCACCATAGAGGGTGTAGACGAGGGTGAAAGGCAAGCACAGCGTGTTTACCAGCAAGTCAGCGACAGCCAAGTTTACGATAAAGAAATTGGTCACAGTCCGCAGATTTTTGAACTTGTAGACGACGTATATCACTAAGGAGTTCCCGATGACTCCAAACAGGATGATCGTGCTGTAAGCAAGGATGAGGATAATCTGAACTACAACCAGCCTTGTGCTGTCACCCAACATCAGAAAGTTCTCATCATGTAACGAGTACGCAGTTGAGCAGCAGTTAGAAGACTGAACTTCAAGCTGAAAATCTTTGGCTTTAGTCATGTTTAGTTGTTCTGCTGTATCCATGACTAAACGCACCTCGAGTCAATCTCTGAAATTAAAAAAATATATATGGACATTAGTTGTGGCTCACGTGATATTCTAACTGTTAATATTAACTATTGGATATCTAGCCAGTGGTTTATATTGTATAGGATGCTGCACAGAATGCTTTATTATTATCAGCAGTAGCAGTAGTGTTACGCAGGTGCCTACATTAGTCAAAACCACGTGTAAGCTCTTTAGGATGTAAATCTATACTTGAAAAATCACTGAGGACAGCCCACATTTTAATTAATCAATACACTGCAAGTAGTTTATCTGCTTTAACTTTGAAAAGTCCACCATAAATTACAGTGCATGTTAGATTAGTCAGTTTTACCGGTTATAACAGGAGACGCACTGCTTGCTGCCACTTAGGTTTGCTTTGAGTGATTATGGAGATTGAATCTGCAGGCTTAGCTGCTTTCCAATAGCACAATACACTTTTGATGGGGTGGATTTCCTTTTAAAAGGTCTTGGGAAACAATGAACGCAGGAACCAGGGCCAAATACTGGAACTGCCGCAATTATATTTTTTTCAAAAATATAAACACCTCATGCATCTACTGACACGGCAAACCTGAATCTGAGAACACTAACCCCCTGCTCAGCTGCATGGCTGTGAAAATCTTAAATTAACATGTACCAGTGCCAGCCTAATTTATTGTATCCACTGCGCAAAGAAAAAAAATGGTAAAAACTTGCAAATACAACAGCTTTTGACTAGTGGCGATTTGGTGATTTGTGACACACTACTTTGTGAGAAAAACACGTGATAATTTGACTATATATGTGACAGTTACTCAGATCCAGATCCACTCACCTCAATCTGCAGAATGAGATTTTTAGATTCCGCTCATTGTTTGCGCCTCTATTAAACTTTTGACGTGTTTCTTCTCGTTCCTGTGATCCAGATCCAGATGAACAAAACCATTTAAACACCAGCGGGGGGAAAGCGCCCTTTTTCTGAGGAAGATAGCGGCAGCAAAAAGCGCAACAGTTGCCAGTGCGCACTGCGGTCCGTTTGGCATCGAGGGTTCATTAACTGCCCTGCGAGACTGAGACATACAGAAAAATGAGGCGGGTTAAGTAACAGAGAAGAAACGAGAACGTGGTCTTTTGCGGGCTCTTCATCCTGTGACAGTACAGAATAATAAATGCGCATCAACAGCAGGAAAGGCGGAAAATGCAGACGCGTAGTGTGCTTTATATGGAGCATTTAACTACCAGTGAAGTGTTATAGTGAGTTGGTGAATCTGGGTGTGCCTCTGCAGACTCGCGCTAAATAACAGTTTTTTTGTTTGTTTGTTTGTTAATAAAATTTGGAGTTGAAATATGAAGAATATTTATGGTATTTAAAAACAAAACAAAAAAAACAAACAAACACTGTCGTCCCCCAAATGCTGTGGTCGCAGAAGACAATAAATTTAGTGTAACTTATAAATCTCAGTCACTGTATACAAAGAACATATTTAGCGTCTTCTAAACTTCATGAGCAGTGACTGTGATACAAATTTGCCACCCACCCGTCAACCCTATAGCCGCTTACGCTCATTAGAGACCTCGCTTTGTATATCCCAAACATTTTCTATTATGGTGAATAACGATGCAGGTTTGCAGCTTAAACTGTAGCCCAGTGAAGCGAGTCCATTTCAAACTGTTAAACCTGTGGCTTGTAAGTCTAATAATTTGATTACCATTGTTATAAACCAAGACACCATGTGGCCATTAGGAATTGAGTTACTGTCAAACTTGCCTCTTTGGCAAACGCCCACCACACTTCGTCCATGGAGCCACAACACAGATGGGGGGAAGTAATGAGAAAAACCAGGAAGCCCTGAATAAATGGGCACATTAAGGTGTTTCAGGAAGTTTTTAGGAGGTGGAGTGGAGTCTAAATGATCCTATTTAATATGGCAGCAAGAAACGATTCTTCATTTGGCACTGCAGAAGCGTCACACTGTGGTTTAAGGCTTCAGCTCCTGGTCAAGGAAAAACTGAGCATTTCGGCATTGGTAAGAGATCCATGTGTATAATATCTATACTATTTACCTGGAATTAGAGAAAATATTTTTCTAATAGTTTAATTCTTAAATTGTATCTGTTTCATTAAATAAGCAACACAGTGACAGCTGGGATCGGCTCCAGCCTCCTGTGATCCTGATTTGGATAAGTGGTTACATGGATGGATGGATGGATGGATGGATGCTCTTTTTTACAGTCAAGTTTTGCCATTCATTGTCTCAAGTCACGTCCTATGAATTAGAACTATCCAGTGCACTCAACAGGTAGCGAGCAGGTAATTGAACATGACAGCATTAACATAAACAGCACTGAATCATGCTCCAGAAATATCCAAAACGGCTTGTGTCTGTAAAGGACACGGATCATTTAGCATTCTGAGCAGCAGAGACATTAATATGATAAAATACACAGGGAAACTTCTCTTTTTCAGAGAAACTTCATCTTAACTGATTAAAGAAAGTTATAAATCAAATGTCGCTTGGTCAGTGCCGTAGAGCCTGATCCAATATTAAGATCCAAAGACCAGATGTCAGTTTGTAGTTAAAGCAATTAAGCAAGAGACTCGTTTGCTTTATGGCGTTAAACGTATTACCTTGAGTCATTACCAGTGGTGGACAGTAACGGAGTAAATTTACTTGAGTACTGTACTTAACCCTTTATAGGGCACTCATTGAAATACTTTGAAATTCAGAATTTCAGGTATACAGTGTTATTGGGGGACATAA
>JAVDPK010001276.1:63948-80475 GCA_034780415.1 Cichlasoma orientale | reverse complement strand
TTGAGTAAAATTTGACCACGAGTATCAGTACTTTTACTTAAGTACTAGAGTTGAGTACTTTGTCCACCACTGGTCATTACTAATGGAGTTAAAATTGAAAGATGTAAACAAATCCACAGCTGTTTTGTTGTCTTACATGAGAAATTACTGGATGCAGATGTCCAAATGAAATGTCAACTCCTGCTCTATGGGAGGAAAAATGACATGATCATTATTTTTATGTCATTTTTTGTTGTTGATGTATGCAACAGGTCTCTCTTGTAAATGAGACGGTGAGTCTCAAGAGATTTTCCTGTATAAATAAAGGATTGATAATAATAAAAAAAACAATATATATCCACAAAGACTCTTTTTAAAGTTAGTTTTTACTTTATTTTGAAGAGAGATGACATAAAGAGAGGAAGAATGGCATTTGACAAATACCTCGAGCTCAAAGCACTGCTGGTGCATGACAGTCATCCTAAGGAGTAATGTTTACATTTGGAAGGATGATACTCAAATTTGCAATTTATTTATTTTTATTTTTTATTTTTTGAAAGACAAATTAAGGTCTTGCTTAGGGCCAGCTTGTTGGGTGTGTTTACTTCCGTCCATGTCTGCGTCTCCAAAGTCTTTTATGAATCCAGATGAGGTGATCATGATTCTCTTCACTCATGGCTGCTGCAAATTTTCATTGCACTGACAGCAAAACACATACAGGGCTTCCAGTGTAGTCAATTAAAATTTGCATTGCCACACTGCTCTCGCACAGCCAGGGCTAATAGCCTTGCTGCCTTCTGGTTGACTAATTTTCTGCCTCTATATTTATCATAATTACTGCAGTTGCTGCTGTGTCATATTTATCCCTTGTAACTAATAAGAAAACAACTCTATGGCCTCTATTCTGACCTTCAGATCAAGCCAGTTCAGCATGCAATGATCAATAGTCAAGCAAAAATAGGGGACAGGAACAGGAAGATATTGTGACCAACAATAATAAATTCCTAGAACTCAATCAAAAGATAACATTTATAGGCAGGGGTTTCAAAATGCTTGTTGAGCATGCTGAAAAATGATGTACAAATATGAGTTGCACTGCAGAACATGAACTAAAAATCCCAGTAAAAGAAAGAACGTGTTATTCAGAGCCAAAAACAATGTTCTATATGCTCAAAAAACAAACAAAAAACAAAGAGTAGGCATCCTGTGGTCAGTGTCCTCTTTATTTTCAATTATCAACACCATTTTGACATTATTACAGGCTAATAGTTTGGTTTACTTATTGAAGGAAGTTCTGAGATTCCAAAGTTGGCATATGAGTAGTTATTGGACTGAATTTGCATGTAAATGTGGGTGTCATTTGCATATGTGAGTATTAACAGACACTTTTGCAAATTTCTCCAAAACTTTAAAAAGAAACAGAAAAACAAAACAAAGACCTACAAATTACAGTTTGTCAAATTTTAACAAATTCAGTCCATTCTCTATCTAACCGCCTCATTACGGTCCGTGTGGTTAGTTTAATTTTCGTGTCATTTACAGTAGCGTTCGTGCTGTTTAAATTTGTAAGAAGAACAGTTTACGTAAACTCACTTGAGCAGTTTGTGCACCGAGTGTTTTATAGCCTCGCACTGGTGGAGTCATGATGTGCGTCACTGCAATTTCAAGCATGTTGGTAGATCAGGATGCACTGCTGTCCCATTTCCCTCCTTCCACTCTCCAGAAAAGCATCTTTTTTTGCCATCTTCGCGACAATTATCACTTTACTGACTACTGTACTTTTTTGTCAGTGAGGTAAATTTATGTGCTTTCCCAGTCTTATCAACCACCTGGAAAACGTCACACTACAAACCATTTTTCACCAGTTCACTCACACCTTTGTATAGTGCTTTTATTCTACACAGAGTTTTATCTGTCCAACACACAGTCACACACCAATAATGCACTGGGTGCAGCAAAAGTCCACATGTGCACTGGAGGAACCAGGGATCAAACCACTGACCTTTTGATAAGTGGTTGACTTCCTACACCACAGTTAAAAACTCTCTTTCACAGATGATGTTCCTACATTAGTGAGTTTTTTTGCCAGTTGTGCTGTGGTGGTTGAATTGGGGTCTTGGGCATTTCTTAAATTAGTGAAACTCTACATTTATAAGCCGCACTAGATGCACCTGGAGTTGTTTGTGGTGGATAGTGGAAAACATGTACCTGTCACATCAGACACAGGGATTTGTAGCTGAGTCCAATCTTGATGTTTCAAGTTAATGCAGACTTGAAACATCCAGAAACATCCTTTCTGTATTAAACCAGATCACAGTCATTCATTAATCAAGAGCTGGTAGTGCCTAAAGAGAGCCATATTACCATATTAGTGAATGATAGATATTTTATTTTTATATCTATAGTGCCAATTCACAACAACAGTCACCTCATGGCACTTTATATTGTGACGTAAAGACCTTATAATATTAGTGAGAGGCCAACCCCCGATCAGCAGCACTCAGCAACAGTGGGTGTGTGTGTGTGTGTTTTAAATGGAAAACATGACTATGAAGCAGTCAGTAGCTCTTTGGATTTTATAAGTGTGTTTATTCGGCCCACTCTCTTTTCACGGAAACAGATTTTTTTTTTTCAAAGCTGCCATGTGAAATATGTCTTAAGGTATTTAATAGAAGCTAAATAAAGGAGACGCCAGACAGCATGTGGGAATATAGAAATGAAAATTGGATTTCTCTTAGTGAATCCAACTTAGCCCTGAAAATCATCAATTTTAGAGGCAACAAAACCCAGTTACACTTCAATATCAGTAGGGGCTGTGCACCTGCACTCCCCTTAATAGAACCTGTGGGGTTCAGCCCACTACATCAGCCTATCTTAAATCAATACGTAGTGTTTCTCTGCGGGATTAGTGCTTAAGTGTAATGGTAAGGCAATTATCCTTCTTTAGCACTGGTCTTGGTGCACTTGTGTTACTCAGACAAAAGTCAGACAAACTTACACTTAAGTTATTAAATGTTGACTCATTCAGTGACTCACTAAAGCACCTTGAGGCGACGGTAACTGTAATTTGGTGCTATATAAATTAAATTGAATTGAACTGAAGTGAAGTGAATGTTGCCCTTCTGGATGTCCAGAATTCAAAGGAAACTTCAAGTGTTTGATAGAAAATTTCTTGGACTTTGTTTGACTCATGCGAGAAGACTTTATGTGGAGGTGCGGTTCTCAAACTTTTTGGCGTGCCCCACATATGTTACTGTCACTTTTGTGAGTGTTGTCATCTGTCTGCTTGTACCGTTTAACGCTGAATGTTGTCTTCCTGTTGCACTATTAATTACTGAATGTGTGTTGTGTGTGCTGCATTGTTTACACACCTTGGTCCACATGGAACACATTCTCTCCATGTAGAAAAATGAAGTTTACTTGATTTGACATACCACAGTTTTTATATTTTACTTTGATCATGAACAATAAAAAGCAGGGAACACACTGAATTTTAGTTAGATAAAGGCAGGTAGGTCCTGTTCATTCATGCTCCACGTGCGGTGAGAGGTTTATACTCGTCCCTGGAAAGAGTGTTGCACAAAATAATCTTAACTCATGATCTACTTAGTTGGTTGCCACCAAAGTGGCTCCGTTAAAAATGTGTAATCTCTCTCCAGCTGTGCTCTGAGTCCAGGCTGGACATTTTGAGTCCTACGCAACTGATACTCTAAAATTCTGGTAAGTGATTGGTGTTGAAATGGCAGAAGATGGACAACACAGCAAAACATTTAATTCTGACTACAATTGTCTCTGCCAATTTCCCGCAGTCCAGGCCTGATCAAAAATCATTGGAATGGCAGCAGATGATCTGTAATGATGTGCTCTATGAGCCACAAAAGCAATGCAACACAAAGGTGTACATGTTGAAATTCCAGTGTAACTGACTGACAAAAACAAACAGGACAAAATCACAACAGAAGGAACTTATTGCACTCTTGCACACATGGTACATACAATGATTGAATATTTTTTATTTATTCTAAAAGATATACAATTAACAAGTTGTGTCATTTCTGTGAGTTTTACCACCATGCAATATGCACACACCACCACACTCTGACATAAATCTCCTTCTTCTTTCAGCTGCCCCCTTTAGGGTTCGCCACAGCAGATCATCTGCCTCCATCTCACCCTATCTCTAACATTCTCCTCTGTCACACCAACCCTCTGCATGTCCTTCCCCACTACATCTACACTACAGAGGTCATTAGGCAGCCATCCAGATGGTGAATGAGATGAGCAGGACAAGTAAAAATGTCGGCGGCGTCATGCAGCCTACATACAGCATGGTGCATATGCCACACACTGCAGTCAAATAGGCACTCAGTCTGCTGAACACAATCTTCCGTACTGTAGTGCAGAACTGGGGGGAAAAAAGTGAGCATTAGGCTGAGATGAATGACAAAGTATGCGATAAATTTTGTAAAGTAGTGGAGGTTTGTTTCGAAAAGAAAAACTCGATGATGATAATTTGGATACAAATAAGCACTAGATGGAGCTACTCGCCTTATAAAAAAGCGGAGTTCATTTTCACTTCTGTGGGCTGAAGCAAAACACCAAATGTACTGAAAATGTGAATTTGAGGCCTTAAGTATTCATTCACTGTGAAATAACACTGTTTTCTTACGACGTGCACCATTATGCTTTTATCTGAGTATTTTTGTTAATTTTACTCATGCAGTGAATCCTAAACCTTTGGCTTTTGACTAAAGACAGACTTGGAAAAATGTGAACTTTTATCCTTTAGCCTTCCTGATTGGGAGGCCTTTCTGTGTGGCGTTTACCTGGTATGTCTGGTAGCTGATGGCCATTCCATATCTGCAGTACATGACGTAGTGTTCACAGTTGTACCACAGTAAGCTGTAAGTGACTGATCCCAGGAGCTTCTCAGCCCTTCGAGCCACCTCATCTCCATCCAGGGGGGGCTGCATGCACACTTTATCCATGTGGTTGATCAGAATCTCTGAGCCGTAAGCAAAATCTGCCACAGAGTCCACTCTGACGCTCGCTTCTTTGGTGATGACTCCAAAGAGGAGGCGGTTGTTCGTTACCATCTTTGAAATTGCAGATTTGTTTTTGGTGATTGCAGGCAGGATGTCCGGAATAAGATGAGCCACACGATCGCCCCCCAGGTAAATACCAAAATGTGTGAATAGTGTCCTGGGTACCTCAAGCAAGTCACCACGCTTGTACAGAGAGAGATCATATTTAGGCTTCTCTTCCTTTTTGGAAACCACAAAGAAAAAGTTGAGTAGTTGGTAGAGAAACATGATGGCAGCATGCACCTGAATGGAAATGGCAGCTTTATATTTGTACTGGAAATGTGAGGGCCGGGTCTTCGTAGGAGGATTAAATGTTGGCCAATGCTTCGTTAATTTCACACAAAAACAAAGGAGCTTTCTTTCACAGCTTTGCTGTGTGGTTGGGTTTTGAAATTCAGGCCTCATTTGTGGTGTACTAAGTTTAAGCGTCCTCATCAAGAAGGCTAACTTCGCAACAATTTAAATTCCCGTTTAAAGGTCACAGATATTGAGCCATCACACTCAAATGAGCAGCCTTTGTTATTTTCAGACTAGAGTGCCCTCCAAATGTTCAAACCTGTCTCATTATTATTCAGCTCTTTCTTGAATATTAAGAGAAAGATACACATGTTGCGGCACGGCAGCACTGTTAGCCTTTCTGTGTGGAGTTTGCATGTTCCTCCCACAGTCCAAAGACATGCCTGGGGTCAGGTTAATTGACCGCAGGTGTGAATGTGAGTGGTTGTAGGTGATTGGTTGTCTGTCTCTCTGTGTTAGCCCTGCAGCAGATTGGCGACCTGTCCAGGGTGTACCCCGCCTCTTACCCTATGACAGCTGGGACGGGCTTAAAAGTTCCTTAAAGCCAAATGCAGTCTTTTAATGAAGTGAGTTTGACCCTTCCTTCGTGTTGCAGTATAAAGTTTGTATGTGTGTGTCTGTATTTGTACTGCACATATACTCACACTACTGTTTTGGATGATTTCTCACACAACCTGTTTCACCGCTAACTCTGTAACCAGTTATCTGCCATTAGCACGGATGATCCAGGGCTCTTTTTCCACTGGCCTTCATGTGGAGATGTATGTATGAGAGTGAGATTCACAGAAGGCACACAAGTAAAAATAAACTGTTTATTAAACTGTCATATTCATATTATTAACATTTATTTATACATATCAACATATTGTTTTAGTCCACTGTATACTCACTTTTGTAGTGACTCAATGTTAGCAAAAATAACTCATCATTCTAATAAATAAGACTATTTAGTCCCCATTTTTATGAGAAAATTGTAAAAAATAATGATGTGGCAACAACACAAAACATTCAACATTGTCTGGACAGTAAAATCAAAATATTGTGGCAAAGCATAAAGCTAGAGGTCAACACTGTAAACAGGTTTCCAGTCAGTCTGCTTTGCCAAGTAAAAGTCAATCTTGGCTTCTTTACAAGCTTCTTGTGTTGAGCTCCTTTAACCAGCCATCCACAGAGTGAAGGGAATAAGAACTGTGGGTAATGTAGTTGAAGGGGCCATACCAAAGTAGACAACAGAGATCATTCCAAGCAGCCACGAAACAATGACTGTGCGCTGATCCCTGATGATGGATTTCAGGCACTCACAGAACTGCAGAGGGAAGAAAATAGAAGCACAGGTTATTAAACTGTCTGTCAGCCAGACCGTGTTTGAAGTCTCAGGAAACTTTAAACATGGTTCCAGGCAACAATTATTATCTACTGTTCTCATACAGAATAATTCAGCCCTGGTTTTAACTACTACAAATGTCCGTGGATTTTTCCACTGATAAATGATTAAAGTCTTGGTCATGCACATACGTAACAAACATAATGCAGTAAGGTCGTTGTGCATCCAATAACACATATGCCAAACATGCATGTCACAAGTGACAGATATGAAGCTGGATATCTAGTCCCGCACTCACTCACACACACAAAATATTGGGGATAATACCTGCTCTGTTTGCCGGCTCCTTGCTGCTCCGTACCTGCAGTATGTCACAAAGTGTTCACAGTTGCTCCACAGCAAACTGTACGGAAAGGCTCCGATGAGTTTTTCCGCTCTCTTGGCTACGGTGTCATTGGGAAGAGGTGGCGCCGTCATCATGTTATCAACATGATTAACAAGTATGCTCGCGCCGTACGCGAAATCCTCCAGCGTGTCTATGCGCACCGTGGCACACCTGTATATGCAGCCGAGGATGAGTCTCTCATTTGTGATGACAGAACTGATGACCTTTTTGTTGCTCGTAAGCACGGGGAGGATGTCTGGGATCAGGTGAGCGACTTTATTGTCACCTAAATAGATGCCGAAGTGAGTGAAGAGGGATCTGGGGACCTCCAGCACGTCTCCCCTGCGGAGAGGCGCCGGTGGAGCGCGCTCAGCGGCGCGCTCCCGCTGCTCGCTTTCTAACCAGCTGTACTCAAAGAGTTTGAACTTGAAGAGAAGAGAGAACTTCTCCACCAAGAATGTCAACAGCTGCAGCATCGTGAGAGTGTCTGAAGGAAGTGTGCTGGAGCGCTTCAGTGAAATAGGCTTTTTATCCTTACTCGCACAAGGAGGAGAAAGCGCGTCCGGAAAATCCCGAGGACACGATTGGCCAGGAGTGACCTTGTGCACGTGCGCATTCCTCCTAATTCGCCTCTTCAGCATCTTGCCTTCAGTTCCTGCAGCATTTTTGCACAGATCCGTTATTGTTCTCCGCTAAAGCGCTTTAATCACTCTCATTAGGTGGATAAAGAAATCGTGTCAAATATTAGTTCAACATTAGAGTAATTGTGTCAAAACATTTTCAGATGTGGCAAAAACATCTTGAAGATGGACTTTGAAAAGAGTCACAGAACGTTTTAGAATAGAGTAAGCTGCAGCAAGTTTGCTTTTATAAACTCTAAATCATAATAACCTGCCCTCACTCACTTCACTTAACTGCTCTGCATGGCATCTGTCACTCCAGCATAAAAAGCTTTCACTAAGAGTGCCTTCATGCTTAAAAAGAGAGGAGGAAAAAACACATACAGTAGTTTTAATAACTATTAAGGAAAACTAAAATGATGTGGAGATGCTTTATGCTTTAGCTTTATGCAGTAGCTGAATGCTTTTTAGTTTATGTTTTTGTGTCATTTCCACCATGTCACCAGAGCTTTCTTTCACTTATTTATTAACAAAAGGATTTCTGGATATTCAGTAACAACACGTTTTCAAAAACATGTGACAAGCATATGAAAAATTACCAGTGATTATGTTCATGTTTTACATCTTCATACTCATTCACATTCATGCATGTGGCAAATTTAAAATAAAAACTTAACCTAACATGCATGTCTTTGGGAGGACGCTGGAGAGAATCCATGCAGGCACAGAGAGAACACACAGAACCAGCCAGTGCATTCAAACCCAAGACTCTCTTGCTGTAAGGTGATGGTTCTAACCACCACTCCACTGTGACCCCCAACTGAGTTCAGTGCAGTTAGATGCCTGTACATAAAACAACTAGAATAACAAAAAAATACAGCTTTAATAAAACTTTATTCGTATTGGAGTTGTTTCTGTTGAGCTAATTACTGTCATGTGAGCTGTTTTGGAATGTGATTTCAAACTGGACGGTTAAGCTGATTATCATCCAAACAGTCACTTTCTGATGAGTTTCTGGGTTTTGGATTTTGTTGACTCACAAGCTGTCCTGTCCCATCACCAATCCTGGATCAGTTTACCAAAATAACAGGCTGTGCTCCGGTGTTGGCTGGCCTACACTTTCCCAGAGGAACCATATGATGAGATTACCCTAATCCCCGAGGCTTCACTTGCATGCTCATCTTTAACCCAGAAAATACTCAGAGGAACACAGCAGGCTTTTTGAGTTTGTGTCTTTCTTTGGATCATTTGTTACTCGCTGACCTGGATTCTGTAAAGTCCTTGCAAAAAGGATAAATGCTTGCTGGTATTTGACTTAGACCTTTTCAGCCTGTGAGAAATCCAGTTTGAGTGTGTTTGATTAATGAAAATAAAAAAGCTATAAAATACAGCTCACTATAAAAGTTCCGTTACACTCATAAATTATAAGCAAATACAGGGATCACATCACTGTTTGTGCTGGAGGTGTCCTGATAAAAGTAAAGGCTAAATTATTATGATTAATGAAGATGATTAAACAAATATATTATTTGTTTTAAAACATGTTAATGTCATATATCATTATTGTTGTTAGTATTATATTTTAAATTGATCTTTCATCATTTTTTTAGTTAGTAAGAAAGTTAGAGCATTCAAATCATTTAAATATACCGAGTCTAAAAATGCCCAAATCTGCTTACAAAAAGTGCAGCAAACACAAAGGATACGATGCCATTGCCATCAGTGGTATTGCATCTAGACCGAAAGTGTAGATATTTAAAATGCCTGCATTTAATAAAAGACCTTCTGTGATTTGTAATTCAGTGTCTAAACAGATATGTCCAATGGGAGTTCATTTTAAAAAGTCTATAAGGAACGAGAAACCCAAATAAAAAGTAACGGGTTGTCAGCAATCAGCCCCGAACCGATATCAATTATCAACTGCGTATCTATTTAAACTGCAGGAATGTCTTAAAGACATAAAGGCCTGGATGACCTCTAATTTCCTGCTTCTAAATTCAGATAAAACTGAAGTTCTTGTGCTCGGCCCCACAAATCTTAGAAACATGGTGTCTAACCAGATACAGTACTTACTCTGGATGGCATTACCTTGGCCTCCAGTAACACTGTGAGAAATCTCAGAGTCATTTTTGACCAGATCAAACTTCCTGTCTCAGACTGATGCTGAGAAGCTAATTCTTGAATATATTACTTCTAGGCTGGATTATTGTAATTCGTTATTATCAGGCTGTCCTAAAAGCTCCCTGAAAAGCCTTCAGCTGATCCAAATTGCTGCAGCTAGAGCGCTGACGGGGACTAGAAAGAGAGAGCATATTTCTCCCATATTGGCTTCTCTTCATTGGCTCCCTGTTAGATCCAGAATTGCTCTGCATGTTTGATTTAGTCGAGTTTTACACTCTTCTGGGTTCCTGGCACAAGCCAAAAGAGGATTTGTGTCTCCAGCTGGAATTGAACCTTGACCTTTTGCTTGCCAAGCAAGCGTGTAAACCACAAAACACCCCAGATAAAGTAATATTTCCTAAATACTACATGGTCCAAATTTAGGGGAATTATTAACCATTTATAGCCTTTCATTCATGAAATGGTTTCAAATACCTACATCTTCAGGAGGGACCAGTGGCCAAGAGCGTGAACGCCACAACTGGAGTACAGAAGATTGTTAGTAAGGAAGTTTTAATAAGGAAATAAAATGATATCAAACCAGCTTCATGAATTCCGCATACTGATATATTTCTTATTGATCAACATAATGAAGGCACATATACAACAGACAAGTAGACGAAGTCTTTCTTGTTGTATTAGTAACATAAATGTTAACTTTCACATTTTCAGGACCAAATAAACTCTCTCCAAAGTAGGTGTTGATAATGTTACTGCAGATCACACCGTGTTCAGCTGAGTTGACTTAACCGTATGTGGCCGCAGGATGAACCCGGATGTGGCCAAACAACAAACCTTTGCCCTCCGCCCTAGGGAGATTTACACCCAGATTTCAAACAGCTCCAGAATTATAGTTGTGGCTGCTGGAGGAGGCAAACAAGCCTCCTTAAATTTAATTCCTGGTCACGTGACCTGTGAACTATGCTGACTTTGTTTTTCAGCTTTGGAACTTAAGTTGATTATTGACTTTGACGCAATGAAGCATTTTCTTAAGATGTGAAACGTGAATGTTTTCTTTCTTTTCTTTTTTTTTTTAATGCATTTATTCCGCATGATATTCTTATGCGGAATAAACACACTGTTTATAAAGAAAACTAATAATTTGCTTTGCATCCTGAGAACGCACTGTCAGCCCGCCATGAGTGCGTGAACACATCAACAACAGCCCAAAACACATCTAAACATCCTGGGCCCGGTGTTTAGAGAGCGTGCCCGTGTCTTCATGGCACTTAGAGAAAGAAAGAGGCACTTTCCATCTGGCGTCTCTCCACAGTTCAGCAAAAGTTCAGCACTGTTTAGGTTCATGGGCCTGGCAGTTCATTCTCAGGTCAGTGAGGCTTTATATCCATCCTGGGCCCGTTTTTTTTTTTTATTTCCACATAATAAAACCTGATCACACAAAGGTAGTCAAGGTAAGATTTATCATTATCATTGTCAACATGGGGCCCCCAGATGAACCTTTATTAAGCTTTATTAAGTCATATGTATCTTTGGTGTTTGTTCTGTTGTAATAAAAAGAGGTGTGTTCGCTCATAGCGCCTTGAAGAGACGGCGGCTGGAAAACAATTTTCAGCGGCTACGGCTGCAAACATTTGAAACCGCACAGCATATTGGGAGGATATGATCCGTCTGCTTGCTCGTGCTCTCTCGTTGATTTTGCCATCACACTCTGAAATAAAATTGCAGTAATGTTTACAAATAATTGATGGTATAATTAAAAGTCAATGAATTCATGGGCAGTACAACCTTTAAATTCACGGCTTACAAGCGTTTCTCTTTTCGTATGTGATGCTTTCTAAACGAGGCCTCAAACTCATCGACCTCGAGAGAGCGTATTTCCTTTGACTGTGACTTAAACGAGCACAGCTGCATGAAACTGGAACCATGTGATGAGCTGAGAACAGAGGTGAACTGATGCTCTTACTGTGCGGCACATTTTTGGTCATTACACTGATCACTTAAAATTAATGTATTTGTTTTTGTTTTTAACGGCACAAGACGTGACTGTTCAGTAAAATGAGGAGGTGAAGAGGGTTTGACCTTTGACCTGGGGGTGGAGCTAAGAATACTAAGACTAATATAATTTTTATGGTTAAATGTAAATAACTATATTAATGTGTGCATGAATATATGAAGAAGTATATTTGTTTGTTTAAAGACAGATTTTGATTTCATTTATTTAATAAAACAGCTTTTTTTTGGGTTTGTTGTCATTTTTCTACATTATATAGTTACACCATTTTTCTTTGGGCAGTAATGACAAAGGACTGCTGACAGTGTGGGTCATTCCCTCAGTGAGGACAG
The DNA here is from genome assembly GCA_034780415.1 of Cichlasoma orientale. NCBI lineage: Eukaryota > Metazoa > Chordata > Actinopteri > Cichliformes > Cichlidae > Cichlasoma > Cichlasoma orientale. Next base: position 68,322 of record JAVDPK010001276.1, on the reverse strand, counting down.
TGAACTTGATGAGCGTGAGAGTGAGTAAGAGTGGATCCCAGAATCAGGTTTGAGGAACAGAGGTCAGTTAAGGGGTTGTACATATGTTACGTATGTGGGTAAGCAATAGTGTGTGCATGTAAATGATGATCTGTGTACACACACAGTGAAAATTAACTTAATGTTTGTTTTAAAAAAAAGAACTATTTGATTAATTTGCTTTTTTTCTCCTAAATCTACGATATGAGCAGACACAGAAAACTGTGATATTTTGGGCACGCTGTTGCCCTGAAGTAATGAGATCATTTCTAGTGATTGGGGTGGTGGGGGACAAATCTGTTGCGTGATATGTCAGCAGGGACCCCCCAAGCTCTCAAAAGGTAAGGTGTAATATATTTTTTCCAAATATGAAAATAAAATTCATGCCATAAAGTGTTAGGATGCACTTGTGGTATAAAATTCCTCACAGCGAGAAGGTCCTGGGTTTGAATCCACTGGCCAGCTGGTGCCTTGTTGTGTGGCATTTATGTAAAGGGTCATGTGCATGCCGCTCTCCCTATGGCAGCTGGGATTGGCTCCAGGATGGATGTGTGCATATTTAAACATATTTTGTTGAATTGTTGCTTGAAAACGGTGCAATCAAAAAGCAAATCCACCTCTAAAAAGGAAAAACAACCTGATTCTTAGAAGAATGTATGGTCCCTCAGAAACACAGGAGAGATCAAATGAGTGTCCTGAAAGGGGAGTTTATGCTGTGGAAGCATCTTGAATTTTAACATTGTCACAGAATTGTCTAGAAAATATAATTTGCTAAAACTTTCCCTGCATGCAGATTAAATGCACATTCCCACTGAGATTACTGCAGATGGACTAAATGGGACTGCTTGTTCCTCCAAAACAAAGTACGTAGAAAAACCCCTTTAAATATCAATTAAAATGCATATCACCAATAACTGTACAAACAAGGCTTTTCTAATTTGTCCACAATGACACCGAAAGCAGCCACCTTTAGTTTTCTTTCCATCTGGCATGTTTGAGACCTGACAAAGAATGTTGCAGTTATTGATCAATCATATCCGAGCTTTCTTTGACGACACTGTGGAGATTTTTTTTTTCTCTGCTCTTTTGTGTTGGTGTGTATTTGCCTCAGTGTTTGGTCCAAGTTCAGTCAACAATAACTCAGCAGCACATGTGTTCCTTATAAATTAAGCCTGTAGCTTAGCTGCTTTGTTTTCCCAGAAAAGCAGATTTTCCCTGGAGACTTATTCGAATTATTCGTACTCCCCTGCATACATACAGATGGCAAAGTCCACATCGATGACTATTTCAAATAGCTTTTTATTCATTTTACACAGACAGCTCAACCCGTTATATGACGAAGCTGACTTCAGTGTGGTTATGGAATTTATTTTGAAACATTTATTTAGATTTAGTCACTTTGCAGTGATCTCAATTCCTCTGTTCTCTCTGAATAAGAAATAACTTTTTTAAAGTAAGTTCACTGCGTTATGCAATCCTCTTCAGTTTACTGGTGAGTTTGGTGTCCTGTGTACACAGTATGTGGCTTGTTTGGCTTAGTGGCAATCCACTCCCACTAGTGGTTGGTTTTACATGCCTGTGCAGTCAACTTTGCCCTGGTGTTGCCAAACTCTTCATCTAATAAACACATTTTAGCGACATTATAAAACTTAGTGCGCTCACGACAGAAACGTCCCGTTTGTCAAAATGATGCAAAATTTTTCTGTTTTATAAATAAGAACATGTTCTTAATCGGTCTGCCTGGTTAAATAAAGGTTTAAATTAAATTATACGTGACCGTATCGTCACATTATCTGGTTGACTGGAAATCAGTAAAGATGATTATAATGGAAAGGAGAAAAGTCTCATTCATGCACTTTTAAATTAAGCAAGTCAAAATTAGTGAATAATGATTTATTAAAAAATGGGATTCCGCATCTTAGATTTAACAACAACCTGTAGTCAGTGTACACGTGTTGTTTATCCAGGTTTTGTGTGTTGTTTCACAGGAATATGTCAGGGCTTCTTTTTTTTTTTTTTCAAAGAATGGTTGTTGTTTGAGTTTTATCAAGCAATGATCAAGAAAGGTAAATAAATTATGTTACAAGCTGAACTCTTGACTAGAGTCGCACCAGCCGGCCAAATAATTTTATCAGGCCCTTAATGCAAAAAGTTGAGTCAAACTTTTTTGTCAGTTTACAGGCGTTGGGTGCACACAAACAGTACATGTACAGTACATAGCAATCTCATCCAGATATCAGATGCAGACCACGTCAAGTCCTGGCAATGGCAGCTGCTGGACATTTGAGTCACAGGATTTTCACAACAAAGTGAGTGGGATTGTTTGCCTATGAACCCCTTATCAAAGGCTGGACTGAGGACCTTGTTCAGATAAATATCCAACAGAGTCGAGCTGCTCTTCACTCTCCAACACGACAAAACCGCAACTGGTGGCCAAAGCAACATGGCTCCATCACTTCTTACAGCAGTAGGAGGACTTTTGCTACTTTTCTCCTTCTCGACAGCAGTAAGTCACCGAGCGTCGTTGAACATTTTTGCTGATGCAGTTTTGTAATTTGTAATTGCAATTTTTTTCCCCTTTTTTGTGCAGCAAATCCGAGGAGACAACATTGCATCTTGCACCTTAAACGATGGCTTTGTAAGTACGCAGCAATGAGTCAGAATTTTGTGTTCCTCCAGTATGGGTTGTGTTTCTATCAGCGCACTGTCATAAATTCTGTCTGTGTTTAGGGAAAATACTGTCCTACCACATGTGGAGTTGCTGATTACGTACAGACATATACAGAATTGGCGGACAGGGATTTGGAAAATTTGCTAAGGGAGCTGCAAACGATTGCCAATTTGACTCAAGGGGCTGAAGACAAAATTGTCTACATGAAAGATACAACTGTCTCACATCAAAAGAGCGCTGACCCAGGTAACACAATCATTTTTGTGACATTAAGTCATCTTAACACTCACATTAATACAATTAGGCTGAACTGATACACAGTATATTTACACAACATATTAAAAGTATAATCAAACTGGTTCACACTTTCATTTCAGACGCACAATTCAAAAAGTCATCAAGTGTCCTGGATGATGTCCTTCGGTTTGAGAAGACCATAATTGCTCAGGAACAACAAATTAAGTAAGTTACTTTCAACAGTCAAGCGACACTTAATGACACAACGCCCTCATACTGAGCAGTAGAGGCTCATTATTTGGCATCTGTGTGCAAAGCTGAGGGTAAAGTTGACACAGACTATATCCACTATAATTCTCTCTTTCCAGTGAACTTCAGAACTTAATCTCCTCCAACGAGAGAAGAATGGCAGACTTGAAACAGCTGTCGATTTTGCTGCAGCAGAAATGCAGCGAGCCCTGCAGAGATACAGTTGAGATCCAACCCACCACAGGATTAGGTAAAAAGGAAAAAAAAACAGTGACCTCCAGGTCATTCCCATTTCACAAGACATTTCCCAATCTTGTCTCATCTGAACAACATTTGTTCTCTTTCAGTGTTTAGTTAGAGGCTAAAATCAATATGCTGCTTCAGAGCAGAGCAAACATTTATCCTGGATGTAATATCTGGTGACCTCAATTTTCTGGGCATTGTTATATAATTCTTTACATAATTTAGAAAATATTCAGGTTTTTCTATTTTGATTTGTCATAACAGGCCGCTGTTAAAAGCTTTTGAGCCGTCAACCTTGTATTTTTTTATCTAACTTTTTTAATATATTTTTTTCTAATCAGACTGCCAGGACATTGCAAACAAGGGAGCCACGACCAGCGGGCTTTACTATGTGAAACCAACGAAAGCAACGGAGCAGTTCCTGGTCTACTGTGAGATTGACAACTTTGGACGTGGCTTCACAGTTATCCAAAGGGTACGAATACTCTGAAACTATCTACATCTTACGCTGCATTTTTATTTTGTGATGGAAATAGATAATAACAGGGCAAGCACTGAACATAACCATATAACAGAGACATCTTTGATCCTTAAAAAGGAGACCTTTTCAGTGTTATTAATATTTTCTTTAGACCTTCCCTATGACTTGAAAAATGATGACACTGACTTAATAACTGACATACAGTTACAGGTATTATAGCTATGTACTGTAAATGTTAAAAATCTATTTTAATGAAAAAGTATCATGTAAACTGAATGATAATAAGGCCTTGATGAATTCAGATGTCAGCTGATTTTCTATTTTTCAACAAGGCATTAAATTATTACTGTTGTGCTGAATAAGAGCAGAATCCGCACTATAAAATGTGACTCTGATCACTCCTTCATGCCTACAGAGACGTGATGGCAGTGTGGACTTCCACAAAGACTGGGTCCAATACAAGCAGGGCTTCGGT
>JAVDPK010001276.1:43280-55204 GCA_034780415.1 Cichlasoma orientale | reverse complement strand
ATGCAGAAGATACCCAGCATTATCTATCCATGAAGCCAGATGACACACATCAATTAGTTAAACTGCAGGAATGTCTTCAAGACATAAAGGCCTGGATGACCTCTAATTTCATGCTTCAAAATTCAGATTAGACTGAAGTTATTGTACTCGGCCCCACAAACCTTAGAAGCACAGTGACCAAATACTTAATCTGGATGCAATTACCTTGCCCTCCAGTAACACTGTGAGGAATCTTGGAGTCATTTTTGACCAGGATATGTCCTTCAAAGCACATATTAAACAAATATGTAAGATTGCTTTTTTTGCACTGAGTATTTCTTTTTCATTCACCTCTTTTTACTCTGCTTATACTCCACTCTGCATTTAATCATTAGTTATTATTAATCTCTGGCTCTCTTCCACAGCATGTGTTTTGTCCTGTCTCCCTCCCCTCAGTCCCAACCAGTCGAGGCAGATGACTGCCCCTCCCTGAGCCAGGTTCTGCCTGAGGTTTCTTCCTGTTAAAGTTTTTCCTTCCCACTGTCGCCAACTGTTAATAGTTGTTACTAGTACAGAGAAATGCGACATAAAGTATTCAGGGTAATGCACAAACTAATTAAAATATATTTACCTCCTTCCAGGGAACTTCAGGACTTAATTTCATCCAATGAAAAAAAACTGGCAGAATTGAAACAGCTCTCCATTCAGCTTCAGCAGAATTGCAGTGACCCCTGCAAAGACGGAGAGATTCAACCCACCAAAGGATTAGGTTAAAAAAAAAAAAAAGATTTCAATGTTGCCTCATTTGAAAAACATTTTTCCTCTTCCTGTGTTCACTTGGAGACTAAAATCAATCAGTATGCTGCCAACGTAATTCCTTATGACCTGAATAATTAATAGACATACTTACCAAACCTATTCTGATGCTGACTGTTTGGATTGATCATAAACAGCACCTATTTAAAAAGTTTAGTAATGTTTTCTCCCTAACTTTTTATTTTTTGGTTCTTCTCAGACTGTCAGGACATTGCAAACAAGGGAGCCACCAAAAGTGGTCTTTACTATGTAACGCCAACGAAAGCAACTGAGCAGTTTCTGGTCTATTGTGAGATTGATGCCTTTGGACGTGGCTTCACAGTAATACAAAGGGTATGCATCATCTGAACCACAAAGGAAAATGGCTCATCTGTCATCATCTTACAATAATGACACTAAATGATTCCTGCACATTATTTTTTTTTTAAAAAAATAGATCATCATAGCCAACAATAGCAGTTTGCTTTTTAGTCCCAAAGTTAATAAACTGATTGAAAAGATATGAAAAGTTGACTTTTTGTTTTGCCAGAGTTAAATAAGATCAAGCGCAAGCATATGATTCATTAAATCAGGTGTTAGTTTAAAAAAATGTAACATTGATGCTAGCACTTGTTTTCTAATCTTCAAGAAGAATTTCCCATAAATTCCCTTTGTCATCAGGTTTTAAGAGCTCATACAAATCTATGAAGATTTAACAAATGTTTTATTGAATAAGAGCAGAAACTGCCCTATAAAATGTGACTCTGATCGCTCCTTCATGCCTACAGAGACGTGATGGCAGTGTGGACTTCCACAAAGACTGGGTCCAATACAAGCAGGGCTTCGGTTATCTCTCCCCAGACGACACCACAGAGTTCTGGTTGGGCAACGAGAAGATTCATCTGCTCACTACCAGCTCCTCTCTCCCTACTGTGCTCAGGATAGAGCTTGTTGACTGGGAGGGCAACAAAAGGTGTGTGCGCGCGCACACGCACACACACACACACGCACACACACGCACACAGACATGATAACAGATTATGTAAGAAAGGGACTTGCTGGCAAGGCAAGCATGACTGCCTTGGCACAAGATTACTTCAGAGGAAGGAAAACGGTGACTTCGCAGTGGCTACCAAAAACTAACTTTCAGATCCATCATTCTCCTTTCTCCAGGTATGCCGACTATAACATGTTCAGAGTGGGGCCAGAGATCGACATGTACCGAATGACCTACGGTTACTACTTTGGTGGTGATGCCGGAGATGCTTTTGATGGTTTTGACTTTGGAGATGACCCCAGCGACAAGTTCTACACAGCACACAATGGCATGCAGTTCAGCACTTTTGACAAGGACAACGACAAGTATGACGGCAACTGTGCTCAGCAGGACGGCTCTGGCTGGTGGATGAACAGATGTCATGCTGCACATTTGAATGGAAAATACTACCCGGGTAAGACCCTCCTGGATAAAAGTGGTGCCAAACCCTCTAACTGATGTTCATTTAAATAATGGGTTCAGTTCACTGTGCTGTAATTGTGTTGCTTTAACACCACAGAGACACAAATATTACAGTGATTTGAGGTCTAATCTGTTTGCGTTATCTTCATGCAGGTGGCAGGTACACTGAAAAGGATGCTGGTGAATTTGGCTTCGACAATGGCATCATTTGGGTCACATGGCACAACCGCTGGTACTCCCTTAAAGAGACCACCATGAAGCTCATTCCCCTCAGCCGCATCACAGCAGGCGGACAGCAGGCTGGAGTGAAACAGTTTGGTGGACTTGGAGATGCTTAAAAAGGAGACAAACTTTTGTAATGCTCACTAACAGCCTTGAAAACTCCTTAGATTAAATAAAATGTCTCCATGGAAACTTTCTGACGTTTGGTTTTTCTGTCATAACACCCGAGCTCCTTTTGCTTTTCACTGGTTTTCAAATCTTTCATTAAACGTCGTTCTTTACTACAACCCCAATTCCAAAAAAGTTGGGATCCTGTGGGAAATGTAAACAAAAACAAAATGCAATGATTTGCAAATCTCACAAACCCAGATTCAATTCACAGCATAACATAGAAAATATATCAAAACCTTAAACTGAGACATTTTACCGTTTAATGAAAGACATTTGCTGATTTTGAGCTTGAACACTGGGACAGGGCAACAAAAGGCTGGAAAAGTAAGTGCTAAGTGGTACTCGAGTGAAACAGCTGATGGACCATTTTGCAGCATCTACAAATTTGTGAAGACACTGAATATCTCATCATCTGCAGTAAATAATATCAAAAGATTCAGGGAATCTGGAGAAATCTCTATGCACGAGGGACGAGGCTGAAAATCAGTACTGGATGTCGGTGATCTTCGGGTCCTGAGGCAGCACGGCATTAAAAACCGGAATGATTCTGTCCTGAAAATCACTGAATGGGCTCAAAAAGACTTCCAGAAATCACTGGAATGCAGTTGTGTTCTCTGGCTAAAGCTCATTTAAGATGGACTGAGGCAAAGTGGAACCTGTTCAATCGTCAAACAACTTGAAATTTGAAATTCCGTTTGGAAAACATGGGTGCGTTCTCCTCCAGGCTAAAGAGGAGAGGGACCATCTAGCTTGTTCTCAGTGCTCACTTCAAAAGCCTGCATCTATTGTATGGGTGTTCATGAATGCCTGTGGTGAACATGTCCCTGTGCCATCTTTTTTGAAACATGTTGCTGCCATCAAATTCAAAATGAGCTCATATGTTTCCTAAAATGGTACATTTTCTCACTTTAAAATTGTGATATGTTTCCTGTGTTCTATCGTGAATAAAATGTGGGTTTAAAGTGTTTTCAAATCATTGCAATTTGATTTTATTTACATATTACACAGTGTCCTGACTAGTGTAGAATTTGGCGGGTCATTACTTCACTGGGCCGTCTCTTCTGGACTCAAGTGCTGAAAATACAACAATGTAAAGTTTATTTGGCAACTGATGTTGAATAATGTTGATGTTGATTAAACAAAATATCTGCTACAAAAATTAATAATCAAGTAAGCTCAACTACAATACATCTCTGAATGACCTCAAAGAATTCATTTTGCAATGTGTGGTCACGAATATAGACATGCATGCAATGCAAGGCAGCAGCCCTGAAAGAAATACTGCTGTAAATGCTAATATTATGTCCACTTCATTATCAACGTCACTGCGACACACTGTGAACATTTATTAAAGCTTTGTCATCACTTGGTTAAATAGACAAATACACAGCGAATTTTCTTCTGACCTTCTCTCTGCTTCTTCATCAATACTCTCAAAGCAAACATCTCATCTCTAGTGCTCTTACTCAGCATGAAGCCATACTGCTGCTCACTGATCACCACCTCTCGTCTTAACCTAGCTTCAGCAACTCTCCCAAATCTTCATGGTATCAATCATCAACTTTATCCCTCTGTAGTCACTACAGCTCAGCCTTTGCCACCTATCTCTGCCACACACTCAGCCTCCCAGCACTCCTGTTTACTTTCTTCATCTCCCTCATCATCCCACTTTCTCTTTGCTAATCTATTTCTTTGAATGATTTCCTGCACTTCCTCATTCCACCAACAAGTCTCTTTGTCTTTTTTCTTCACCAAATATTGTCTTGGCAATGTCCCTCAGCATTACAGCTGTACTTTCCAAGTCATCTGGTAACTCGTCCCTAGCACCCACAGCTCGAATCAACTCCTCCCAGAACTCAGCTCCTTCTTCACCTCCTCTTCATTTGTCTTCAGCCATCAGCAGCATAATTACCATGTGGGAAGTCTAATTTTTATGATCCACATGTTTGTGTCGGAAAGCCCACACTGTTTATGCTTAGTTTTGACTTATAGCATTAGGTTTTGGTGTTTTTATTATAGATTTAGAATTTCGTACATTATTGAACTCATTATAGTTTACAGACGTCCCTTGAATGCACCACAGGAGTGCGACGCTGAGCATACGTTTCCTGCCTTTTTCTTTTTCCCTCTGTGCGGAGAGGATGTTTAGCGGTATTTCGTAAGTTTATCTTTGTGTGTAAATGCCAGAAGACCACAATTCATAACTACAGCCTAACAATGCACCTGTAATCCAGAACTGGATGAATCAGAACTGTGAACTTCAGCTCAATAAACCATTCAAGCTGGAATCTGTATCCGCTGTTCTTGCCGCTCTAAACCAGATACTTTTGGAGACAACTCAACCCTCTCCGTTTTAGTTTGATTTGGCAAAGATTTTACGCCAGGTACCCTTCCCGATGCACCTTTCGCCATTTATCCAGACTGGCGACTGACACTAGGAGTACACTGGCTTCTTGCCCCCCTGTGGCCAGGTTCAAAGCAATGAAACACAGTCCAACATTTTTTCTTTCATAAAATGAATAATTGTGAAATATTAGTAAGGTGGGTGACCCTCAAAGCACTGCACTACAAATGACACATTAGAAACAGTTCAATATGACTCTAAGACAAGTAATTAGATTACTCTCCATTGCTCTAGCCTTGCTTTAAATAATGTTTATAGTCATTTTATTTACATTTTCATATCAAAATATCAAGGCTGCTCTTCATGAATTAATTTCTAGGTTGCAGAAATTTTGAGTTTTAATAAATATTCTCTATTTTTAGAAAATGTCTAATGGAACAAATTATGGAGTCAAATCTTTAAGGACATAAAACCATTTGTCACATTGCTGCAGAGCCATCAGAACATCTGATGTTGTTCATTTTGAGCCACATTGACACAGTTTATTTACTTTACATCGCACCAGTAGTACTTGTCCCCGTGCATCACCGAACTCACATCGATAATCCCTCTTGGAGTCCAAATTTTGCCAGCTCCTGGCATGTGCTTGTGCCAAACTATGCATAAATTTCTATGGCTCCTTATAGGGGATACGATTCATGTTAGTACAGCCACTGATTCTTTCAAAAGGCACTTTGTGTTTTTATTAAATTGGCCACAAAAATATCTGAGTAAAGCCAGAACACTGGTCTAAACAAGGTTGTTTGAATTTACTATGCCACAATATCACAACTCGAACTGGATAACCATTAATAGATGTTCTCTGATGGGCAAACATGGTCTGGTACAGAAGGAAGGAAATCCAAATTTGGGCCTGTTCTCCCACCAAATTCCAAACACACCAAATGAGGAAACAGATGAATAAAGGTGTCACTGAAATATACTCACTGAACAAGATTTATGCCTGTGGGTCTCAGCAGACATAGATTTTATTCAGGTTCTTGCGCTGAGGATTTCATGAAGGGCAGTGAAAACAGCTCCAGATTATGCGCTACATGTGAAGGCTGGAGAAATGCCACTTTGACTCCATAAGAAGCAGCTAACTAGGCAGGGACTTGGAGAGCAAATATCTGCTACAAAGTTTGTGTAATTCAAGTTTTTCCAACAGTTTTGTGGACTGTGAGACAATCCTGTAAAAGACTTGTGTGGACACTGATCTACTGAACATTAAGCACACTAATAGCCACTGGAAATCACCAAGACCTGGTATATGAGCTACTGTTCACCAGCTAAAGGTTACTCAGTCAGGGGAAAAAGAAGTGGAAGTGATCCATCCATCATCCATTTATCCAATTCAGAGCCGCAGGGGTGGCTGGAGCCTACCCACCTGTCATGGGGCGAGAGGTGGGGTACACCCTGAACAGATCAACAGTCTGGTGCAGGGTAGCACACAGAGACAGACAACCATTCACACATACATCCAATTTAGAATCATCAGTGAACCTAACCCACGCATGTTTTTGGACTGTGGGTGGAAGTGGGGAGAACAAGCAAACTCCATACCTGGATTTGGCCACATGACCTTCGTGCTGTGAAAAAACAGTGCTAAAAACCAGAACAAGCAGCTATTAATGTTTAGAACTGTGCAGCTTTCAACTGGCCATTATTATCAGTGCCAAGAAAAACGTAACTGAGGATGTGTAGTGTGTCCTGACTTTATGCCAGAAATATAAAGAGGTTAGGACGAGTGGAGGCCAGGGTTAAAGGATTGATTGAATTCAGGGAGCATTAAGGGGAGCGTATTAATATTTTAAAACAGCTTAGCAAGTTAATCAGTTGAAAGTGACTAATTACAATTGATTAAACTAATGTGCTAAACATAGACTACTATTATCATTTACCCTCCTGATCTATAGGTGGCGCTAACAAACTGCTAGCTGCCTTTTCGCTGTTTACTTCCGGGGTATCCGGTCGTTCGAGCGTCGCGGTGGTCATGTTTTTGCGCTTGTGAGATTATAGGACACTCGGCCTTTATCTACTGAATAAAAACATTTTCTACAGCTTCGTTACAACATCAGTATATTTTCACCGCCACAATGACTGAGGTAAGACGACGTTTTAATCCTTTATTTCTGTGCTTCCGCCCATGAGCCGCGCAGCCCGGTTCGGCTAACTGCTGCAACGACATACATTCATCGTTTTGTTTGCTCTGCGTATAATAAAAGTTTATAACTCCTACATGTTGCCCTGTTTGTACTGGTTAAAAACGACTGTTTTCTTAATTATCATCTTCTACAGGATGTTCAGAAGCACTCAGTCCACACTCTGGTCTTCAGATCTCTTAAAAGGACTCATGATATGTTTGTGTCTGACCACGCCAAGTCCATCGCGCAGGATGATGAAAGGTAAATATCACAGTGTTACCTGCCTCATAGTGGTGTGAAAGCGAGTTTGTGGGTCAGTGAAAGGGTTTCAGAGTTCAGTGTTAATGTGGTGCAGCACAGAGAAGAGCAGTGAAAGCGTTTCAGCTGCTGTTTCCATGATTATCTCACAAATCTGTAAGCTATTGGGTTTTTAATTTAATGTTTAGCCTTTTGTGAACCTTTAAAAAAGTATTTACTTGTTATTTAAGACCAGTTTAAGACCAATTTATCATGTTCATCTAGTGAGCTGTGAAATTGTTGTAGAGAGGTTTGGATTTAACCAATCAACTAATCATTGGCAATCCAGCCAAGCCAGTGTACTCCTAATGCCAGTCCCAAGCCCACATAAATGGGGAGTGTTGCATCCGGCGTAACATCTTTGCCAGATCAAACATGCAGATCATCAAGATGGTAATGATGCCTGATATGGTGTATGGTTTGGAGACTGTGGCACTGACAAAAAGACAAGAGATGGAGCTGGAGTTGGCAGAGCTGAAGAAGTTGAGATTTACATTTGGGAGTGACCAGAATGGATCAGATTAGGAATGAGTAGATCAGAGGGATAGCTCAGGTTGAGCAGTTTGGAGACAAAGTTAAAGTAGCAAGGCTGAGATGGTTTGGACATGTGCAGAGAAGGCATAGTGGATATACTGGTCAAAGGATGTTGAAGATGGAGCTGCCAGGCAGGAGGACAAGAAGACCATAGAGGAGGTTCATGGATGTAGTGAAGGAGGACATGCAGAGGAGGATGCTAGGGATAGGAGGCAGATGATCTGCTGTGGTGATCCCTAAAGGGAGCAGCCGAAAGAAGAAGAAGAAAGGTGATAAAGTGCCTTCATTCGTCAGGAATTTTATTTACTGAATTGCACAAAAAAAAATTACATTTTCAGTATTACACAAAATTTGTTGTCCATAAATGTATGCTGACATTATGGTAATAAGTTAGTAGGAAGTTGACGCTTTAACTATAAAAAAACAAACCTGCACAGCAGACAGTAAATTATATAGAGTTGCATGTCCTAGTAAAATCTAGTAAGATCTTGTTATTGTGTGTGAATTAGGTCAGAAATAATACTCATTTGCCTGGTTGAGCAAGCACGTGAGTGGTTTTATTGTTTCCTCTGTTTGCAGCCACAAGTTGAAGATGGGGGTTAAACTGAAGGCAGACTACGATGCAGTGTTACACCTGCCCATCCTGAAGGAAGGTAAAGACAGAGCCTCACAGTTTCCAGGCAGCTTGGACGGTCACCAGAACTACGCACAGCCAGGTGAGGAGGAAACTGTCCCTGCATGTCAGCGTCAACTATGGTGACAGTCTGCTGATGGCAGATATGTGGAAAATTAAATTTTTATTTGTTATATTTATACCGTCAACAAGCTCAGCTTATATATACTTTTATTCCTAAATCATTTAAAGACTTTTTTTTTTTTTTCTGTTTTAGGTGAGGACCCAGAATACTTGATTACTGGGACACATGCCTACCCCTCTGGACCCGGTAATTATTCTTAATTGTTTTTTGCTTTTTGAATTAAGTGCTTCAGTCTTATTGGACTGTTTATAACCAGTAATTTTTTCTCATCAGGGGTGGCACTGACTGCTGACACAAAGATACACAGGAATCCCAGTGAGGCCGGAGTACACTCCATGGCGTTGGCTTTACCGCCCTCGCAAGCTAGGTAAACTTTCTCCCTGCACGCGCAGTGCTAATGGAGTCAGTCGCTGGTTGTAATTTAGCATAAACATTCTAATAACTAAATGACACACATAAACCATCGTTTGCTCTGTTGGTTAATTGCAGGCATGACGCGAGTCGCACAGCAGCCAGTGTTGCTGACATCCACCGGCATGCAGGTGGAGCAGAGAGGTCTCACCCTCAGTCGAGTGTAGTGGTAGGTCGCAGTTTGTTTCTACGTTCACTCATCCTAATGAGTTTGTAACAAAGAAGGGCAGAGCTGATAATCGGTGTGTTTTCAGTCGCTCATGGAGGGAGGTGGCACCAGAAATTCTGCCCTCATGCGGAGAGCGCCCACAATGCCTAAACCTCAGTGGCATCCACCATGGAAACTGTTTCGAGTAACTATGAATCATTTCAGCTTTTTAAGTTTATGTTTTACATGATGCACAGATAGCAAGCAAGTTCTGCATGAGATATGTTCTGTGTTGTTTTTTAAACTGTAGTTTGTTTTGTCCGTTAGGTCATCAGTGGTCACCTTGGCTGGGTGAGATCCATTGCTGTGGAGCCTGGGAATCAGTGGTTTGTCACAGGGTCTGCGGATAGAACTATAAAGGTGATTCAAGCAGAAAATTACAGGAAGTTGATTTTATTATCCCCAGAGCTGAATCTGTGCAAACAGAACTTATATTTTGCATCTTATTTTCCCCTCACCCACCCTGCTGAATCATTTTTTTCTCTCTCTCTCTGTGTCAGTTCTCGTCAGGATCTTTACCTGCGTTTATTTAATTGATTGTTTAGACATGCCGCAATGCCTGCTTAGCAATATTAAAAGCAACAGATGGTTAAGTTATATTGAAGGCCCTATTTTCACCGATACAACTGACTGTGCTTGGAAATATTCTCTCATTATCTTAATTTAACTTGAAGGCTGTTTGTCTTGACAGATCTGGGACCTGGCCAGTGGAAAACTGAAACTCTCTCTGACCGGACACATCAGCACGGTGCGCGGTGTGGCGGTCAGCAGCCGCAGTCCTTATCTGTTCTCCTGCGGAGAGGATAAGCAAGTCAAGTGTTGGGATCTGGAGTACAACAAGGTCTGTGTGAGGAAGGGAGTTACTGATATGTGTTATTTATTTATTTATTTATTTTACTGGTTCCATACTATAGTGGTTTACACATTCACCTGATAAGTGAAAGAGCCCTAGTTTGAACCCTGGAAGCGACACAAATCTGGCCTAGAAACTCAGCTACCTGCTGTGGTAACCCCTAGTGAATAAGGGACCAGCTGAAACTAGCTTCTATTTAATCAAACCTGTTATGGTCATTTATTTTCCTTTTTTCTTTCTTTCCACTTGTAATATTATGGATGGTTATTAACTGTATTGGTCTGTGTTTTAGGTGATCAGGCACTACCACGGACACCTCAGTGCAGTGTATGATTTGGATCTACATCCAACCATCGATGTTCTTGTGACGTGCAGCAGAGATGCCACAGCGAGGGTAAGATCCTAATCTGTGTGTTCTCTGTCGAGTGACGTTGATGGAATGAGTTACATTTATCAGGTTTGGGGCCGCGCTAATGCTGCTGTCTGTGTCCATTTAAACAACAGAGGAAATTTAGTGTCGTCTGAGTTAGTTTTTTTTTTTTTGCACAGTACTATACGTAGTGTCTTTTATGGAGATGAAAAGTAATTAAACTAACTGCATGTCTTCCCTGTCTATGCAGGTGTGGGACATCAGGACAAAAGCAAATGTGCACACACTAACTGGTCACACCAACACTGTGGCCACAGTGAGATGCCAGGCAGCAGAACCACAGATTATCACAGGTAAATCTATTTTTAAATCCCTCATTGCACCAATGAAAATACTGGACAAAATCCCTCAGTAAGGGTTTGTTGTTGTTTCTTTTTGCTTTCGTCCCTGATATGTGATCGATTTGTGCAGGGAGCCATGATTCAACCATCAGGTTGTGGGATCTGATTGCTGGGAAAACCAGAGCAACTCTTACAAACCACAAGAAGTCTGTCCGGACTCTGGTCCTGCACCCCAGACAGTAAGTGTTGTTTAATATGTTGGTTGAAGTAGGGCAAAAACACAATCCAGACTCCTCAAAAAATATATATATATATTTATTTTTTTTTACAAAATTGGCTTCTTTAAAAATATATATATTTTTTTTACAGTCTGAAGTTTAAAGTGAACATGAAACATCATAGATTTCACTGTGTCTGTGAAGCTGGATATAAGACATAAGAGTTTAAAGTTTTTAGAGCGTAGTAACGCTACATCTAAAACCTGCAGGACACCGGCCCTCGAGGCCTGGATTTGGGGATCCTGCTCTAAAAACTTCTTAAATCCAGCGCACAGCGCGAAGGCACTTTGGCATGAAATCTGAATGCAGGTGTTATTAATCACATTGATTAGTTCCTCTGTGAGTCGTAAGCCTAATCAATGTGATTAGTAACACCTGCGTTTACCTATTTCATGCCAAAGTGGCTGCTGTGAAAAAGGGTCGACTAATTTTAAAAATACAGTTTTAATTTATAATGAAGACAAAGTCATACTAGAGTCATAATTATTTGAGGATTATAGGAGAGCATCTGTTCATAGGGGATATAACGCTGCTATAAAACTGTTATTACAAGAACTAATGAAGCTTTGTCATTAGGCCTGTCGCGATAAACAATAAATCAATTAATCGTACGATAACTTAAAATGAGGTAGACAATTTTTATATATCGGCTTTATCGTTTCTTCGTGTCTCTCTACTGAAGACGCTGGATGGCAAAAGGCGCTCTCCTTTTGCCATCCTC
>JAVDPK010001276.1:31185-43180 GCA_034780415.1 Cichlasoma orientale | reverse complement strand
AATATTATCGTTAATCGCAATAATTTCTGAGACAATTAATCGATTAGCAAAATTTGTTATCGTGACAGGCCTAGTTGTCATTCATATTGATCTCTTATTTGGTGTTTTGCAGATACACATTTGCCTCTGGATCTGCTGACAACATCAAGCAGTGGATGTTCCCAGATGGCAGCTTCATCCAGAACCTGTCGGGCCACAACGCCATCATCAACACTCTGGCTGTTAACTCTGATGGCGTGTTGGTGTCTGGAGGTAACAAAAAGCTGCCGTGCTGTCTTTAACTGCGTGTTTGTTTGTTTTTTGGTTATCGTTTTTATTGAGGTTAATGTTAGATGCATTCATTAATTAGAAGCATTTCTTTCCCTATACAGCCGACAATGGAACGATCCACATGTGGGACTGGAGGACAGGCTACAATTTCCAGCGTATTCATGCAGCCGTGCAGCCCGGATCTCTGGACAGCGAGTCGGGAATCTTCGCTTGTGTGTTCGACAACTCAGAAAGCCGGCTGATCACCGCAGAGGCTGACAAGACCATTAAAGTTTACAAAGAGGACGACACTGCTGTATGTTCCACTGTTACATTTCAGTTGTTTTTGTGTTAATTCCCATACAACAGAAAAAAAAATTAATAACCAGCATCTTTTGTTTCTTGCAGACAGAAGAAAGTCACCCAGTCAACTGGAAACCAGAAATCATCAAGAGAAAAAGATTCTAACGACTTTTTATTTGTTCTTCTTGTCACAGTAACAGTGATTCGTTTTGTTTCTACCAGTTTTTTTTTTTTTAGATACTCCCAGCAGTTTTTGTGCTTTTTCATCAGGCAAACTCTGCTTCACGTATTGCGACTTTGACAGAAGCATCCATCTTTATTCTATAAACCATTTGCAGTCCTCCGTGTATGATGTTGTGCGATACAGCTGCCGTTTTCGACTGCCAGGAACCTCCCGGAGTGTTTGTTTTTGAGGATGGCGGCTCTCTGATGGATCTGGTCCACCAACAGACAGACATCAGAGTGGACCCAGTCCTGGCTGGAGTCAAACCCCTGAAGGCGAAGTGCGGAAATTTGAGTCCCAAAACATTTTTTGTATTATCGGTTGTACAGACATGGAAACAAACAGAATGTGAAGTTTATTTTTGCTCCATTTGAATAAAGACCACATTTTTCACAGACTTGCTTTTGTTCAGTAGAGATGAGTTCGCTCACCGAGGTATCTGTAGTTCTTAGAGCCGCTACCCATAATCTCCACCCAGTAGCTCTGAGCTCCACAGGACTCATCGAGCTCGACTGTGGTTCTGCGTTCATCAGCTGTCTGGATTATCTGCTCACCTGTGAGGTCAGGCTGCAACAGCAGAAATTGTAGCTAAATCTAAATTGGCAGCCACATCTTAATTTAAGTGGGTGAATATCAGCAGGTCTGGGAGATTAAAGGGCTAGGATGAATGCTTAGTGTTTATTCAGACTGTATAAAACAGGATTATTCTATAAATAATTTGCCATGTTTTTCTCCCAATTAACCGTAACTGAAGTGCTTTCATTAAAACAAGTTTTTACCATCTTTATGAAGAGCAGTTTTATTGTGCCTATTCTGTAAAGATGTTCAAGGAAAATGTTTTAAGAATGCAAAATTTAATTTGTCTTAGTGCCTAAAAGAAGAAGTCACCATAGTTTTTAACTGAAACAGGAAATCTCAGACATGCTAGTTCATACTTTAAATTATGCTCATATCCATGGACTTTTTTCTGAGAAATAAAGCTCAGCAAGTCTTTAGATATCAGGTGACGCAACAACAGCCATGAAAAACGACTTTTATACTTCTACATACTTCTGTTGGATCAGCCGTCATGTTTCCTTTGTTCTTTGTAAGAAAAAGTGTTTAACACAAAATTAAAAACTTGGATATGAAGGGAACTCTTTTTATTGTCCACTAACAGAATATATACAAAGTTTTGTGTCTTCCTAGCAGAATTACACTCACCAAACACTTCATTAGGTACAGCTTGCTAGGATTGGTTTCACCCCCCTTATTCCTGGCATGATGGAAAAGAATTTGAAATAACATTTTATTTTGCTGGTCTGTGTCTTATTTTTTTCCTTCCTTTCTCTAAAGAGAATATTTTCATCTATTAAAACCAAAGGGAAAAGAGAAAAATAGAGGAGAATTGCTCCTCATTACTTCATCACACCAAATCAAATTTTATTTACATCTTCAAGGATCTTCAGTCAAATGATCAATATTGCTCTGTAAGAGTAATTTGGTTGAATTGCCATTTTAGGTGTTAGTGTTTATGACTCGGGTAAGTGGTATTGTTTGTTAATGTCACCATACCTGAGTCCTGGATGTGGAGCTCAGTGACAAAAGGCTCGGCCAGGTTTCTTCTTCAGATGGTGTTTTCTTGGTTCTGGCTGCTCCTTCTCTGCATTTCTAGAAGACAACAGCATCGATGGTTCATGTGAAACAGTTGAGTCTGAATATAGAAAACGAAAGTCGAAATAAATTGACTGGAAACTGACGTCGCAGAGCCTCTTGCCCCATCTAGTGTTTTCATTGTGTAACACTTATACTGTCGCTGCATGAAGGGCCACTATGAGCTTAGGACAGGCCTATTCAATTACTTTTTCTTCTGGGCCACATTTGAAATTTTTGAGATGCCACTGGGCCGAAAACCCCTACTTATATTATTTCTTGAGACTTAACTCTAAATATGGTACCACCTGAACTAAATCATAAAAATAAATAAAGGAATTAACAATAAAGGCTTTCTACTGCATCATTTATTGATGATGACATATATATACCATATATTCCATATGGAATGTATGGTATATATATGTATGGTATGTATGTATGATATTGTATGGTATGTATGGTAAAGCAGAAATCCTAAGTAATGAGCAAATTCACAGGCCCCCCACAGCCACTAGGGGGCACCCGATCTCTAAGCTTAGCCTCGACATGTTTGGGGAGAATTAAAATCACCTGTCTTCATTTGGAGCCAGCTAAGCTCCTCCGTGTGTTACTGAATCACTTATATGGTTGCAAATTAAATGGGGGATAGCGTAGCCCAAGTCAGAAGGATATCAAAATCGTATCATTTTTTATTTTCACCGTTTTTAGAGATTCACATGTATGAGGGGGGGGGGGGCAGTTTTTGAACTTCACTAAAAAAAAAAAAAGGCAGAAAGCTGAAGTTTTGGGGCTGATGTGATCACAGTTACACGTGGTTCCAACATGAGTATTATTCTTCTTCTTTTCATTTTGCTCTTATTATTTACACTTTAAAATAGATATTGGTTTATTGCATTTATCATTCTATTTTGTTTTCATTTGTAGTCATTTTCACACTAATATGAATGTTGGTTACATTTTTATTCTAAATAACGGTTTATTTTTTTTTTATTGTTTTAGATGGCAGGGTATATATTTTTGTTAATTTGCGTCATGCTGAAGAACTTTGTTTCCTAAATTTAAAATAAACATTTCTGAGGGAAATGCAGTATCTGTTGCATTTATGGACACACAGAAGCGTCATTATTCACTTTTTACGTAGGTTTAAATTGTTTGGGTCCACGTGAGAGTTTTAATTTGAATTTTAATAATCACTGTTTTTCTTAAGGTGTAACAGATTGCTGTATCATCATGGATCATCAAAAAGAATCTCGCATTGTTGCAGACCTGATAAAGTGACCGGATAAGCTTTTTTTTTTTTAAATTTGTGGCACAGTTCTCCTTTTTACCAGTAGAGTGAGCCACCCTGACACTAATACTTTTGCTCACACTTGAAAACCTTAATAAACCACTTCATGGTTATTGTAACCACCTCACCATAAAGAGGCATTTCAAGGCCCTGTTTTGGCTCAATTTGCAGTCTTCCATGAAGCGATACCTTAATTTATTCCACTTTTCACCTCGCCTTTACGTTCTTCTACAGGTCAGCTATACTAGGCCACCTGTCAGTAAGTGGCACTGGAGGTAATCTCTCGGCCTAATTAAATCTTAAGCAATCAGGGCCACAGATGGAGCCGATCAGCGTGGGACGCGCCGCCTGCCAGGAGGAGTGTTCGCAGCGCACACTCGGTGCCTTGGTGCCAGACAGAGGTGTCGTGTTATGTGAAGGAGCCAAAGGGGGATTTGCGCTGTGACATGGTTGAATTTGCGTCCAGCATCACGCAACAAGCTACTGAAGTACTGTAAAGGAGAATGAGCGCTCGCTGCCGCCCTGCGCGTAAAATGGTCACTTATTTTGGTTTGGAAAAGTGCGCTCAAACGTGATTGGGGACTTTAAATGGGAAATATGTTGCCCAGCATCGACCTCCACAAACCAAGAGCTCAAAGCCATGCGTAAAGGAGGAATGGGGCGCAAAGATGCCTCAGCTTTGTTCCTTCAGTCGCTCGTCCTGTCGCTGCTTTTCGCGCAGTCACTGGGACAGTTCTTCAACCTGACGCTGTCTGTAAAGGAGGGTCTGCCGGCCAGAACCATCGTTGGAGATCTGGGTGCGGGCCTAAGCAGACCGAGCACTGGGTTCTTCATCTCAGAAAGCAGAGACTCGTATGTGTTCAGAGATTTGGAAATAGACGCGGACACGGGCATCATCTCCACGGCTGTGGTCCTGGACAGAGAGAGCAGAGATAAGTATGAATTTGTGGCAGCCACTCTCACAGGTGAGATGATAAAAGTGACAATAGAGGTGAAAGACGTGAACGACCATTCTCCTGTGTTCCCTTCAGAGGAGCTTGAGCTGGAAATATCAGAATTAAGCCCACCAGGGAGTCAGTTTCAGATTGAAGGTGCTACGGACCGAGATGAAGGGGAGTTTGGTACTCAGGGATACAGGATCACAGAGAGTGAGATGGGTGAATTATTCCACTTGGATTATCGCAGTGGATCTGAGAACCACCTCAGCCTGGATCTGGTTCTAATCAGTAAACTAGACAGAGAAACACAGGACTTGTACACCCTGACAATAGAGGCCTTTGATGGGGGGATCCCAGCCAGGACAGGGACTCTTCAGGTGAACGTCCGTGTCCTGGATGAGAATGACAACCCGCCTGTGTTCAACCAGACTGAATATCACACCTCGGTGCGTGAGGATGCTCCCATCATGTCTGCTGTGTGTCAGGTGCAGGCCACTGACTTTGACCTGGGTGAGAACGGGAGACTCACCTATGAGATCAACAGGAGGCAGAGTGACCCGAACGAAATTTTCTCCATCAATGAAACCACGGGGGTGGTCTATCTCAACAAGCAGCTTGATTTCGAGACTCAAGCTTTTCACGAGTTGATCATCAGCGCGAGAGACAACGGGGCTCAGCCTGAGTACAGCAGCACTTTTGTGGGTGTCAGAGTGCTTAATATCAATGATAACAGCCCCACCATCAGCGTGCTGTTTCTCAGTGACACGGGAGATGCAGTGGTGTCAGAGTCAGCAGCAGTCGGGGACTATGTAGCCCGGATTTCAGTGTCAGACCCTGACCTGGAGGCAGAGAGGATCACTGTCACGCTCGAGGGAGGTGATGGGAAGTTCACTCTGAAGCAGACAGATGATTTTCTGTATGCTTTGTGTGTTAACTCTGAACTAGACAGGGAGGAGAAGGATTTGTATGAACTAAAGGTGCAGGCATCAGATTTTGGAAGCCCTCCCCTGAGCAGTGAGACGGTCTTCCTCCTGAAGGTGTCTGACATGAATGACTGTCACCCAGTCTTTGAGAAGGACGCGTATCTCATAAGCATTTCGGAGGATGCTCCTCAGGGGAGTTCCCTCATCCAGTTTCAGGCTCGAGACGCAGACGAGGGTGCAAACTCAGAAGTTAGATACTCCATTCTGAAGTCCAACCAGGACAGCCTGATCAACATCGACCCAGAGTCAGGCCTGGTCACCACAGCTACAGCTCTGGACAGAGAGACACAGATGGAGATGTGGTTCCTGGTGGTGGCAGTGGATGGAGGGGACCCGGCCCTGTCATCCACGGCGACAGTCACGGTGCTCGTGGAAGACGTCAACGACAACGAGCCAGTGTTCGAGCAGCAGCTGTACAACGTGTCCATACTAGAGCAGAGTGATGTTGGAAGCTGCTTTTTACAAGTATGTTGGAGGATATTCAGCATCAAGGGGTGGCTCACACAAACTACAAAAGTCAAAGTTTGGATTTGTTTGTCCTCATTTAGATATGTGCAACTCCTAAATGTGAAGCGATCAGAGCAAATAGGAGCAGATGTGTTTAATAGAAACTATAATACTATGTAGTAGAGAGTCAATTACTAGATCAGTCTGTAAACTGTAATGCTACCATGATGCATCAACTTTAATATAAGTGATAAGAATTTAATTTTAGAGGTTAGTAGGAGTCCAAATGGAAAACTTCAACAATGATTTTCGTGACTTATCCAGGAGAACTGCACATTATTGTGGCTGAATGGTTAAAATGAGATTTTCCGTGCTCCACAAGATTACAGTGATACTGAATCAGGGTGTAGACAGAAATCTCAAAGTGTATCTGCAAGGCAAAAAAATATAATGTTTTATAATTTTGGAGAGCTGACATTTATTAACTGACTTAGGTCATCTGGGTAGATTAATCTAATTCATCCCAATAGTCAAATTAAACCATCCCATAAGACTGAGGTTGGCATCCTGTTATTCACAGGATGGGTCTTCACATGAAACCACTTGCATAATTTTTCAGGGTCACACACACACAGAGCGGTGGAGCGTTTCACTCGACTTGACGCTCATCTCAGTTAGATATCAGCTAACACGGATTTACAATAAAAAGATATTTGCGTGTTTTCTGAAGGCGTCACAGTAGATGTCCAGCATCTCGTGCTCTCTTGCTGTGTCTCTCTTATGTCTTATAAGACAAAAGTAGCCTTCAGTCTGTTTGCACAATGGCATCAGTGTTCATCCTAAAGACACTCAGCATGCACCCTTTCCAGCTCAGCACTGTGGCCTTAGTATGACAGATGTGCTGCCTGGTACGACACTCCAGCAGCCGTTACAAAGGCGCGCTTATTCAACAGCACGTTTTCTGTAAACATGCGTGATATCTGATGTTTAACTGGGGACTAATAATGAACGTCAGGCTGAATTTTCGGTTAGTGTAGTTTTGCTGTAGAGCTTTAGCTGCGCCTCAGCTGTCTTCAGAAAAGTGAAGACGACATCCGAAACAAATGTGAGAACCAGCAGGTGAAGAAGTAATAGGATTAACTGGCAGGTCATTTATAAGGAAACAAATGACAAAGCCTCCTCGGCGAGCACAGCGCACGCACGCGCCGCATTCTTCGAAGTAAGCTTCCAAAATTGATCGGGTTTGCGTGACTGTTCAGACCTTGACCCGTGTCTTTGAACTTCCTTTGATCAGAGTTCACCAACTGGGAGGTGATATCATCTTTATGACTGTACAGTCAGCGCTCTATCTGTGAAACATGTCTCCAGTCACGGTCGCAGTCAGACATGAAAGGAGCTTTGTGGGATATGAGGCGTGTTTCTGCATGTTTCCACTGCTGTGATGGTCCTCGCCCTTTGATCGCCGGGATTTTTTTAATGCTTTTATTATGTTGACTTTCACTGACAAAGGAAGATAAGTGTTATGATTCACAGTTACTACTACAGTTACTGCACTGTGGGACTCCTGTTTACGTGGAATCGTTTTATAAATACTACATGAAATACTGAAAAATAGCAAAACCAGCTTGTTTATGAAATAATTATGCGATTAGGAGCGCTTCATGGAGCAGTCAAAAGTTTGGACACAATTAAGTTTAATGTAATACTTTGAAGTGACTTCACAAAGTAAAGTATCTCAAATTCAACAAAGCAAAATAAAACAACAATAAATACTAAATCTAATACAAAAACAAGTACAACAAAAATATGATGAAATTAATTTAGTATCATTAATTTATGCACTTATGTGTACATGAATTCATACACAACTTCATGCTTGTAAAAGCATTAATGAATTCATGTAAAACTTCATGAATCACACAGAATATGGATAAATTAACAGTAGCTCGTGTACTTCGATTAAAGAATAATATACTGATTATTGCCGTTAATTCATGACTTATTGATAATGCTCATGCCTGTTCATAGTCACGACCAAAGTTCTCGGGACCAGGTAAAAAGTAGGCAGCGGTGACGGTGAATGTGCGTGATGTTAAATCTCAGATGTTGTAATCATTCAATCACCATTAACCAAAGATAAGTTCTTCCTCACTTCATCACCAGTATCTGTGGACTTTTATCAGAAGTATTTCTCTTTGTTATTTATGTTTTTAGCAAACCTGCTGTTTCCAGTTTTTAGCATCGCGGCCGATTCCATTAACGCTGCTTTTCGTAACATGTTCCTGTTTATTACTGTTAAAATGAACGATCAGGTCACCACTTTACCTGAATGGGAACCTACCTGTTAAAGCTGTGAAGAAATTTATCTTAGATAATCATAATTACAACATATGGAAAAATTCTCCGTTATAACTGATTAATAAACGCATTGCTCTTACATGAAGGCATGCCTGTGATTCAGTTCATGTCTGGATCTTCCTGATAGTTCATGAGATTAATGATTTATTTCAGCTCATGTATGAATTCATGAAAAAAATTACAGGTCTCGCACACACACACCAACACAAACACACACACACACGGTGTGTATTTTTCATTTTTCCACCTCGCGTCTTCATGTCTGCATTTCTCTTCGCATCAGGTCACCGCCACAGATGCAGACAGCCCAGAGTTTGGGACTCTGCTCTACTCTCTGTGTGATGGCTTTGACAAACAGGCCACACACCCCCTCTTCAAAATAAACCCACACACAGGAGAGCTGTGTGTCTCCCAGGATATTGATCGAGATACGGGACACACGGTCCACGACATTCTGATCAAAGCCGAGGATCCAGTGAGTGGGCTTTTGGATAAATAACAGACACAGAGATTTGACATGTTGGATTTAATTTAAAAAAAACTGCAGCTCTAAAATTTTGTCTCTGAATTCTGGTTCCTAATAAAACTCTGTCTTTCTCAGGGAGGCCTGAGCGCTCAAACCTACGTGCACATTGAAATAGAAGACTTGAATGACAACAGTCCGGTCTTCAACCCTGAAGAGTACACCGTGAGCATCAGCAGCCACGCACAGCCTGGCACAGAAATCGTCAGCGTCATTGCTACCGACCGAGATTCGGGCAGGTTCGGACAGGTTACCTATGACATCCTTCCTGGCGACATGTCCAGTCTGTTCGCACTGGATAAACGAACAGGTAGGGGTGTAAATGTGTGGCAACGCTTTCTGTTCTAGTCTACAACACAAGTGTGTGGGAACGGTTCTCGGTAAACCAGCTGTTGCTTTTCCCTTGTGAAAAAAAGGCTTTGTTTAAGTTTCAGTGTTGGTAAAGGGCGTTTTGGAGGTTTTAAACATCAGACCTCTCTGACTTGATTTGACACACTGATCCAATCAGTAGTCTTTAAGTAACCCGTGTGACTGGCAGCCTCCATTATTCAGGGATAAACAGCTTCTTACTTTGTGTAAGTCCCCATGAAATGATTGCCAGTGTCACAAGTCAGCAGGGGTGGTGCAGAAAGCCCCAAAAGCCTCAGATCCCCATGTGGCCGAGGGTAAGATAAGATTTGTGCGCAGCCAAAATTTAACACCAAATAAAATATAACGTGTGTAAATTATGGGGAAAATCCCTCAGGTTGATGTTGTTCTGTCGGCAGTGGTTTTTTTGGGGGGGGGGTTTTGTTCCAAAAGCCAAAAAAATTCAACACGTTGTGATTTGAAACCATGAAAACGAGGATTCGGAAAGCAGAGAGGAACCAAAAAAAAAGAACTTGCTTGATTTATTTTGTTATCATTCAATCAACAAAATCAGCAGTCTTGATTATTTTAAATGAAGATCAGTGAAAGCTCGACTGACTGAAGTCTAATGAAACAAACCTGACTTTAACTTTTCTCTCTGTAGGAATGCTCCTCCTGACCTCCACTCTGACTCACCTGGGCACAGCCAATGTGAAGCTCTCAATAACAGCACAGGATGGAGGAGGCTTGATCTCAGCCAGGCCTGCAGAGGTCACGATCAATGTTTTGCGAAGTGCTCAGGCTCCAGCTGTGTTCCAGAGGTCACGCTACACTTTTACAGTGCACGAGGACGCACCGCCGGGGACGTCTGTGGGGACAGTGGAGGCCATCGACCTGACAGGTAAATGTGCATAATCTGCTCCTTGCTGTCCAAGCTGCTGTTATTGCAGCTGGGTGAGAGGTCAAGGCTGATTTCAGTGACAGTATTCAGATTAATTGTAACTTCATCACTCCCAGCGCACAGTTTTTGCACTGAGGCTACTGAGTCAGCAGAAACTTTTGCGCGCGGTGCAGCTCAGCACACACGGCGACCCCGCTCTGTCACTTTATAGTTGAGTTGCCAAACATTTGTTTGAATATCTCAGGAGGAAGAAATCTCACCAAGTAACTTGTTGCAACGATGGCCTCAAAGTACAGTACCACTTTAAAATTCACTGAGTTCTTTACAACGACCCATTCCAGCATCGTGGCTAGGTGGTTGATTTTATATCCCCGTGGCGATGGGACCGAAAATACCTGAGAGATGTGGCCCAGTCTTTTTGTTCATATAGTGTAAATTTATCATTCAAATTAAATTCTGTACAATCTGAAATCTTCACACACTGAAGATAAGAATAAGTTCCACAAAGTAAAGCTTCAGTTTTAAAATTGACAAAAGCCCCCAAAACAAAACAAAAATAACACTTCCAAAAATTTAAGAAGGAATTTATGAAGCTTCCCTTTGATCTGATAATGTCCTTAGGAGAGCAGATTAGTTTGAAGTAGAGCCAAGATGACGGCAGCGCAGAAAAAGTAAATCAAGCCTCAGTTTTCTGTGAGTACAGTAGCTGAATCAGTGATAAGAATAGAGTACTTTTAGTGTATTGTTTGAATTTAAAGATTTTATAACATGATATACTGCGTGCATTTATCAGGAGTGCAAATAAAAAGAACAGTTTGCATGTTCTTGCATAATAAAGCCATAATAAAATCTTCGGGCTGTTCCTGCTCTGGATCGGCCCGCTGCAATCGCTTACGTTACTTTTGTGTTTCACTGTGAGCAGGACTCTGAAAATCAGTTTGTTCCCTCCCTGGTCGTTCATAAACTTTGAACTGTATGATAAGCTGAACAAGAAAAGCTAACATCTGTATCTTGAAACTTAAAAAAAAAAACCATACCGCTGATTAAGATTCAGAATAGGTGGCTGTACCACAAAGGCGTTATTAAAGCAGGATTTGTCCTGACAGACGATTGTGACAGACACGGTTGAGCGATAACTGTTGTTGCTTAAATCTCCTTTCAGACGTGAAGAGGCTAAAGTTTAATCTTTAATCCCTTTGAGTCTCATGAACACATGACAGATAATAAAGAGTCAAAGAGAGCTGTGCAATATACCGTATCTATCAGATGCGATCCTGCTACAGATCTGCACACCCTGCTGTTTCCTTGTTAATATAAATATATTTTTGGGGAGCTTTCTGTTAAATATAATAGCAGGTAATGGTGGGCAACAGTTTAAATAATAGAAGTGCAGAGATCATTTATGATTGTTCTCTGTGTGATAAAAACCTCTCTGCAGATGGTTTTGAACGATTATCCGCTCGTGGTCCTGCTACTCCACCGAGTCCCTTCAACAGCTGAACACCTCTACAGCAGCAGACAGTCGTTTAAGGCTGTCTAATCACTTAACAGATTAACACTTCAACTTAAAACAGAAACAGCAGAATTGGGCCTGTTTGACGGGGGTCGGGCACCGTTAAGCCCTCTGCTTCTTTCAGGAGTTTGTAGTTATAGTTGAAGCACAACAAACACTTGGAGGGGATTAATGGGATCTTCTGACCTGTGCTGTAATTACTTAAAGTGTCTTAGTGTGTGTGTGTGTGTGTGTGTGTGTGTGTGTGTGTGTGTGTGTGTGTGTGTGTGTGTGTGTGTGTGTGTGT
>JAVDPK010001276.1:7962-21698 GCA_034780415.1 Cichlasoma orientale | reverse complement strand
GATGGATGGATGGATGGATGGATGGATGGATGGATGGATGGATGGATGGATGGATGGATGGATGGATGGATGTTTAATTACAGCCTGCCAGGCAGAAGATATGATCACCAGGTGAGCCACTCTGTATGGAGGTGCTGAACTGCTCTGTTATTGCATCACATCAATGGTTATGATCAAGATGTCTTGAGAAAAACTGGTTTTAAAGACATCTCATCTAATGTAACAGTAATGATATAAAAACAGGCATTTGATTCTTTTCATAACACAACTTTGCTTGCTTAGCCACACAGTTATGTCAATAATTGGGTGAGATCCTCCATCTGAAGGGTTATACAAATATCTTTCATTCTGTACCCTCTCTTTTGTCGTGCTTCACAAGAAAAGTCATAAAGAATTCAAGGTCGACCTTCTGCATTAAGGCGAGATTATTCAGCAGACTGATTTATGTTAAGGAAACAGCAGACTTTTAAAGGACTGAGCTGCAGTATATTTAACCTCTGCTGACTGCACCGCTGCATCATCTGTCGTTTCAAGTGTTTGCTTTCACTCTCGCATGAGTGCGTGCAGTAATTACATGCAACCTATTCAGCAGCGTTTGGTGATTAAAAATACTTTCAGATGTTTTATCATAATATTTGTACGGTTGCCCGTGTAATGAACAATTAAGTCCCAATAATAAAATATAATAACAGGAAGGCCTGAATGTTTAGAAGCTGTGCCAAAATCTCACAGGGCTTATTGGGAAACGCTGAAATGTATGGCGACAATTTTCTCTGGCTGTAAATGATTTGGAAAGAAATACAAAAGTTCTCTTCAGCTTGTGTTAAAAGCTGCTGATAAACTCTATGAGTTTTTACTGCTGTTAAACATCCAATCTGGCCACAGTGGGCACCTGAGATGTAGCCAATAATTGCCTCAATGCCATGTTGTAAGATAAACTTTTGTGTAAAATCGTCTATTCAGGGTTCTAGCCAGCGCTTGGTGGCCAGGCGCTGCGCCATGCTGAGGTCATCTTGCGCCGGGTTAAGAATTTCACAGATTTGCTATCAGAACTCGTCCCTATCACTGCAATTAGCAAGCCGCCGCGCACCCCACCCCGTCACTGATACCAGACTGATTTGTTTTCTCTCGCTAGATCGCTGCACTATAGTATTATTTCACCGCAATTAGCAATCTACTACCAGGCATGGCCAGTTTCGTTCACAATGGGCACGCATGATCTCGCGACAGTCCTGTCATGCTTGATTTCGTGGGGCTACAGAAAGCAAAATGGTGACCAGCGTGAAAGCAAGGGGGAAGAAGCAGACATACATACGTACATATATGTACATACGTATGTATGTCTAAGGGAAGAAGTGGAAAAGGGGAGCACAAATGAAATTTTGAGCTTCCTGTTAAACATACATGCCCAGGAGCTCAGTGTTGCCAACTTAGCAATTTAGCGACTTTTCAAACCCCCGTAGCGACTTTTTTTTTTTTCACTCAAAAAGCGACAAGCGACAAATTTAGCAACTTTTTCCGGTAACTTCAGTAACCGAAAATCCTCCACAATCCTCCGCCAACGCCGTGTTTTGTGTACTCAAAACGCTCGTACAGCAAAGCTAATTAACATGCTAATTAACCTTAGTGCCCCACCACCACCACACACAGGTGCGCACTGGGCTGAAATTGTTTCCTGACTGAACCCTGCTATTTCTATTCACTGTTACAGATAATGTGTACATTATAGGGAGGGGAGGTTGTTATAATAACAGCGTGTGGCCCCCTTGGGACGTTCGGACATTAAGACATTGGGCTATAAGCTCGTTTACAATAGCTGCGCTTTGTATTCAGTGCTATTTGGATATTTTAAAAAGAATTTAAGAAAGAGATAAAAATGATCAGAAGAACATGCCAATAACATTAGGCACTTGTTTTAAAGTGTTAGTATTTATAATAACTGCTATTGCTTTTAAGTATTTGAAAACTGATGAGTAAGCCTGGGTGTCATTTCCTTACGATTGCTGTCTGCAGTCCAGGCTCGTGACAGCAGCGCACGGCCTCTCTCGAGTACGACGACGGTCCTGTGCTCTGTGCTGGATGACAATGACAACCCCCCAGAGTTCATGCAGTCATCCTTCCGCATCAGCCTCCCAGAAAACCTTCCACCTGGGGTCGTCCACACTGCCCAGGCCTCTGACCCAGATCATGGAGAAAATGGCACCATTCACTACTCCATACTTGGTGAGGAACTCAGATCTTGTTCTGTATTTCAAGCAACTTGAAAATTTTAACCTCTAATTCAGGCTGTCATTCAGAGATGGACAGTAAGTGTTGAGATCAGGATTTGGTTACACCTCTTTATCTTTGAATTCAAGTGTTTTCAGTCCCAGTGCCACAGGTACATAAAAGCACCTAACTATGCAGTGTGTCTACAAACATTTGTGAATGAATGGGCCATTCTAAAGACCTCACTCAAAGTGTGGCCCTGTAAAGATGCCACCATTGCAACAAGCTCATTATCATTATAGTGGCAACTCACGCAAAGTTGCAGAGCAGGGTTGCCAACACTCCTCTGGCATTAGCACTGTACACTGGGAGCTTCATAGCATGGGTTTCCATGGCTGAGCAGCTCCTGTGGGTGTAATGTGAAGGTGGTCCAGTACTTTTGTCCATATAATTATTTAAAATAGAAATCAGAGACAAAGACTTCATCACAATTAAAGACTTGCACAAATTGCCTGTAGTAAATGTAGACGCAGTTTATCTACTGACCTCTCGGTTCAATATTGAGCTGTTGTAGGTAGGTAATTATGTGCATGTGAAATTTTTCTGCATGAAGAGATTATTAGCATCAGCTGAAGTAGATGCACATATTTGGTTTGACCTTCAAATTAACTAAACAAGCAATATTCAAAATGGGTGAGCATCTGACAGCTTGTCTTGAAATAAGTAGTAAATGTTATCTATGTTCCAAGATATCAAAAGTTAAATCTTCCTGTATTTCCTTTCCACAGGTGAGGACTACAGAGGTCGGTTCACCATCAACAGTCACACAGGAGCCATCAGCACCACACAGATCCTTGACCGGGAGGAAACGCAGAATTACACACTCACCATCCAGGCCCATGACTACGGCCCCACCCCACTCAGTTCCTTCACCCAGCTCCATCTGGTGCTGCTGGACCAGAACGATAACATCCCCTCCTTTACCCGCAAGAGCTATCAGGCCTCCATCAGCGAGGGCCTACCTGCGGGAGCCGAGGTCCTGCGTGTAACGGCCTTCGATCCTGATGAAGGGTCTAACGGGGATGTGACTTACTCCCTGACAGAGGATAACAGCCAAGGGGCCTTTTTAATCGACGCCTTCACGGGAGTGATCCGCACCACCAGGTCTCTGGATCGAGAGAGCAGAGCTCAGTATAGCCTCAGAGCTGTCGCTACCGATGGCTGCACTCAGGGACCACTGAGCTCGGTGGCATCAGTCGCCATACAGGTGGAGGATGTGAATGACAACATGCCGGTCTGTGAGCACACTCCCTTCAACGCATGGGTTTCCATGAGGACGCTGCCAAACCAGATAGTTACCACAGTGATAGCAACAGACGGGGATCAGGGGGAGAACGGGACAATACATTATATGTTATCAGACGAGGAGAATCTGTTTGACATCAACACCGAGTCGGGAGAGATTTCGCTGAGAAGACGAGTGAGAGCAGGCTTCTCTGGGCGGAAGCTGCAGGTTGTCGTTTCAGACAGAGGGCATCCTGCTCTGACCTCTACCTGCCTGGTTTTTATCCATCTGAAGGGAGAACATGAAGGACTGCAGTTCACAAGCAAAGTGTACAATGCCAGTGTCAAGGAGAACAGCAGAGCCGGTATGTTTAACCACCTCTGTTCCTCTTGTTTTCACTGATACCGCTGTAAACCTCATTAATCTTTCCGCTTTTTCTTTCTCAAGGCACTTGGATTGCGAAGGTGGAGGCCAACGACCAAAGCAGCAGCAGACAAAGAATAACGTACACCATATTTAGTGGCAACGAGAACCAAGTTTTCTCCATTAACCGTCACACAGGCAAGTAACGTATGAGCTCAAGTTAATAACACAAATGGTCGATTATTGCATTTTCCTTTCTGCAAGAGTATCCAGAATGAAGCTTTTTAACAAGTAAAACCTTCTAATCCCACCATTTGGAGCCCCTAAAAAAAAAAAAGATTCAGCTTTTCTGGTTCTTCTGTTTTTTAAATAAATGAGTATTTCAAAACGATGTATGATTTTATCATATTTTCCCCCAAATTCCTTTTTTTGACTCATGTCTGCATAAAGTAATGATGCAGACACACTCAGACTCGAATGCACAATCTCATACTGATGTTGGACTGAACGTTCACCACAAAAACATGAGCCTAAAAGTATTTCTGTCGACACTTTTGTTGACGGATTAAAAGATTTGTTTTTCTTTCCGCTGCTTTACCGTCACGTTTCTATTAATTGGTGAAAAGAGGCCAAAGAGGAAAAGGCCCTGATCAAAGTGGGGTAAAATGTTAATTAAGATTATGATTTATGACACGCATTTTAAATAAAAAATAGACTTAATTGGTTTGATTTTAACTGAGCTGTACTCCCGAAGATGTTTTTTGAGTGCACTTTTTACCTTCACGTTACCCCCTTATGTAGGTGAAATCCGAGTGCAGAAAGATAACGCTCTGGACTTTGAGGTGAACCCCCACATCCAGCTGGTGGTTCTGGCTGACAGCGGGCTGCAGACAGCTCACTGCAGGGTCTCCATAAACTTGGTGGACATCAATGACAACGCACCACAGTTTGAACACAGCAGCTACAGAACTGCTGTCTGGGAGGGCCAAGTGCACAACACCTACATCATGCAGGTAAACAGCATTAAATCCCTCTTTGATGTGAAATGCATGAAATGATCCCACTAATACTAACCATGTTTTGAACAGGTGTTTGCCTCCGATGCTGATGGTGGCACGAATGGGCAGATTGAATACTCCATTTTATCCGGTAACCTTAACGACGCATTCATTTTGGATTCTGTGCGAGGCATCCTTGCTACCAATGTTTTACTGGACCGTGAGATCACTCCGTCATACAAGTATGCTCAAACTACACAATAAAATAATATTAAGTAAACCTTTATTGCATGCATAAAATTGATTCTACTTCTAAAATGGAGTAAGCAGCCCCTTTCCACCTGGAGTGATGTGTTTCTTCTACTGCAGTTGTTTGTAAATGTAAAAGCATTTAACTGGCAAAAAGCTACAATTATTTTGTTGGCATTTTACAGTTTACAACCTTCCTACAGTCCTGGCAAAAAGAAAGTACACCCTCTTTCAATTCTAGAGTTTTACATATCAGGACATGAGATTAAATAAATACAACCTCAGATGAACTAAAAAGTGGAGATGTTTGCACAGCACCTTGTTTGTAGAAAACCAACACGTGCTGATACGCTCCAACACCTCATACCAACTGTCAGGCACGGTGGTGGAGGTGTCATGATTTGGGCTTGTTTTGCAGCCACAGGACCTGGGCACCTTGCAGTCATTGAGTTGATCATGAACTCCGCTGCATACCAAACTATTCTAGAGTCAAATGTGAGGCCATTTGTCCGACAGCTAAAGCTTGGCTAAAATGATGTTATGCAAGAGGACAATGATCCCGAGCACAGCAGCAAATCTGCAACAAGCTGAATCAGGCCTCAGACCTCAATCTGATTGAAATGCTGTGGTGGGACCTTAAGAAAGCTGTGCATAAACCTCAATGCATAGACCTCAAACCTCAATGAACTAAAGCAACATTGTAAAGAAGAGTGGGACAAATTTCCTCCACAACAAGAGAGACTGATAAAGACATACAAAAAATAATTACTTTAAGTTACTACAGCCAGAGGTGGTTCTGCTGGATTGTGGGGTGTGTTTAGTTGACTTAGTAAATAACGAAACAGTGTAATATGTCTTTTGTTGTTGTTCATATGAGGTTGTATTTATCTTATTTAAACCTTTTTATATTATTATAGAGTAAATTTCACTAGAATTTAGCTAAAACTCAATTCTGTAATTTATTGTTGTTGTTATTTACTGTATAACATACTGTGATTCCTAATTTCCTTCCTAACTACCTATATTACAGGCTGGTTCTACAGGCAGTAGACAGAGGGAATCCTCCGCTGAGCAGCACCGCCACCGTTAGGGTCCAAGTGGTAGACATCAATGACAACAGCCCTGCCATTCCCCCCATGGAGCCTGTAGTTATAACTGAGAGTAAGCCTAACCACTCTCACTGCACTGTCCTCCCATTTCTTTTAATGAATGTCTTCAGTGCATTAATACTTGCAGTATTGTAGAACAGGATTTAAATCCACATTTATTGCAGTTAAAACAACAATCTGTGCTATTCTCTGCCTAGATCTGCCAGCAGGTTACATGGTGACCCAGGTGACTGCAAACGACGTTGACCTGAGCTCGATTATCACCTACAGCTTTACAGACAACAGCAGCACCAATATTCCCTTTGCTATCGACCGCTATACAGGTGTCATTACCCTGACTCGAGCCCTGGACTATGAAGAGCAGACAGAGTATGCTCTGACAGTCTGGGCGTCTGACTCAATTCACCAGACCACTGGAGAGGTTAAAGTTCAAGTACTAGATGTCAATGACAACGCCCCAGTCTTCACCCAGGATTCCTACCAGGTGCAGATATAAGATTTATCAGTCAAAAGGTAGAAAGCATTTATAAGTTTAATTACGAGGTGCAAAATTATGCAAAAACTACCCGGCCTAATTCAGTGTAAGTTAGGAAAGGAGGTGGAACGTGGAAAGTGTAAGAACCCAATACAGTTTGGAATGGATCCAGAACATTTTCTGCAGATATGAATTGTTATTTGTTTTTCCCTTGAAGGTGGAGCTGTCAGAGCTGGTCTCAGCAGACACCTTTGTTTTGTCTGTGTCAGCTACCGACAGAGATTCTGGACTCAATGGCAAGATCAGCTACAGACTGCTTTCATCTCCACTGCAAGGCTTTTACATCCAGCCAGACAATGGTAAGTAACAGTACAACTCATGAAAAGGGGGAAATAGCATGCCTTAACGAAGAGTACAGAGAAAGCCTTTGGCTGATTTGGAGCAGCTCAGGATACCGCATGAAATGATACTGGGACTTTTTCTTCTGCCAGTAGCATTTTAGCAATGTGGAAATATATATTTAAAGTCTTGTGCAAATGAGGTTCTTGGACAAGAGAGAAAAAAAAGCCAATTAGAAGTTACTGAGATAGAGTGCTTTGGATGAGCCATGCCTGTGTTATTGTCTCCCTTTTGATGATCCCTAAGTTGAAATCAGACCAGCTCCCTTTACTTCTGGCCAGTTTTTTTCACTCAAGAGTAATTTATGTACTTCTGCCAGGTTAGAACCCCAAATTTAATATCAGAGAAATGCATTTTCCCTATTTTGTGGTGAGAAGCACTAATGGAAATTTGCAGCAATGTTGCCGAAAGCTGTGCACTTACAATCCGAAACTATATGGTGCGGTG
Source organism: Cichlasoma orientale (assembly GCA_034780415.1). Classification (NCBI taxonomy): domain Eukaryota; kingdom Metazoa; phylum Chordata; class Actinopteri; order Cichliformes; family Cichlidae; genus Cichlasoma; species Cichlasoma orientale. Next base: position 14,165 of record JAVDPK010001276.1, on the reverse strand, counting down.
CATCTCTGTTTTTCCATGCTTATATATTTCACAAACAGGGAATTGGGCTGTTTTAGAGTAGAAGCCTCAGAGTGAATATAGTCGTCCTGTAGAAAAACTTAAGTGGCAGTGAAGTGGAATAATAAATTGGATGAACAGACACTTTGTTGCCATTCAACAAGAAAATTACCCTTCCAGTCTGCACATGGAATTTATTTAGAAATTTTTACACAGAAATAATGTCGCAATGCTATGTCTAATGGGCAGGGCAATTTTGATTTAACTCTCAGTATGTTGTTACACAAGCAGACACATGATTTTGATCTTAAGAGAAGCAAATCCAGCAATTGTTTATGTATTTCTTAAACCACGGTGGGGTCTTTTTTTTTTTAATGCAGATATTCTATTTTTTCCACTTAGTTCTGTTGTTACTTGTGTTTTTAAATGTTCTCAAAATATCTGATTATTTCCAGATTTAGGTGTCATGAAAACACTACAAGTTTTTTCATGTCTTTCTGCAGCATTTGGAATCATGTTTCTTACTACCTAAAATTTTAGCTTGCCAAAATTGATTTTAGAGCATATTATTAGAGCTTTGTAGTCTAAAACAAGTTCCTGCTGCAGCCATCTATTTCTGTCACAGATACACAATAACTGGGAAGGCTGCAGGCTGGAAAACCAAAACACTGAGCTATGAGGAACTTCCATAGAGTTGAAGGGCTTTGTAATATTTGACATTTGCTGTCACATAGTTATATCCCTGTATTGAAAAACAAGGATACTCATCTACCAATTATGGCTTTTTGGTGGAATATTCACCTTTATGTTAATAGGCTTTAGCTTGAGCCTATGATTATATGATAAAAGGCTAAGGCCTCTTGATTTAAAAAAAAAAAAAAAGAAGAAGTGAGCTGGAAGTAATGCATCAGGCTGACATTGATCAAATTAGGCAGATAGCTACCAATATATATAGCTGTCATTTCAGCCACCAAACCACAGCCTGCATATGTACGGATCAAGTATCCATCATTTCAGGGCACCAGGGTGGCTCAGCGGATGAGCAGGCAACCATGTATGCTGTGTGGAGGTGCAGGTGGCCCGGGTTCACATCCTGACCTGTGGCCATTTACTGCGTGTGTTCCCCCATCTCTCTCCCTGCTTTCCTGTCTCTCTCCACTGTACACTATTGAATAAAGCCGCAAAAAAAATAAATAAAAAAATCCGGCGTTTCAATTTACTTTTGAACTTTGAGTGCTAAATCTGCTGCAGTTATTGAGAACTGCATACATGCTGTGCGGGAAAATCTGACCTTTAAAGAAAACTCGCCAACTCATGGAAATATATTTTATCTTGCAGGGTCTGTTTTTACCAACAAGCCATTAAAGGCCATCACAAACAGCAACCTGATCCATCTTCTGGTTGAAGCAAGAGATGGAGGAGATCCTGTGCACTCCACTGTCACCTCCATAGACGTGCTGATTTTGGACACCAACGACCATGAACCTTTGTTTTACCAGGACATCTACACGCTCACCGTCCCAGAGGACACGCCTGTGGACACCACCCTACTGACTCTTTCTGCAGAGGACCAAGATTGGAGCCCTGAAAATACCTATTTGGACTACACCATCGTCAGGGGAAATGAGGAGAAACAATTCTGTCTGGAAGTGAAAATGGTTCAAGTTGAGAATCAGATAAAGAATGTGGGCAAGCTTGTTCTTTGCAACACTTTAGACCGTGAGACCACTGAGAGCTACGCACTAACCGTGAGCGTGTCTGATCGAGGAACGCCTCCGCTGAACAGCTCGGCTGTCGTCATGGTGACTGTAACAGACTGCAATGACAACGTCCCTGTCTTTTCCAGCACCGAGTACCACGCACAAGTAAGTGAAAACAGCCAAATAGGCACCAAACTGGTCCAGGTCAGTGCCCAGGATCCTGACCTAGGTACCAATGGTCTGGTGCGCTATGACATAATTTCAGGGAACAGCAAAGGTCACCTTAAGCTTGACCCTCAGTCTGGCCTTTTAGTAGTTAACCACTCTCTTGACTATGAGAAAGACTCAAAATACATCCTCACCATCAGAGCGTCTGATGGCGGCAAATCATCTGAAAACCATAAAGTGGCTTTCACAGTCGTCTTCGTCACAGTTTTGGATGAGAATGACAATACCCCATACTTCATGTTCCCTACAGTTAACTGTTCTGTGCTGGAGAACCTCCCTGCGTTTACCCACGTATGTTCTGTCCATGCTGTTGACAATGACTTAGGCCCTTATGGGCTGCTCACCTACTCTATTATGTCCTCCTGCTTCATGGACTACGGCATTGGTAACCCAGAGAGGAAGGAGGCCTTTGCTATCGATCCCCTGACAGGCGACATTCACACCAGACAAACCTTTGACTATGAACGAGAAAGTGAATACTGTTTTGTAGTGGAGGCCAGAGATAAAGGCGATAAAGCTGCTACAGTGAGAGTCCAAGTGAATATCAGGGGAGTGGATGAGTTCAGTCCGGTCTTTACCCAAAAGCAGTATCAGTTTGTCCTGCCCGAAAGCATCAAGCCCGGAGATATAGTCGGTTACGTGATGGCAATGGACCATGATGGCGGTGTGGACGGGTTGGTGGAGTACTCACTTGTGAATTCGTCACCTTTTTTCTCCATTAACAGAACAATTGGGGCCATCTTTGTCTCTGCTCCTGTGTACCGTAGAGCAGGTGGTCGTGCCAGTGAGGACATGGTCGAACTGGTTGTTTCTGCAGGTAGTCCCAGATTAGGCTCCAGGACTACAACCTGCTTGGTTTTTGTCAATATCTCCAGCTCAGCAGAAGCACTAACTGGAGTCCCCCTGGATACTCACATGCTCAGTCTGACTCTTTCATTAATCATGTTTCTATTTCTGCTGATCATTTTTGTGGGCTTGGTTCTCAGATGTAAGATCAAAGAAGCAGCCATCAGAAAGACCGCTGCCATCGCTGCACACTTAAACCATGGCACATGCTCACTCACTAGATGCAATAACCAAACACAAAGTTCCCTATCTTTGCATGAAATTACACGGCCAAGCATCATGTTGACCAAGATGGACATCTCAAACCCATACAATCCATCAGACTCGAGTGGCCGAGGCTCAGCGGAAGGCGAGACAGCTGAGGACCGGGAGATCAAGTGGATCAATGAGTACCCCTGCCGTAAGAGAGATGAATTTGCCCAGAAGTCCACAGAGATCCCAGACTCTGCCTTACCTGGAGATAATATCTCTTACAATTCTATCGATGTAGGACCAGAGCACATCCTATCATTCAATAAATGTTTAGTCTCAGGGATAGCCAGCACAGAAAGTCTCCATCACTTCAAAGAGGAGGGAGGAGGTGAGGGATTACTCCCTGGAATACTCAGGATGAGAGATTTACAGGAGAACGTGGGGATAAAAGGGTTCGCCCCCCTTTCTGAAGCTCAAGCCGCTGCAGATTCTCTCTCCTCGCTGGTGTTTCTAGACGAGGAGTTGCAAGGTAGCTACTGCTGGGACTACCTTTTGGACTGGGAACCACGTTTCCAGACTCTGGCCTCTGTATTTACAGATATTGGGATGCTCCCTGATGAGGAACTTCAAGGCGGCCGTGAGGAATTAGCAGCAGAATCGAGCTGTCTCATGTACCCACCACCTCTTATAACAGGAGTAGCTCAGCCGGGCATAAGGACTGTTCCTCCACGAAAGCCGGGGCGTGTGCCAAGCCTCGGCAGAAGATCCTCTTACCGCAAATATGCTTATTCCCCCTTAGCCAGGAACACTGGACTTACCCCTTCAGCTATGACACCTAATTTCTCCCCATCACTGTCTTCTCTCACTATTAGGACCCCCAGTGCCTCACCAGTTGTCTCAGACACTGGAGTTGGGGGGATCAGACTTGACTCGGGGCCCCTCACAGCAAGCCTTTTAGAGGCAGAAATACAGGTATAGACATGAACTTTGATTAAGTGACATTCAGCTCCATCTGCGATTCATGTTCTGAGGTTTTTTTTAGGGGATACTGCACCGTTTGGTTTTATTGATATTCAGATATATTCTTGGACTTATTTCCATAACTCTCTCATTGTCCATTTGTATGGTTTTGAGGGGGTGATGCAAAGCAATAATAGTCTTTGGAAGGTAATGAAATCGTTTTCATCGAGGGCGACTTCATAACTCACTTCAACAATAATACTAAACTAATATCAGGAAAACTGAACTAAAGTCTGTCTTGCATTATATTCTTGTTATGCACACATTTGAAAAAGAGCAGATGTTATAGTCAGCAATTAATTATTGAATGTTTTATTGTAAACATGTACATGAGCAGAAAATGAAACACTTTGTTATTGCAGTTGGTCGCAGCTTCTAAATGGAAACTTTTTCATGGTTGATTTAACTTTAATAACCAAAGAAAGGCAATATGTTTCTGTGGTTAGCTATGTCTATCTTCCTGGAATAATAAAAAATGGTATTTTAAATCCAGGCCTTTTTTTTTTTTGCCTCTCTTGTTCATATATTCTCCCAATAAATGCCAGTGAAAAACAGAACAAATGTTATTCCTTCAATCTAAGGCTTAATTTAATATTATTTTAATACTGTTAAAGCTAAACAAATTGGCTAGGTGAGTGCAGTCGTCACTCAGAACCAAAATACAGTTTAGGGATCCACTGACAGTTTGTACAGATTCAAAGTAGACGATTATGCTGTTTTTGCTGTCGCTATTGATAAACAAGTTCCAGATTTATAATTTTCTCATGACGATATCTTCACAATTGTTTCTGTGTGTGCTGACTGTAAACTATAGGCACCCTGTTAATAAACAGCACTTTATGTATAATTTTCAGAGACTTGTATAACCTAAATATTAATACATTTGTAAGTAAATAATTTGTAATAAATAAAAAAAGATTGTCTTGTGTTTTTGTTGTTTTGCTGTGCTACTGATTCTCTTTCAGATTATTTGTTTTGCATGTGCATGTATTTCCTCATTTCCAGCAGCAGTTGATCCCCCCCCCCCCCCACTGTTACTGAGAATCAGTAAAATGCACCACTAATGAAGAGAGTATTCTTGTGGTGGGGCAATAATAAAGCAGCTAGGAAAGTATACTGCCAATAAAAAGAATTATCTTCAAATGCATTTTGTAGAGAAACACGTTGGTGTTGCATGTTTAGTTTCAGTGGGCTTTCTTTTCATGAATCTGTTTTTTCACATGGCCAGCCTCAGTATTTTGTATTCAAATAGTAACGAGGGTTTAAACTTTTAATAATGCACTTTCCATAAGGAACACGGGATAAAGGTTTTAAAACTATGTAAACCTTTGTGGTAGTGCACAGTACTATGACAAACTCTGTTCTTGTTTTAATGGTTCAATTTTAAGATGCTGATGTATACATTTAAAACTGTACATATATACTATTCAAAAAAGAAACACCAGTCTGTGTTGTCGCTGCATTTCATAGACCAACACTATAATATATACACCTTTTAAACTACAAGCATCTACTGTAATCAGCCAATCACATGGCGGCAACTCAGTGCATTTAGTCATGTGTACATGGTCAAGATGACCTGCTGAAGTTCAAACCGAGCATCAGAATGTGGAAGAAAGGTCATTTTAGTGACTCAGTGTGGCGGAGTTGTTTTCAGACGGGCTGGTCTCAGTATGATCTACTAAGATTTGCCCACACAACCATCTCTAATCTTTACAGAGTATAAAAATGAAAAAAATATCCAGTGAGCAGCAGTTCTCTGGCTAAGACCACATCAGGTGCCAGTTCTGTCAGCTAAGAACAGGAAACTGAGGCAACAGTGTGCACAGGTTCAGATATTAGAAGACTGGAAGAAAAAAAACAAACATTGTTCTGCCTGATGAGTTTTGATTTCTTGGCACCCTGGGGCCCTTAGTACCAAGTACCCGAGTATTGTTGCTGACCATGTCGATCCCAAAAGGATGGACATCTTCTCATAGCTTCTTCCAGCAGGATAACACACCATGTCACAAAGCTCAAATAATCTCAAACTTGTTTCTTTAACATGACAATGAGTTCACTGTCCTCCAGTGTCCTTGTGACGACCCCTGCCTGTTTTTCAAACTTCAGGTGTGTTAGGCCTTTGGGCAGGGATCCTCAGGGATCCTAGGGTATAAATCAGAGGCAGGAACTTCTCCTGATGTGATGCACCAGCCTCCAGCCAACCTGTTTTGTTTGGGT